>CM072816.1:47516053-48016053 GCA_036937905.1 Salvia rosmarinus
GTGTATGAATCTATCGAGATAATGGTTGTGACCATGAAAGAATATGAGCCGTTGGTTGCCAACCGACTTGATTCTTGGGTTGTTTCCCAACCGATGAGAAAGAGATCTGATTGTTGGGTCGCTCCCAACTTATTATAGCAATCGTATCCTTGCTAGAACTCGCGGGATGATTGAAATTGAATCACGTGCAGTGGCAAGGATCGGATGTGCACTATAGGTATTTGTGTCTTGAAAGAGTTCTCGGTCGGTCCAGCGTCCGTGGAAGGAGGCCTCCTTCTACGGCGCATAGATGAGATTATGAGATCAATTTTTGAGATGTTATATGTGATATGGATCATACACACAAAGAGAAAATGCCTGCAGGCGATCTTTTGAGAAATGATAAAGTGTTTTGGTAATCACGAGTTATTTCAACTAAAACCCTCGTGTTTTACTAAGGGGCAGTGTAATTTAAATAAAATGTCTTTGACAATGAGCCCGTGAGTGCATTATTTGTACTCGACCACCGCATGTTTGTTTTAAATGTGCGAGTTGAGGCGATCGATGGGATGGGCGGTGTTGAGCGATCGGTCATTTGTTCTTGATAGTAGAACCTTGAATACACATCGTCATATGTGTACTTCACATGTTTCATTGTAAAGTACTTTAAGTTGTGTTTTGAGTTTTGAACCTTATTTCCTTCAGATCAATTGACCCATTTTGTTAAAGATCTGAGTGGTCCAGTTTCGTATGTAAGTTAGGTGTATTATGTTAAATGGTATGAAGTTTTGGGAGTTTGTCTATCATATGCCTCACAATTCCATAATTAGTTATTGTTTCTGTTGTTAATCCCCGTCATTAGTAATAGTCCCTGCTAATCCGTATTTTGGGTTGGCGGGCTGTTACAGATAATGATATGCGATGTTAATTATATGTTTGATATAACAGAATGCCGCCTAGACGAGATCCTGAGCAGGGGATTAGAGGTAGAGGAAGAGGAAGAGGCAGAGGTAGGGGAAGGGGTAGAGTTCCCCAACTCGAGGCAGAAGAAGCAATACCACAATCACCCCGACCCCCACCTCCACCTGATCGTAGGATAGAGGAACTTTTTCTTAGACCGAATCCACCTTCCTTTAATGGAAAGGGAAGCCCGGACGATGCAGAACAGTGGATAAGAACCATGGACAGGATTTTCGACTTTCTACGATGCACAGCGCAAGAGCGATCGTCTCAGTATTACTTTCAACTCTCGGACTGCAGATTTACGGTGGGAAGCTAGGAGGAAAATTTTGGCACCAGAGCAAATGGATGACTTCACATGGGAAGATTTCAAAGGGGAAATGTATGAGAAATACATTCCAAAAAGTTATAGGAAGAAGAAGGAAAGTGAATTTTTCAACCTGAAACAGGAAAAGATGTTCGTGACAGACTATGATCGCACTTTTTGCGATATGTCAAGATATGCCCCTGATCAAGTAAGCACGGATATGAAGATGTCAGAAAAGTTTAGATCTGGTCTGAGTTCAGAGATAAGGATGTCTCTCACCAGTCATGGAGATTTGACCTACACTGAAGCTCTTGGACGGGCTTTAAATATTGAAGCAGCGATGCCAGAGGATAAACCATCGCAAACTCAGACGCAGAATACAGTGGACAAAGGAAAGAGAAGATGGGAAGGGAATATCAGTAACAATAGCCGAGAAAGTTTTGGAAACCAGAATAACAAACGGCTGTGGCGGAAATATCGCCTCGAGGCGAGGATGGAAAAGGCCGATCTTTTCCTCCAATGGGAGGTCCACAAGAGCGAGATAAGGGCTCTTCCTCGCCCAAAATGCCAAAATTTCACAAGGAGTTTGCTTATGATGAAATTGTTTTAAGTGTGGTGTAAAGGGGCATTATGCAAATAATTACCCAGGGATACGCCCGGGAATAGTGGGAAGGCCGAACCAACCTGGCAATGCCCAACCACTCAGGGCTATTCAATTTAAGCCCCAACCTCAGCAGCAACCACAACAACAACAGTGGCAACAACCCCAACAACAACGGCGACGACAACCCCAGCAGCAACGTCAACCACAGCAGCCACAACAACAACAGCAGAATCAGCAAAGGCAAGCACCCGTCGGCCTCAACTGCCCAAAGCTAGGCGTCGCTCTGCGGAGGCGAATGAATGAACCGTGGAAACTGGCGGTATGGGAAAACTTCTCAACATACCTGTTATACTTTTGTTCGATAAGGGTGCTTCGCATTCTTTTATCGCAAGAGCATGTGTCGATATGTTGGAACTTAGATCTGAAAAAGCGAATCAGGACATGAGAATCTCTTCACCCATAGGAGGGATTATGACTGTTACGCATATTTGCTCGAACCTAGAGTTGAACCTAGGATCACTTAAGGTTCGCGAATAACTTGAACATAATACCTATGGGCGATGTAGATATAATCATAGGGATGGATTGGTTAGCTGAAAACCATTCTAAGATTCTATGCAAGGAGAGGAAAATTTCATTCCATTTTCCTGGACAAAAAGCTACGAGCTTCCATGGAATCAACATGGGGAAGAAGATTCCAATTATATCAGCACTGAAGGCAAAGAATATGATAAACAAGAAAGGATGTCGCGCATTTCTTGTTTACCTGAATGGAGAGGATAAAATAGAGATGAAAGCTGAAGATGTGGAGATTGTTCAAGAATTTCCAGATGTTTTTCCTGAAAATCTACCAGGATTACCCACGATGAACAATTGAATTCACCATCGACACGGAACCGGATCGACTCCAATGTCGAAGGCACCTTCTGAGAATGGCTCAAGGAAGGAGCGGAAGAATTGAAAATCCAAATTCAAGAACTGTTGGACCTAGGTTTAATCAGACCTAGTGTATTGCCTTGGGGAGCACCGGTCTTATTTGTCAAGAAGAATGATGGTTCCTTGAGAATGTGCATAGATTACCGAGAACTGAATAAAATGATGCTAAAAAACAAGTACCCATTGCCAAGGATAGATGACTTGTTTGATCAGTTACGAGGAGCAAGTGTGTTCTCGAAGATCGATCTCAAGTCAGGATATCACCAACTCAAGGTACGGCCAGAAGATGTATCTAAAACTGCTTTCCGAACGAGATATGGCCACTATGAGTTTATAGTTGTGCCGTTTGGATTAACAAATGCACCAACCGTATTCATGGATCTCATGAATAGAGTGTTCCATCCATACTTAGACAAGTTTGTCTTAGTCTTCATAGATGATATTCTAATCTATTCGAAGAATGAAGAAGAACATAAGGAGCACTTGAGAACGGTTTTGCAATCCTTGAGATCTGAAAAACTTTTTGCTAAGTTTAGCAAATGTGAATTTTGGCTGAAGGAAGTAATGTTCCTTGGACACATTATGTCGGCCGAAGGAATTAAAGTGGATCGACAAGGTAGAAGCGTCTGAGAATGGAAATCGCGAGGACCCAAATGAAATCGAGTTTCTTGGGATTAGTGGTTACTATCGGAGATTCATTGAAGGATTCTCAAAGATAACAAGGCCAATAACCCAGCTACTCGAAGGGGATTAAATTTACTTGGATCAAGAATGTGGTAATTTCCAAAAGCTCGAGGAAAAATTAACAAGTCTTGATCTAGCAGTTCGAGCGCATAAAGAATATGTAGTATATCTTGATGCTTCTAAAACGACTGGGTTGTGTGTTGATGCGGGAAGGAAAAGTGATAGCTTATGCATCCGACAACTAGACCACATGAATTGAACTATCGACTCATGACACGGAATTAGCGGCGATGTACATGCACTAAAAATTTGCAGACATCATCTCTATGGAGTGAGATGTGAGATATTTATAGATCATAAGAGTTTGAAATATTTTTTCGAGCAAAGAGATCTAAATATGAGGCAGAGAAGATGGCTCGAATTGGTAAAAGATTACGACTGTGGTATAAATTATCACCCGGGCAAGGCGAATGTGGTAGCTGATCCTTGAGTCGTAAGAATCAAACCAAGCTGGGATGTCTCTTTATAAAAGAAGAAAAACTCGTTGAAGAGTTTGAAAGAATGAAGATAGAAATGGTTGAACAACCAGAGACGATCATGAGTCGTATTGCTACACTCGCTTTGACGTCTGACTTAAGAAAGAGAATAATAGATGAGCAAAGGAAGGATGAGAAGTTGGAGAGAACAAGAGTCAAGGTAAGGACTGAAGGACATAAGAATTTTCGAGAAGCGTCAGACAATGCCTTACTGTTTGAGGAAAGATTGTGTATTCCGAACAATAATGAGCTTGAAATGAAATCATGAGTGAAGCTCATGAGACTCCTATCTTGCCGATCCGAGCGGTCTAAGATGTACCAAGACTTGCGAGAAAAGTTACGGTGGGAAGGCGTGAAGCGACACGTAGCCTCTTTTGTAGGCGTTGTCTTGTTTGTCGACAAGTAAAAGCATTGCACCAACGCCTTACAAAAAGTTCTGACCTTCGTAATACCGAATGGAAATGAGAGGATATAGCGATGGATTTTGTTACGGGTTTACCAAAGTCGAAAAGAGGAACAACGCTATATGGGTAGTAGTGGATAGACTCACAAAGTGTGCGCATTTTACGCGATTCGATTACATAGATCGATAAGTTAGCCAGGTTATGCGTAAAAGAAATTATGCGCTTTGCGGGTACCAAAATCTATCACGTCGATAGGGATTAAAAATTTCGTTGAGATTTTGGATCGACACAAAAAAAATTAGCACGGTTGAATTTCAACCTGACATTTCACCCACGCATCGATGGACAATCGGAAAGAACGATTCAAACACTCAAAGATATCTTTGAAACGGTAGTGTTGGATCGAGGTGCAAAGTGGGAAGATGTTTTACCCTTATTGAGTTTGCCTACAATAATAGTTATCAGCGACGATTAATATGGCCCGTCTGAAGCTTTATATGGAAAGAAATGTCGATCACCGCTTTATTGGGATGAAGTAGGTGAGAGAAGAGTTTTAGGGCCTGACGCAATAAGTGAAATGATTGAGATCGTCCGTCAAATTAGGCAAAGAATAAAAGAAGCTCAAGATAGAGCGAAGTCTTACGTTGATCTGCGTGATCGAGCTACATTTTGAAGGTGGAGATAAAGTCTTTCTTAAAGTCTCTCCATCGAAAGGAATTATAAGGTTTGGAGTGAAAGGAAAATTGAGACCCGTTTTATAGGACCTTATGAGATCTGAGCGAGTAGGCCCGATTGCTTATAGATTGGCTCTTCCGCCAAGTTTGGGGAATGTACACAATGTTTTTCACGTGTCACAACTCAGAAAGTATGTGTATGATCCGAAACATGTGATCCATCAAGACGATGTGATCCTCAACCCAGATATGAGTTATGAAGAAGAACCTACGGCTATTCTAGACCGCAAGGTTCAACAATTGAGAAATAAGTCCATTCCGCTAGTCAAAGTGCTGTGGAGACATCATGGACAAGAGGAAGCCACGTGGGAGCTTGAGGATGCCATGAAAGAAAGATACCCCGAAATTTTCTAAGGTATGTAAATTTCGGGACGAAATTTCTTTAAGGGGGGTGGAATGTAATATCCCGAAGAATTAAAGGCCTAATTACGATAATTAAATTTCGTAAATTAGGGTTTCGCTGTGATATTTGAATTAGTAATTTATCGAATAATGATTTCGATTAACTATGAGATAATGAATTTCTATATCATATTCACTAATGATTGTGAATTAATGTGTCACAGCCCCTTAATCCTAATTACGGATTAGCAGGGACTATAACTGTAAACATGAAAGAATAAACATGGAGACTCTCATTAATAATAAGCGTAATACATATGTCGAGCATGTTCTTGGACTCTAGTACATAAATTAGGTTTTGCAATGGAAAACATGTGATATATACATATGACGATGTACTATCAAGGTATAAACATTTCAATGACAACATTCATATTGCTCAACACTTTCCATCCATCATACACTCAACTGCACATTTAAAAACAAACATGCGGGGTTGAGTACAAGAATGCACTCGGTGGACTCATGCCAAAACATTTTATCATTTGTAGATTACATCTGCACATCATGGTAAGACACAGGGTTTTAGTTGAAATGCGCGTGCTTACTAAAAGATTTTCATCATTTCTCAAAATCATCGCTTTGGCGGGCATTTTTACGTTGTGTATGATCCATATCCTTAACATCCTTTCATCATATCATCATAGTCGAGCGTCGTGAAGGAGGCCTCCTCTACGACGCCGTGACCGCCGTGAATTATCCTTACGACACAAATACCTTAGGTGTACCGTTAATCTAGCGGTATTGTCCTTCCAAAGATAGGATCCGATATCAATTTCATTCATAAGTTGGGGCGACCCGACAACATTCATAACATTTCATAACATCTCATAACATCTCATGGATAGGACACATACACAAAACATAAACATTTTTGGCAGGTAATCTTGTAAACATTTTATCAACAGTTGAAATAAGCATCGTAAATAAATATTTCAATAGCATTTCATTTTTGAGTAAAGTAAAGCCCACCGGACTATCGATTGTCTAAATCGATTTCTTGGTATAAGTCCCGGACTTAACCTATCTATTCCTAGCCTTGAAGTTTTGGGTAGAAACTATCCATCGAGTCTTAGAATCCATATTTCTACTATAGTGTATATCAAGGTATGATATACACTCAATTGAGCATGTAGGAAGCACCTATTCAAATGGTTCGCGTTAGGGCGTGCTAAAGTAAAAATATCATGTTGTTTTGTTTTATTACAACCGTACATCTTATTAATTCTCTATCGTACCTTGCGACATGACATAATGAATGCATCGATTAATAGCATGTTAGTCACATAAGGCATACTTCACATAGGGGTTTCCAACACTTAGTCAATTTCAGTGTTGAATTTCAGAAAAACAGCTTGAAATAACCCAGTGGCAAACTTTGACGATTCATAACTCTCGAGTTAGAATACGTATGGCCGTACAAAGATACATTCTGAAACCTCTAAACATGTACTACAAGTTCTAAGAAGAATTAAATCCAAAAGAGTCGTGGTTCTGGAGATATAGGGTCTCAAAGTGGGCAACTCAAACTGACTTCTATACTTAGAAAATGTTTCAAATTTTCAGTTTTAGCTTAACGATGAGGGTTTTGCGAGGCTCGTAACTTTGACTCACAATGCCAAAATGGCTGCAGGCTACCAATTTGAAACCTTGTAACAAGTACTACATATTACGTGAATACCATACTGGAAAATATCTGATACATCGAGAAATACATAAGCCCAAAGTAGACTAGTTGGAAATGGACAGTTTCCAGTAGATGACTTTGGGTCGATGAAAGATATACCTATAAAACTTGGTTTGGGATCAAACTTTCCAGATCATAACTAGACATGGTGAGGAACATTTCTTATGAAGAAACCCAAGTCCAAATCGGACTACAAACGGCTTGAACATCTCACGTAAAAGTCATACTCGAACAGCCTATTACATGAAAAAAATTCACTAAGACAGTTTGTCCAAAAAGCTTTCTGTAATGCGTCAACTTTAAAAATTCACCGTGAGTTCATTATAAGGAATATGGAAATGCGACCAATCATATTGAAAAGCCACTTAAGTCTAGTTTAATCCAGAAAAAGCCTCACTCAATGATTCACAATAGATTGGGAGATAAAAATATTTTACCACAAGCTATCGCTACAGTGACAGTTTTGTGCAGTTAACTTGTAAAATCTGTAATAAATAGTAAACATTTTTAGAAAATTCTGAAGATTTACATGAGTCTTCTAGACATGCTAAATTATGTTTATGCCCAATTTTAGAGTTTTATCACTATCCAAACTTAAAACGAAAGCCACAGACCGTGGGTGATGAACACGGCAATTGCACAGTTTTGCGCGATGCTTTCAAAAAATACGATTAAAATAGCAAATCAAGTTGGATTGACTTGAAATTTTACAGAGGAATACTAGACACATATAATTTCAACATATTAAAATTTAACATTCATCGGACCATTTTAAATTAGTCAAATAAATTCGTGAAGTTTCTGTTCATCCAGATCAATCAACATGCAATGATCAAAAGTCTTGAATCTACCTATTAAATCAACATGCAATCATATACATAGCTCATACCTATCATAATAAGCATTTGAACATCTATGCATATGTAAGAATCGATCATCCCTAGGATCTAAGGAGGTGGTATTTACCTTAGTCAAGGAATCGAGAGGGATGGAGAGTGGACTAGCCGTCCTCCTGGGGAGCTTGATTGTTGCCGTGAGATGTGGAAGGGGTGGGGAGAGCTCTCAACTCCTTGCAGATTTTGAGAGAGGAGGAGAGAAGGGACGGCTGTATCTGAATTGGGGGGGTTGTGTGGTGGTAGAGAATGGTGAAGTGGTGTGGGTGGTGGGGTGCTTATGGTGGTGACACCTAAGGGGCATGTGTCCTTCTACACACATGCACACCTACACTACACACTACACTCACATTACATGCACGAAATTTTACACATATATATGTATATATATCAGATTTTAATAGTGTAGTTAGGTTATAATTAATCGATGTCACTTAGATACATGTAATAGAAAAAATCAACAAGATAAACTTGTATACATAGGTGTATAGTTTTCGCTTTACACTATGCCAATGGGTCTAATTTTATTTTCCATGCCAAACATTGATATATGTTATAACATATAGTTTAGATGATAAATAATATCATAGGATAAATTAATGGCATCATTTTATGCGATAAAAATCGAGTTCGAAAAATAGGGTTTTCGAACGTTTGAAAAATTTGTCACTACGAATTCTTGTTGATCTAGCATTGATTTAATGCTTAATAATACTGTAATTACTGTAATACCCCAGATTCTCATAGCTCTGATTAAGCGCTAAGTACGTAATTAATTAGAAATTAATTACGTGAGTGACTAGGGACAATGCATCCTCAGATAAGATTTCATAAAGTTTTAACTCAAAGATTTATTTTAGAATTCTAAAGTTGATTGAGTTAACAATAAATTTTAATTTATTGTTTCATTTCAACGTTTGTTTTAAAAATAGTGATTTATGAAAGTTTCGATTCGCTAGAAATTTCTATATTTCTATTTGATTTATATTGAGTTATTAAAATTCAAAAGATACATTACCTCATTATTTTTAAGCTTATATTATAGCTAAGGAAAATTCTAGAATTTAGTAGCTTCTTCAAGAAGATTGTTAAAAGCTTATGAAATAAGCTAAGAAAATTCTAGAAAAGTGTGGCTTTTTCAAGAAGCTTCCCAATAGCTTGTGAGGGAAGACTTGAATAGTACCTAAGACTTTATATATATTAGTTTCCAAAGAGGGCTTCATTTTCACAAACAAAACTCTCTCTCAATCTCCCAAAATTTTCGAAACACACACACACCACACACCACCGAAAATTTTCTCTTCCAAGTTCAAGATCCGGGCTTCCAATCTTCTTCGAATCGGTGGATCGACGTCTTAAGGAGGTAGATCTTTAACCTTATTCAAGTTTTGAAGTAAAAATCAAAATGAAAACCCACCCCCAAACCCCTATGTGATTCGACCATATAGGCCATTTTCTTACAAGTTTTGTTCTTCGATTTTTAGTTTATACATGCATAGATCTACCTATTAGAAGTGTTATTATGTTGAGAAATCAAAGAAAAATCCTCTTTTCGTGCTCCCAAGGTTTCGGCCATGATGGCCTTGTTCCGAAAAATTTTCGTTCTTCGATCTTTAGTTTATATATGCTTAGATCTATCCTTTTAGAAGCGATTTATGCTTGATCTATGGGTTGATTTGTTATTTTCAAGAAATACCCAAAATTTTAGTTAAGAACCCTAGTTCTTACCTTGAGTATTTGTTGATGATTCCTTAAATCAAGCTTAGATCTATGTAATTAAAGACGTTTGAGCATGATTAGAGTCGATTTTGGAAATAAAAATCGAACCCTCCATTTTTCTTGTGAGGACCGAAAACTATGGCCATGATTTTAAGATGTTTTTGCCTTGATTTGTTAACAATAAGCTTGTAGTTATGTAATTATATGTATATGATCTCGTTTGGCAAAAGAAATTGGAGTTAAAATCGACCCGGGTGAAAACCCCTAAATTATTATGCGTATGTAATGTTAAGAACTTATTATTTTGATTTTAATTGAGTTCTTTGATTTCAAAAGTATGATCTAGTATATAAAATTAGCCTATTTTGAATTATTTAGATTTTTCTATGCTTATACGAAAAAGTTAGATTTCGTTAGTTTGAGTGAAGAAAAGTAAAAGATTGATACGAAATTGTTCGACCTCGACATGTACGACCTCGACTTCGACTCGGCATGTGCGACTGTCGACTTCAAAATCGGCATTTATAACATCGCCTTTGACATGTCGACTGGGGTAGTTTGTCTGACCTCGGTGTCGGCAATATTCTGTACGACCTCGGCTTGGTATGACTCTGTACTACCTCAGCATTGATAACGACGTGCACGACCTTGGTGTCGGCATCGCTTATGACCTCGGCGCGAACGCGTGTAAATTTCCCTACACTGCGCAGTGATTTTGTTTTGACTCGTTCTCGGTCGTGTGAACTCCGATTTACGTACGGTTTTCGCCTACGTGTTCCTAATGAACTGTACTTCATTTCTTATGAAGGACCAAATTCTGACTCCTACTCCAGAATTCATGAGAATCAGTTGAAGTTAGTTATGATTTGAAAAGAGTAAGACTGTATAGTATGATCTGAATCCTAGAATGTTACTAAGAAAGTAAGATCTTGATGTACAAGTAGAACCTTGACATACATGAGAACTTTGTTGATGACCTATTACGGGTATATAAGCTTTCAAATTATATCCATTACCCATTTACGTCATTGAATTTAACTCTATGACCTAGTTCGATTGAGAAATCATTCGAGTTTCTCACTTTACAAGAAAACTTCCAACTCAAAAATTTACAAAGTGTCCTTTTGAACCCAAAGCCTTATGTGATGAGAATATAATTGTGACGGTGCAGCCAGCCCATATGACCAAAGAAATCTCGATGTTGTCATTACGGTCTTGGACCCTAGAGCCCCATTTATTCACCGAGGAACATATCGATTCAATCATTGAAAGATGTTATCTTGATGGATTAGACGATACCTCTCAGTAAGTAGTCGTGATAATCTCTTCTCGACTCTTGAAACCATCAAGTAAGATGAAAGTTGACTTACCTTGTCACCTAAATGCGAATTAGTAAAGCGATCGATATTAGACATGAAATAGGTTGACTTATTTTAGTCACCCAAAAGTTTCAGACTAGTAAAGTGATAGACATCAAGAAATTATGATGTAAAGAAAATCTCGATGAGGCGAGATATTCTTCCTATGATACCTGCGATGTGAGATACTCTTTAGCGTTGAATACAAGAGTAAAGGAAGTATATGATATCTGTAGGATATGAATTTTCCTTATTATGTCATGACGAGCGATTACAACTTATCTTTAAGATAGTTGGATGTCCTTGAAACCTCGATAGTAGGTTGGACATGTTTAAAAAGAATGAAGATGCATCTGAGGATATTATTTTCAAAGAATATATATATATATATAAGGAAATGATAGCGTCTCAGACAATAAATCTCCGCCTTATACCTCAACCAATGAGATTATGCTTGAGCATAATCAATTCCGAGTAATTAAAACTTAGTTAATCAAAGGATAATGAGATTGAGGGATCATAATCCTCAAGATTGTGTGAGCGAGGATAGCCCTAGTATGTGAACTAAGTATGGAGAAATAACTCCAAAGCGAGACATGGAAATAAGATGCTTAGAATTTAAGTTATAGATGCGAAGGTACTACCCTACCAAGCCGTATAATGATGATAACGGTTTTAGTCACGAAAGTGGAAACGAAATATAAAGAAAGTAAGATTACTTTCAGATACCATGCTCAAGAAAATGCAGAAAAGTCGAAAATAGCGGAAGAAATTACAATTATACAATTAGATAGTTCACGATATGACATAAGTTTCGAAATGTTATGACTTGATAAGTAAGGTAATTCCTTGAAGTAAGGAAACATGTTCATTATTTTGAAATAAGTCTTAATACCTAAGTGATAATGACACAAAACAACTTGTCTTGTGTAACTTAATAGTTAACAAGCAAGATAGCTTCTATAGATCCCGCAAAGGAAATCCATCGAGAGAACACGAAGGAGATTCACGTTGAGGGACTTTAAGGTAAATCCAATTGGAAAGATTATCCCTCATACTTTTGTGACGATCAATAAAGTGGGATATTAAATATCTCGGACATGGGAATGAAGTATTCATTGAATGTCAAGAAAATGGTAAAGATTTTTGACGTCAAAGCAAAAGTATAATACATTCCCAGTGGACAAAGGATTTTATCTTATGCGAAATTGCATGATGAATCAATAAAAGATTAAGAAGAAATGACGTATATCCAAAATGGGATATTACAAATGATGGCACTCAATGCCAGCACAAGGATTTCTCTAGAAAAGAGTTTAAAGTAAGGACATATGAGAAATATATTCCTAAGATCGATAAAGTACAAAGGGGAATTAATCATTCATCTTGGATTAGGAATGAAGGATAGTGATAGAAACATGACGATCTCTAAGATGAGACTTAGTTATGGAAATATATCGATATCAAAAGATAAGTTGATGTAAACCTAACCATGAATGCTATTAGTAAAAGCATAACGATACTAATACCGAGAAGTATAGGGTGAATGAAGCAGAAGACCATAGCAAGGGAACATAATGTCCCATGGAAAGGACGATGACATATGAAATAGACATTTACTTGAATAAGCAGGAACACCGTAGACCAAAGCCTATACCTTGCATCGAAAGAAACAAACAGAACCAAAAGCGCGAATATATATGAGGAAAATTTCTCGGAATAGCCATAAGATTTTGTTCAATTTAGGTGCTTCGCTTTTTGACATCGCACAAGTATCGTAGAAGCGATAGAACCCAACTCGAGTGGCGAATCGAAAATGAAGATTCCCTTACCTATCGAGAATTTTGACCATCGCAAATGTTGCTCGAGCTCGAAATTGAACCTAGAATCGCCTAAAGTTCTATCGATGATTTGGATCATTATATCTATGTGGAACATAGATAAAATCTTAGAGACAAGTTTCGAAATGGTATCATTCATGTGATTAGTGACTGGGCCTAGCCTTTTCGTTAGGGGTTTACATGACGAAATATCGGTACCACCGTTCGCTTTATGCGAATATCTTTAAGGCAACATACAACTGAAGATGTAAAACGTAAAATGAGTATTAAGATAAGTGTCATGAGTCGTGTCACAAGTAGTCTACAGGTTATATACGTCTTAAGGTGTATAATTCATTAAGAGATCCTTCTTATTAAAAATTCCCTCCATTGCTTAAATTAAGTTGGATTTATCTAGAAATATCCGTTTACAGATGACAAGAAAAGAGAGTTTAACGGGTAAGAGTTAACCCCAAGGCCTACAAGGTTATAACTCACACGAGCATATCGGCTCTTTTATTATGAACTAGGCATGGATTCAGAACAGTTTTGAAGAAATTTTGCACCTCGACCGGATGCTCGTAACTATAGAGTGTCGAATGAGGATGGTACCCAACGTATCATCGGTTGCCAGCGGATCGAGGAATTTTACAAAGAAGTATCAAAAGAATAATTTCTCCATGAGAAAATTCCAAAGTCGGATAGACTTACGATTTGTCAACAAGTTTAAGCATACATATAATGCGTAGGGAACGACACCTTCGAGTACTTGTCGTGAACCTCGGCAAGTTACACAACACGGCATAAAGGAGTGGTTGTACCCTAATGTTCCAAACGCCGTCCCACGTCCTGTGCCATCAATGGTACCAGAAAGAGGCGAGAAGGCAAAAGGACAAAATCTTATCGCCCTCGCGGATTAGGAGAATTACCGCTACCAACCCAACCATACTTTCTGATAAAAGTAACACCAAATTCTAGTATTGAAGAAGAAACGGGGAGCAGCTTGACCCCTGGCTCTCTAAAAGAGAACGACCATCAGAAGTATGAAAACAAAAACGTACTTGGAGAAATGCAAGTTTCCAAGGGAGAAGTACAACTCCGACGAAGGTCCCTCAGAGATCTAGAATCCTAGGATCCTATAAGACTTATATGTAGATAATGGTTTATGATGAAAATGGTGTGATTAAGATATGTAAAATAAGCGTAGTTTGGAAGAGTTTATGAATATGGTGAAAGAAGTGTCAAAGTTTTGAGTGTAAAAAGAGCTAGGCATAGAATCAATCGCTCATTGAGACCGACCCTCGTAAGTAATGTATGAAAAGTCCTCACCGAGGCATTATGATGTAATATTATATGGTCTTGAAGAATGGTATCCAAATACGAAATGAATTGTTCGAATAAGATATGGTTACTATGAGATAATAGTTCGTCATTCGGACTAACCAATGCACCACCACATTTATGAACCTCAAAATCGAGTGTTTCACACATACCTAGATAATTTTATCTCAATCCTCATAGATGATGTTCTTATCTATTCAAAGGACGAGAAAGAACATAAAGAAAATCGAAGGTCGTCTTACGACTTTTAAGAGGCGGGCGAATTTTGCAAATCTGATTTTGTAAATTTCGACAAGAGAAATATTCCTCGGGCACATAGTGTCTCAGAGAAAAAACAATGTAAATCGACAAAGGACAAAGCAATTAAAGATGAAAGGCGTCGATGACCTAAAATAAGATCGAGAATTTTATAGATTGATTAACTACTATTAGAGATCCATTAAGAACTCTCTAAGGTAACAAGACCAATAAGATAGTTACCCCAAAATAGAGTCACAATTCTCACGGATTAATAAAAGTAAGGCTATGTATTAATATGAGATAAATAATAACTTATGTGTCACAATGACTTAGGCCACATGAGCAATTTCCCAACTCATGACTTGAAATAGTGACAGAATCTGATTTAAGAAAAAGGATCGTCGAGAGACAAAGGATGGAGGAAGAGTTAGAAAAGATCCGAGAAAGGATAAGGGCTGGAGAATTTAAGAACTTCCGGAGGCGTCGGACAACGCCTTATTATGCGAAGGAAGAATATGCGTTCGAGACGGCGCAAAACTTCAAATGAAATAATGAGTGAGGCTGCGCCCACCCGATAGTACTAAGATATACCAAGACACGAAAGAAAAGTTTTGGTGGGAAGGCATGAAACTAGACATAGCTTCTTTCGTAGAACAACATCTTGTTTGCCAACAGATAAGCGTTATACCAGCGTCCATACGGAAAGTTCTGATAGTTAGAAATACCCGAGTGGAAATGAGATGAAATAACAATGGACTTCGTTCTGAACTTACCCAAATCAAAAAGAGGAACACCGCCATATGGGTAATTGTTGATAGACTCACCAAGAGTGCTCACTTCCTACCAATCAAAGTACTTATGGATCGACAAGTTAGCCCAATTGTATGTAAAGAAGATTATCGACTTCACGGAGTGCAAAATCTATTACCTCGATAGTGACGATGGTATAAATACCAAAGTCGCGAGGACATCACTCCTATAACAATAAGTTAAGAAACCTTCACAATTTACAAAAGTTTGAATTTATTCTTGAGCAAAGAAACTTGGATACGGGATAGGAAAGATGGCACGAATCGGTAAAGATTATAAATGTGATAAATAATCACCTAAGGAAGGTTAATGTAGAATCTAATGCCTAATTATAAAATTCAGTCTAAATTATGGTATGTCCTTATAGAAAAGGAAAACTCATTGGAAAGATTAAGAAAAAGCGAAACGATAATAGTCGAGCGATCGGGGACGAATGTAAGTAGTATTCCACAACCAAGGTGAAATATGACTAAAAAGAGAATGAAGATGGGAATAGAATACGAATTAAGATAAGGAATGAAGAGTGAAGGATTCTAATGAGTATTTGACGGTGTTATATTGTCTAAGGAAGAGATATACATATATTTCAAGCAATAATAAGCTTAGAAATGAAATCGTGAATAAAGTGCATGATCCTACTCATACCGCCCAACCAGGCATTATTAAGATGTATTATGATTTATGAGAAAAGTTAGATAGCAAGGAATGAAATGAGATATAACCATATTGACGAGCAGTATCTCGGTTACCAATAAGTAAAGGCATTGTATCAAAGGCCTTATAAGAGGTTATAATCTCTAGAACTACACGAATGAAAATAGAATGATATAGAAATAGATTTTATGACAGATTTTAACAAAGTCATAAAGAAATCGCACTACTATATAGCTAGAAGTGGATTGACTCGCCAATTATGCTTTGTCTCTGCCTATTCAGATGACTCATAGACCCGATAAGTTAGCTCAAATGTACAAAAAGGCAACTGTATATTTACAAGGAGTTCCAGAACCTATCGCTTCAGATAGAGACACCAAGAGTACCCCTAGATTTTGAACTAACTCATAAAAAGGAGTTAGATACGAGGTTAAGCCTTAACATAGATGTCCACTCACAGACAGATAGACAATCAGAAAGGATAATATGAACGCTAAAGGATATGATAGAACATAAGTGTTAAACCAAGATGCAGTGGGAGCGATATGGCACCACCTGTTAAGTTTACATAGGATCGTAACTGTCAAACAACGATCAATATAGCCTTATGCGGCATTATTGCGAAAAGAAGTATTGACCACCACTTTATTGTAACAAAGTAGGTGAGCAAAGGTATAAAGTCCTGACGTTGTAAATGAAACGATTAAGATATCTGCCAACGAGGCAAAGAATAAGAAAAGTCTTACGCTGGTACGCGTAAACCCGAACTGCATTCTTGAATGCGGAATTAAAGTTTCTTAAGATTTCTCCATCTAGAGGAATTATAAGTTTAGATACAAGAATGTTGATATCACGTTTTATAGGACCTTCGAGCTCCTAGCAATGATAGGCCTAGTAGCACATAATGATACTTCCACCACATTTGGGAGGAAGACGAAATGTTTTCCGTGTCGCGATTAAAGAAATACGAAAATAACCCAATTCACGTAAACCAACATGATGGCGTGACCTTTGACTCGTATGAGTTATGATGAAAATCTCGACTAATTTGATAAATGCGATCTGACGATTAAAGAAACAAGTTTGGTCTTTTAATGAAAATCGATGAAGGAACCATGGACAAAAAGAAAAGCACATAGAAAGTTATGATGTTATGATGTTAAGATACCCATACTTCATGAGGTATGCAAATTTCGGGATGAAATTTCTTTTAAGGGGGGTAGGATGTAATACCATGAATTAAATACTAATTACGGTATTTAAAACCCGTAAATTAGAGTTTTCACTGAGATATTCAATCAGTATGACATCGAATAATGACTTCGATTAATCACGAGGAAATGAATTCCTATTTTATATTCACTGAGAATCGTGAATAAAGGAATAGAAGTTTATGAAGTGTATCGGCAGTATAATTTTAACGTCGATCGCGTATCGATAGTTAAAACTTCATGAAATTTTTCTCAGCAATTAAGCTTAGGATTAAATTCCATTATAAATGGAATAATTTAATAAAGTGATTACCATTTTATTACGACCATTTCAAGATGAGTCGAAAATGAACGTTTTGCAACGTTTTCAAGCGTTAACGTTTTGAGATAAAGCAGCGTTTTAATCGATCAAGAAATTATAGGAATTAATTTCCTATGATTAGTATATGTAATTACAGTATTATTTAGCATTAAATCAATGCTAGATCATCAAAGATTTGATAGTGACCATTTTTCAAGCGTTTGAAAACCACAATTTTGAACTCGATTTTTATCGCATAAAATGATGCCATTAATTTATCCTATGATATTATTTATCATCTAAACTATATGTCATAACATATATCAATGTTTGACATGGAAAATAAAATTTGGACCCTTTGGTATAGTGTAATAGCCGAGCTATATACACATATATACTAAGCACTTATTTGTTGATTTACCTATTACATGTATCTAAGTGACATTGGATTAATTATATCCTAACTACACTATTAAAATCTGATATATATATACATATATATGTGTATATTTTCGTGCATGTGTGTGTAGGTGTCAATTTGAATGTGTAAAGGGTGACAATTGTCACCCATAAGCACCCATAAGCACCCATAAGCTACCACATACCCCCCAAACTTCAGCCTCTCCCACACGACACTCTTCCCCCTCCCAAATTCAGATTTGCAGCCATCTCCTCTCCTCCCTTTCTCTAAAGTCTGCAAGGAGGCCAAGAGCTCCCCCCACTTTCATCTCAGCAGAGCATGAGCTCCGTCGCACCTCCATCTCTCTCTCAACCTTGTCAAATTCTGATCCAAGGTAAAGGCCCTATAATCATAAGTTTATTATGATCAAGATATACACATGCATGTTCATCAATATGCTTGAATGTGTTGGGTCTATTGTTGAAAGTGATTGCATGTTGATTTAATAGGTAGATTCAATACTTATGATCATTGCATGTTGATTACCTGGACGAACAGCAACTTCACGAATTTATTTGACTAAGTTTCAGTGGTCCGATGATTGTGAATTTTTGATATGTTGAAATTATATGTGTCTAGTATGCTTCTGTAAACTTTCAAGTCCATACAACTTGATTTGATATTTTATTTATATTTATCAAAAACACTGCACAAATCTGCGAAATCGCCGTGTTTATCACCCATAGTGCGTGGCTTTCTTTTTAAGTTTGGCTAATGATAAAACTCTGAAATTTGGCAGAAACATAATTCAGCATGTCTAGAAGATGTATGTAAATTTTCAGAATTTTCTAAAAAGTCTTACTATTTATTCCAGATTTTACAAATTTACTGCACAAAACTGTCACGGGAGTGATAGCTTGTGGTAAAATATTTTTAGCTCCCAATATTTTCTGAATCATTGAGTGAGGATTTTTCTGGATAAAACTAGACTTAAGTGGCTTTTCAATATAATTGGTTTCATTTCCAGATTCCTTATAATGAACTCACGGTGAATTTTTAAAGTTGACACATTTTAGTAAGCCTTTTTGGACAAACTGCCTTAGAAAATTTCTATGTTAATAGGCTGTTCGAGTATGACTTTTACGTGAGGTGTTCAAGCCATTTGTAGTCCGATTTGGACTTGGGTTTCTTCATAAGAAATGTTCCCACCATGTCTAGTTATGATCTGGAAAGTTTTATCCCAAACCAAGTTTTATAGGTATACCTTTCATCGACCCAAAGTCACCTACTGAAACTGCTTCATTTCAACTAGTCAACTTTGGACTTATGTATTTCTCGATGAGTTAGATATTTTCCAGTATGGTCTTCATGACATATGTAGTACTTGTTACAAGGTTTCTAAATTGGTAGCCTGCAGCCATTTTGGCATTGTGAGTCAAAAGTTACGAGCCTCGCAAAACCCCTCGTCGTTAAGATAAAGCGGCGTGTTAGAAACCCTATATGAAGTATGCCTTATGTGACTAACATGCTATTAATCGATGCATTCATTATGTTATGTCGCAAAGATGCGATGTTAGAAACATTATAAGATGTACGAATTATGATAAAACATCATGATACGATATTTTCATCATGATACGAAGCATACCTTAACGTGAAATATTTGACTAGGTGCTACCACATGGTCAATTGAGTGTATATCATACCATGATATACACTAAAATAGAAATATGGGTTCTAAGACCCAATGGATTTTTTCCAGCTCCAAAACCTCAAGGCCAAGAATAGATAGGCTAAAGCTAGGACTTACAGTCCAAGAAATGGGATTAAGGCAATCTACAGTCCAGGTGGGCTTTACTCTACTCAAAAACAAAATACTTTTGAAATGTTTATTTACGATGCTTATTTCAACTGTTGATAAAATGTTTACATGATTACTTGCCAAAAATATTTATGTTTTGTGTATGTATCCTATCCATGAGATGTTATGAGATGTTATGAAATGTTATGAATGTTGTTGGGTCACTCCCAA
This sequence comes from Salvia rosmarinus, assembly GCA_036937905.1. Taxonomy (NCBI): domain Eukaryota; kingdom Viridiplantae; phylum Streptophyta; class Magnoliopsida; order Lamiales; family Lamiaceae; genus Salvia; species Salvia rosmarinus. The sequence goes on from CM072816.1 coordinate 47,536,066, forward strand.
CTTATGAATGAAATCGATATCGGATCTATCTTGGAAGGACAATACACAGCTAGGATTAACGTGTACACTAAGGTGATTGTGTCTTGTAAGGATAATTCACGGCGGTCACGGCGTCGTGAGAGAGGCCTCGCTTCACGGCGTTCGACTATGATGATATGGCGAAAGGATGTTAAGGGATATGGATCATACACACCAGAAAAATGCCTGGCCAGGCGTTGATTTTGAAAAATGATGAAAATATTTTAGTAAGCACAAGGCATTTTCAACTAAAACCCTTGTGTCTTACCATGATGTGGCAGTGTAATCTACAAATGATAAAATGATTTTGGCATGAGTCCACTGAGTGCATTCTTGTACTCAGCCCTGCATGTTTGTTTTTAAATGTGCAGGTTGAGCAGATGATGGATGGAGCAGTGTTGAGCAATAGGAATGTTGTCATTGAAATGTTTATACCTTGATAGTACATCGTCATATGTACATATCACATGTTTTCATTGCAAGAACCTAATTTATGTACTAGAGTCCCAGAACATACTCGACATATGTATTACACTTTTTATTAATGAGAGTCTCCATGTTTATTCTTTCATGTTTACAGTTATAGTTCCTACTAATCCGTGATTAGGATTAAGGGGCTGTGACATTTCGTGCTCCCAAGGTTTCGGCCATGATGGCCTTGTTCCGAAAAATTTTCGTTCTTCAATCTTTAGTTTATATATGCTTAGATCTATCCTTTTAGAAGCGATTTATGCTTGATCTATGGGTTGATTTGTTATTTTCAAGAAATACCCAAAATTTTAGTTAAGAACCCTAGTTCTTACCTTGAGTATTTGTTGATGATTCCTTAAATCAAGCTTAGATCTATGTAATTAAAGACGTTTGAGCATGATTAGAGTCGATTTTGGAAATAAAAATCGAACCCTCCATTTTTCTTATGAGGATCGAAAACTATGGCCATGATTTTAAGATGTTTTGGCCTTGATTTGTTAACAATAAGCTTGTAGTTATGTAATTATATGTATATGATCTCGTTTGGCAAAAGAAATTGGAGTTAAAATCGACCCGGGTGAAAACCCCTAAATTATTATGCGTATGTAATGTTAAGAACTTATTATTTTGATTTTAATTGAGTTCTTTGATTTCAAAAGTATGATCTAGTATATAAAATTAGCCTATTTTGAATTATTTAGATTTTTCTATGCTTATACGAAAAAGTTAGATTTCGTTAGTTTGCGTTATTTCAAAGAACTTGATGATTTTGACTTGATAATCGAGGTTTGATTTCCAAATATAGATTCTTATGAGTATATAGCTTGATCAATACTACTTGATCAAAGTTTCCTAAGGAAAAGATTTGAAAGTTAAAGATTTTAGTACAACGATATGATATCCCTTACATATATATATATAAGGAATTGAAAAGATTAACGTTCTTATAAAATACTTTCTCAATACATTGAATAGTTTAGTTTTGGATGCATTGACCTAGCAGAGCTTAGCTTAACCATAGAGTATCGAGAGAGTTTTAGTAGAGGCTCAAGAGTTAGAAACTCTTAGTTCCTATTTCTCGTATTTATTCTTCTTATTTCCTTATTAAGGGACAAATGGAAGCAGAATAGAGATCAAGAAAGGAAAGACAGAAAGTCTCGAGTAAGCCAGATTTCCAGGTGGGCTTTCCAAACTAAAATATGTTTATGCACAAGTTTATGATATTAAGCATGTGAATTTTATAAAGTTAATTGACTTGCTGTTTTTGAGCATATTGCATAGTGCTATCTCACGAGAGATTGACGATATCGGCCCTATGCTGAGCAGTTGCTAGTAAGGGCTTGTGTACACAGTGATCGTGAGCTAAATGGCCGATCACGGTGTTTGAGAAGGAGGCCTACTTCTCGACACAAGAGTACGTAGATATGGTGTTTATTTAAGATTTGTCTGCAGACATGTTATCATGAGAATTGTTAGCACGTGCATTGATCATGAAGTAAGTGATTTCAGAAAGTATGATTCATAGGTTATTTCTTAAAATCCCTGTGAATCTAAGAAAGTGGCAAGTCGATTATATAGCTCTAAGAGCATGTTTTAAATGTTTTCGGCAATGGCCCACTGAGTGCATCAAGTACTCATGCCCTGCATGTATTTCTAAATGTGCAGGTTGTGCGGGAGATGACAACGGAGATTGAATGCTGAGCGAAGACCTTTTTGTCATGTTTTTATGTTTGCCCCGGGTTTATGTCTTCACACATAAACTCAGCTACTCTTTTGCTGCCAACTCTTGTTATGATTTTGATGTATTATGATACAGAGTTCTGATGGGTTAGACATTTGATAGACATGTTTGAATTCACGCCAAAGATCATGGCATCAGTTGCTGAATTTATTTGTATCCAACTTTGGTCATTTGGTTAATTACATGTCTAATGACTCATCTTTCTTTAAAATGACAACTGTTTATATTTGCGAGTCTCTTGAAATAGTTAGTCATTTCATTTCCTTCCGCCCGTCATACTTCGATTAGTCAGTTAATACAAGTTTAGATAGGTCGGGGTGTGACAATTACATATCATAATCATAGGAAATTAATTTTTATAATTCCTTGATCATTAAACTCGCTTTTCATTTCGTCTCTAAACGTTAACGTTTGAAAACGTTGCAAAACGTTCATTATCGACTCATCTCGAAATGGTCGTCATCACTTTATTAAATTATTCCATTAATAATGGAATTTAATTCTAAGCAATTGCTTAGAAAATATCATAATTTTAACTATCGATGCGATCGACGTTAAAATAATATTGCCGATACACTTCATATACTTTCTATTTTTTTTTTATTCACAAATCTTGATGAATATAACATAGGAATTCATTCCTTAGTAAACAATCGAAATCATTATTCGATATCTTACTGATTTAATAACTCGGCGAAACTCTAATTTACGATCTTAAGTACCGTAATTAGGCATCTAATTCTGCGGGGTATTATATCCTACCCCCCTTAAAAGAAATTTCGTCCCGAAATTTGCATACCTCATAAAGTATGGGTATCTTAACATCATAAGTTTCCACGTGTTTTCATTTTGTCCATGGTTTTTCCATTGGATTTTCATTAAAAGACCCAAACTTGCTTCTTTAATCGCTGAATCGTACGATCAAATTAGTCGTAGATTTTCATCATAACTCATCTGAGTCAAAGGTCACGTCATCATGTTGGTTTTCGTGAATTGGGCCATTTTCATATTTCCTTAACTGTGATACGAGGAAAACATTTCGTACTTTCCCCCAAATGTGGTGGAAGTACCAAGCTATAGGCTACTAGGCCTATCATTGCTAGGAGCTCGTAAGGTTCTATAAAATGTGATCTAATCATTCTTTGCACCTGAATCCTTATAATTTCTCTCGATGGAGAAACCTTAAGAAATTTTAATTCCGCATTTAAAAATGCAGTTCAAAATTACGCGTATCAGCGTAAGACTTTTGTCTATCCTTAGCTTTTCTTATTCTTTGCCTTGTTGGCAGATATCTTAATCGTTTCATTTACAACGTCAGGACTTTATACCTTTGCTCACCTACTTTGTTACAATAAAGTGGTGGTCAATACTTCTTTCCATGTCGCCTCATAAGGCAACATTGATCGTTGTTTGGCGCCTACGATTATTACATAAACTTACCAAGTGATACAATATGTTCCCGCTTACCCTTGGTTTAACACTTATGTTCTATCGTATCCTTAAGCGTTCATCGCGCCTTTTTGATCGTCTTTTCACTGTGAGTGGACATCAATGTTAAGGTTCAGTCTAGTGTCTAACTTCTTTGTGAGTTAGTTCAAAATCTAGGGTACTCTTGGTGTCTCTTCTTTGCCACGATAGGTTTTGGTATTCCACAGTAAATATCGATTTCCTTTATGTGCGGTGAGCTAACTTATCGGATCCATGAGTCATACGAATAGGCGGAGACAAAACATAATTGGCGAGTCAATCCACTACTAGCCATGTAGTAGTGCAACTTCTTTATGACTTTGGTAAAATCTGTCACAAGATCTATTTCTATATTATTCCATTCTCATTTGTGTATATCTAGATATTACAGCCTCTTATAAGGCCTTTGATACAATGCTTTTACTTGTTGATAACCGAGACACTGCTCGACAATGTGGTTATATCTTATCTCATTCCTTCCTATCTAACCTTTCTTATAATTCACAAAGTCACTTAATAATGCCTGGTTGGGCGGTATGAAAAGGATCATGAACTTCATTCACGATTTCATTTCTAAGCTTATTATTGCTTGGAAGTATATGTATATCTCCCTCTTAGATAATATAACACTGTCCAGCGCTCCTTAAAATATCCTTTAGCTCTTCATTCCTTATTTTAATTCGTATTCTATTCCTATCTTCATTCTCTTTTTTTTTTTAGTCTTATTTCACCTTGGTTGGGGGAATACTACTTACATTCGTCCTTGATTTCCCGACTATTTCCGTTCTCGTTTTCTTAACCTTTCTGATGAGTTTTCCTTTGCTATAAGGACATACCATGATTTAGACTGAATTCTATATCTTAGGCATTAGATTCTACATTAACTGTTCATAGGTGATCATTTATCATATTTATAATCTTTTACCGATTCGAGCCATCTTTTCTATCCCGTGTCCAAATTTCTTTGCTCGAAGAATAAGTTCAAACTTTTGTAAATTGTGAAGGGTTCTTAATTTATTGTCATAGGGTGAAATTTCCAAGACTTGGTATTTATACCATCATTACTATTCAAGTCATGAGTTGGGAAATTATATTTATGTGGCCTAAGTCGTTGTGATGCATAAGTTATTATCTTTCTCGTATTAATACATGGCCTTTCTTTCATTAATCCATATAATTTTGATTCTATTTTGGGGTAACTATCTTATTGGTCTTGTTACGAGAGAGTTCTTAATGGATCTCTAATAGTAGTTAATCAATCTATAAAATTCTGATCTTATTTTAGGTCATTGGCGTCTTTCATCTTTAATTGTTTTGTCCTTTGTCGATTTACATTGTTTTTCTTCTAAAGACACTATGTGCACGAGGAATATTTCTCTTTTAATCCGAAATTTACAAAACTGCATTTGACAAAATTTGCCCGACTCTTAAAATTTGTAAGACAACCCTTCGATTTTCTTTACGTTCGATAGAGACGAACATAGTCTATAACGTTCTACGCATCAAATAAGGCTAACGCCGGACTTATTTCAACGTTTCCTAATCAATTGATGTCGATTACGAATTTTCTTAACATATAAGAGATATTCTACCTTTTTAGTATATAATGTACGTTTTAATGTACTTACGTAACGTAAGTTACATTGTTACTAAACGTACTACGTCACATAGATCGCGTATTATCGAATTATGTGCCCTTTGACCTTGGTCAACGTTTTTGGTCAACAATTTTGACCAAGTCAACCTTTAGTCAACAATTTTGACTTTAGTCAACTCAAAGTCAACATTTTGACTTTTTCAATTTCTTATGAAATGTTCGATTTTAATGTACAATTCTTGTTCCAAAAATTCTTATAAAATCATACTATGTCCAAAACATTGTTTTAGAACATTTTATGTAATTATACTTGATAAAATAAATTTATAACATTAATACACATAGGGTATGATTTTCGGTCACCCTAATTAATCAACTAAACATTTTCCAAAAATTCCAATAAATTCACATAACACTTAATCACCCTTAACTATGCTTACTATAACATAATTGTTATTTATTGTGAACCATTGAATAAAATTTACCTAAGTCACTTTCGAAAATTTTGACTTAGGTCAAATTAATTTTTATAAATTCCAATAAATTCACACAACCATATATTATGAATCTACATCATCAATATGATATGATAACACTTAAATTTGGATCATTTCTCAATATAATATCATATGTTATAATTTTCAAAATTTATGAACTTAGGTACTAAAGTTTTCCAAAAATTCTATATAAATTCATATAAGCTTAATTAATACCCTAGATTATGATTTCATGCTTAAATTAACAATTAAAAATCAAAATCATCCACATATCACACTTACATATTTTCGGTCCATTTAGTAAATCTAATAGCATGCTTAATTTTGTGATATAATTATAATACATGCTTGATAATATCATATAAACATGATTCCTAAATATATTAGCATATGTTCTACAATTTTCGAAAATTACACAAATGAATCAAGCTTATAACATAAATTCTAACGGATGAAAATCGAAAATTCTAGCATGTATACGAAGCTCGTAAGAATTCTAACCTTTTAATCGGAGTCGATTATCGGCGGCAAAGTTTTTCTATCTAAGATTTGGGAAGAATGTGTGATGAACCCTCTCTAAACTTTCTCCCTATTTTTCGGTACTATTGGTGTCAAATGGAAGAAATGTTGAACTTATTCTTATATTTATAGAAGATTATAAAATAAGCCCACTTGCAAGCTTTAAAAATATCTTATGAATTTAATCATAACACTTGCATACTTATCTCCCAAGTTTTCGATCCACTTGCAAGGCTTAGAGATAAGATCTTAATTTTATCATGACACACTTTAATATCATCATACATTATTACACTATTTTCGTTCACATGTAATTGCTAAGGACAAATTCCATTTGTCTTCCTATTTCTCAAAGCTTACGGCAATTATATGAAAATAAAAAAAAATTCATTCTATTAACACCTTGCATGGATTCGATCATTACAAGTTTATAAGAGACAAATTTGCAGTCTTATCTCATTTCGTTCATCACATATCATAATTAATAGGTATAATTTTAATTCCATTCATTTGCCAAAGAAAATCCTTCTTTTTTTTCTTTATCCTATGTGATCGGCACTTTCAAGAAGTAAGGAATGATTTTTATTTTATTATGCTATCATATACATTAATAATACCTTAGGATAGGATAAATTTTGAAAAGTCAAAAATTTACACTAAAATATTTAATTTCATTTCACACTTGTTCACATTAAAAGTCCAACTTTTCACCTAGGTCTAGACAAACCCTAGGTTACTTGTTCAACTTGGATACATACTTCATCTTAACTTATAATAATTATCTTATCAACATAATAATAACATAGCATTAATTAGAGCTTGATATTTTAATTTCTTTCACACTTAAAGTCCAACTTTTCGTCCATGATAGACAAAACAATTCCAACTTGCACAATTTTATAAAACACCTCATATTATTCCTTAATTTTAATTCCTTATCTGGTTATTAAGTAACTATTATTAATATGATAAGAATTTCATTTATTAATACATATAAGTGGTGCACTTTCGGCACTTATAGGTAGTAATTGCTACACATTTCATTTTCTTGCAATTAATAGCTATGTGACATAATATATGTCCTACATAATAAATTAAATCATAGGAAAGTTATTAAATTAATCCCATATCACAACTTAATATTTTCGAACCCCATTTTCGAAAATAGGCACAGTTTATACAATAATTGTTCCTTAATGATACGATCCTCGCTGGTACGAAGGATCTATCGACACGTGAACGGAAGAACGAACAAGATAAAATATCCCAAAACCTCCGAATCTAACCTCCGAAGTGATATAGGTCAAGATTTACCTATACCCCAACTAGATAGTTGATGCGAAGAACTCGGGGACGATGAATGACACACTAACGAGGGATGAATGTCTCGTCGATCGTCGATAATTGAATTCCTTTGCAAACACAAGAAAATTCAAGAGCTAATGAAGAGAGATAAAACTCACATTTATTGATCAATCAAAAGTGAATATTTTGTATGCTTCATGCCTTTATATAAATTTGGCGAAGTCTAATCCTTATCAAAGAAGGACTCTAATCAAAGTAGAATTCTAATTTACAAAAGAAGTTTTAATAGACTAGGACTCTAGATAATCAAACCTAAAAATACCGAGAAAATCTTGATACAAAAGCGTGGCCCATATGCCATATAATAATTAAATTCACAAAACTTGGGTCTGCATCATTCTCGCTTCTTGAAAAGGATTTGTCCTCAAATCAAGTCGTCACCTATACCAAACGGACTCACCCACTTCAATTCACTAGCCTTGAAGATACCAAATGTGGGAATCCACCTTATATCCAAATAGGATAAGCCTCCGCGAACAATGTGGGACGATCATCCCCACCCCATAAGACCCAATGCGCGATCCGGCAAACCCTACATGAGACACCGACCCAGTGGAAGGTCACTCGATACCAAATGATACGATCCTCGGTGGTGCGAAGGATCTATCGACACGTGAATGTAAGAACGAACAAGATGGAATATCCCAAAACCTCTCAATCTAACCCTCGAAGTGATATAGGTCAAGATTTCGCCTATACCCCAACTAGATAGTTGACGCAACAACTCGGGGCGATGAATGACACACGAACGAGGGATGAATGTCTCACCGATCGTCGATAATTGAATTCCTTGGCAAACACAAGAAAATTCAAGAGCTAATGAAGAGAGAATAAAACTCACATTTATTGATCAATCAAAAGTGAATATTTTGTATGCTTACAAGCCTTTATATAAATGGCGAAGTCTAATCCTTATCAAAGAAGGACTCTAATCAAAGTAGAATTCTAATTTACAAAAGAAGTTTTAATAGACTAGGACTCTAGATAATCAAACCTAAAAATATTGAGAAAAATCTTGATACAAAAACGTGGCCCATATGCCATATAATAATTAAATTCACAAAACTTGGGCTGCATCACTTAATTCTCTAGTACTATTTTAATGCTACATTATATAAAATAATGTTCTTATAACATAAAATAATCATAGGAATTCGAATATTATAATTCCGTGATCGTTCGACTGAGTTATCGACTCATCTCTAAAAACCGACGTTTGAAACGTTTCAAAATTCTCATAGGCGAATTGTTTCTAAAACGTTCAAAATAAAGTTGTAACAACTTTATTTATTCCTATAATAATAGGAAATTTCGAAATCTAAGCTTAATTGCTTAAAATACTGTAAGTCTTAACTGTCGAATCTATCCGATGTTAGAACATTACGTTCGAAGGAATATCAGAAATTATATTCCTTAATTCACTAAGCATCAGAGAATAGCACACAGATATTATCCAATTATGCTTGGTCAAAGTCAAGCATTGACTAATTAAGATTTTAATAATCGAGATTAATTTCTAAATTATGATTTTAATTATCGTAATTAAACACTTAAAACTGTGGGATATTACAACTATATTGTATATCAAGGTATGATATACACTCAATTGAGCATGTAGGAAGCACCTATTCAAATGGTTCACGTTAGGGCATGCTCCCGTAAAAATATCATGTTGTTTTGTTTTATTACAACCGTACATCTTATTAATTCTCTATCGTACCTTGCGACATGACATAATGAATGCATCGATTAATAGCATGTTAGTCACATAAGGCATACTTCACATAGGGGTTTCCAACACTTAGTCAAATTTCAAGTGTTGAATTTCAGCAAAACAGCTTGAAATAACCCAAGTGACAAACTTTGACGATTCATAACTCTCGAGTTAGAATACGTATGGCCGTACAAAGATACATTCTGGAAACCTCTAAACATGTACTACAAGTTCTAAGAAGGAATTAAATCCAAAAGAGTCGTGGTTCTGGAGATATAGGGTCTCAAAGTGGGCAACTCAAACTGACTTCTATACTTAGAAAATGTTTCAGAATTTTCAGTTTTAGCTTAACGACGAAGGGTTTTGCGAGGCTCGTAACTTTTGACTCACAATGCCAAAATGGCTGCAGGCTACCAATTTCGAAACCTTGTAACAAGTAAAACATATTTTGTGAAGACCATACTGGAAAATATCTGATACATCGAGAAATACATAAGCCCAAAGTTGACTAGTTGGAAATAGATAGTTTCCAGTAGGTGACTTTGGGTCGATGAAAGATATACCTATAAAACTTGGTTTGGGATCAAACTTTCCAGATCATAACTAGACATGGTGAGGAACATTTCTTATGAAGAAACCCAAGTCCAAATCGGACTACAAACGGCTTGAACATCTCACGTAAAAGTCATACTCGAACAGCCTATTACATGAAAAAAATTCACTAAGGCAGTTTGTCCAAAAAGCTTTCTGTAATGCGTCAACTTTAAAAATTCACCGTGAGTTCATTATAAGGAATCTGGAAATGCTACCAATCATATTGAAAAGCCACTTAAGTCTAGTTTAATCCAGAAAACTCCTCACTCAATGATTCACAATAGATTGGGAGATAAAAATATTTAACTTGTAAAATCTGGAATAAATAGTAAAATTTTTTAGAAAATTCGGAAAATTTACATGAGTCTTCTAGACATGCTAAATTATGTTTATGCCCAATTTTAGAGTTTTATCACTATCCAAACTTAAAACGAAAGCCACGGATCGTGGGTGATGAACACGGCAATTTCACAGTTTTGCGCGATGATTTCAAAAATACGATTAAAATAGCAAATCAAGTTGGATTGACTTTAAATTTTACAGAGGAATACTAGACAAATATAATTTAAACATATTAAAATTTCACATTCATCGGACCATTGTAAATTAGTCAAATAAATTCGTGAAGTTTCTGTTCGTCCAGATCAATCAACATGCAATGATCAAAAGTCTTGAATCTACCTATTAAATCAACATGCAATCATATACATAGCTCATACCTATCATAATAAGCATATGAACATCTATGCATGTGTAAGAATCGATCATCCCTAGGATCTAAGGAGGTGGTATTTACCTTAGTCAAGGAATCGAGAGGGATGGAGAGTGGACTAGTTGTCACCTCCTTGGGAGCTTGATTGTTGCCGTGAGATGTGGAAGGGGTGGGGAGAGCTCTCAACTCCCTTGCAGATTTTGAGAGGGAGGAGAGAAAGGGACGGCTGTATCTGAATTGGGGAGGGGGTTGTGTGGTGGTAGAGAATGGTGAAGTGGTGTAGGTGGTGGGGTGCTTATGGTGGTGACACCTAAGGGGCATGTGTCCTTCTACACATGCACACCTACACTACACACTACACTCACATTACATGCACGAAATTTTACACATATATGTATATATATCAGATTTTAATAGTGTAGTTAGGTTATAATTAATCCAATGTCACTTAGATACATGTAATAGGAAAATCAACAAGATAAACTTGTATACATAGGTGTATAGTTTTCGGCTTTTATACTATGCCAATGGGTCTAATTTTTATTTTCCATGCCAAACATTGATATATGTTATAACATATAGTTTAGTTGATAAATAATATCATAGGATAAATTAATGGCATCATTTTATGCGATAAAAATCGAGTTCGAAAATTAGGGTTTTCGAGCGTTTGAAAAATTGGTCACTACCAATTCTTGTTGATCTAGCATTGATTTAATGCTTAATAATACTGTAATTACATATCATAATCATAGGAAATTAATTTCTATAATTCCTTGATCATTAAACTCGCTTTTCATTTCGTCTCAAACGTTAACGTTTGAAAGCGTTGCAAAACGTTCATTATCGACTCATCTCGAAATGAATGTCATCACTTTATTAAATTATTCCATTAATAATGGAATTTAATTCTAAGCAATTGCTTAGAAAATATGATGAATTTAACTATCGATACGCGATCGACGTTAAAATAATACTGCTGATACACTTCATATACTTTCTATTTTTTTTTTATTCACAAATCTCGGTGAATATAACATAGGAATTCATTCCTTAGTAAACAATCGAAATCATTATTCGATATCTTACTGATTTAATAACTCGGCGAAACTCTAATTTACGATCTTAAGTACCGTAATTAGGCATCTAATTCTGCGGGGTATTACATAATGAATATAATTATATAAAGTATTTCGGCTGTAATAATTTAACGTCGATTGAATATCGATAGTTAAAATTTCGTAAAATTTTCTAAGTGTCGAAGCTTAGAATCAAATTCCCTTATTAATGGAATGATTTAATAAAGTGATTACGACTTTATTACGACCATTTTGAGATGAGTCGATTATGAACGTTTTGAGACGTTTTGAACGTCAACGTTTAGAGACGATTAGAAAATCGAGTTCAATGACCAAGGAATTATAATATTTAAATTCTTATGATTATTTTATGTATTTTGAGTATTATTTAGCATTAAAACAATGCTAGAGAATTAAGGAATAATTATGAGATAAAAGTTGTAATTTTTGAAAACCCTAAAATCGAAAATTAGGGTTTTCACCCATAAATCATTCTAATTATTTTTCCTATGATATAATTTATCATCTAAGACACATATTATGTTATATATCAATAAATAGCAAGAAAAATAAAATGTTAGCACTTAAGGATCAAAGTGCTGTGAACTTTGGATGTGTAATAACATGATTTAATTCTTTTGCTACCTTGGGACATGCTAAGCAATTAAATGAATCAAGTGGGATTTATTACACACTACCCAAGATAATAAATGAAGAGATTAAGTGGGTGTATGTTGGCTTGTGAAATAGCCATGTAAGTTGATTCCATTGAGGTGAGAAGAATTGTTAAAACTCTTCTTTGACTTAATTGCTTGCCTAGTTAATACTTAGGATATTATTATAGTATAAGACAAGAAATAAAAGCTTCTCCCTTGTGCAATAAGGACCGACGGTTGTAGTGGATCAAGGTAGGATTGTTTTGTTCAAAATTTGTGTAAGTGAATTTATTGTGTGTAAGTGATGACATCCTTAATTGATGAGTCATAAAGCAAAGTTGAAAGTCTAGCTTGCTTTGTATGTGTGTTGGAACCGAGAGTAGTAGGAAAGTAAGTAAGTCTTTATATTCATTTCTTTAGTATTAAGTGAGATATATTACATCCAACATCATTTTCTCTCCTAAACCAAGTTGCCGAGAGCTTTTGAAAAGAAAAACCTTGAGAGTTCATCTTGTTCTTCCCCAAATTCCTTGACATTAAAATCCTTTCACAACAAATCGACACCGTTAAAGAGGTTAGGAATCGAACGAGCTTCGATTATACGTTAAAAATTTCTATTTCTAACCGTTCGATTTTAATTTATAAGCATATGTTCTTATGATAAATTATGCTAGCATGTATTGTTGTTTATTAATTATGTTACACATGATTTATATGTTTCATATTGATGATTTAATTTAAAGCTAAGCATGCTATATTAATTGTTATGATGATCGAAAATTCTTAGGTTTAATTTGTTAATGGATTAATGTTATATGATAGTAAAGGAGCTCTATGTGATTATTTGGGAATTTTTAAAAATCATATGCTAATGTTTTGATTAATACCGAAAATAATAAAAAAATGTATGTTGATGTAAAAATTTTATTTAAGTGATATTATAGCATATTATTGATCTAGAGCATTGATTTAATGATATGTGAATTTATTAGGAATTTTGAAAATTGTATGTTCATAGTTTCAAAATTTTCGAAAATGCCTATGTTGGAGTATGTTGATGTGTGAATTGATTTGTTGGATATTATGCTAGATTAATGATATAGAATGATGTTTAAGCCTTGTGTAGTTTAATTAGAATTTTAGGAAAATTTCTTGATGATTTTAAGTAGGAGTCGTGAGCTTATAGGCATGACTAGGTGATGCCCAAATTTTCTATAGTTAATGTTAATACATATTAATGATCATATGATAATATAGTATACTATATATGAATTTAGAGGAATTTTTGGAATGGTTTAAGAAATTTCCCACAAAAACCGTGAGCTTTAGATTATATATTAAGGGTTTTAAATCCTTTTTATCAAGAAAAAATAATACATTATATGCTTAGAATATATATTTTAGATTAATTAAGAATTTATGGGATTTTATAAACATAGTATACCATGTTTACGGCGAAACGTTATATTAAATAAAGTTGAATATGAAAAGTAATGTATAATGAAAAAGTTAATTCATGTTAAAATAAAATATAAATCAAGTTTATTGATTTACGTTAAAAATCGAGAATTAGGATTGTATAAAAAAGAAATCGATTGAAAATCGATTTATATAGAATTTGGTTATAAAATATGTTAAGAAAAGTCAAAACGTTGACTTAAAATTAAACGTATGAAATACGTTGAATAAATACACTAATACGTGTAAAACGTATTAATTTTATAAGAATATCTCATTGGTGAGAAAAAATTTCATAATTGAAATCATTTTTATCAAAAGACGTTAGTACACGTTCAACGTTTAACCTAAATGGTTAATATAAGATCGTAGATCATATTACGTGTAATACCCCGAAGAAACAAGTGCCTAATTACGATATTTAAATCAGTAAATTAGGGTTTTGCCGAGTATTAAATTTGAAAGACATCGAATTTTGATTTCGATTCAGTCACGAAGTAACGAATTCCTATTTTTATATTCACTGAGAATTGTGAATTGAGGAATAGAATGTTATAAAGTAGTTCGGCAGTATTATTTTAACGTCGATTGCGTATCGATAGTTAAAAATTCATGAAATTTTCTAAGCAGCGAAGCTTGGAATTAAATTCCATTATAAATGGAATATTTTTAATAAAGCGATTACGACTTTATTACGACCAGTTTGAGATGAGTCGATAATTAACGTTTTGAGACGTTTCGAACGTTAACGTCTAGAGACGAATTGAAAAATGGGTTTAATGATCAAGGAATTATAGTATTTAAATTCCTATGATTATTTTATATAATTAACGTATGATTAAACATTAAATCAATGCTAGATCACTATGGATTAATTGTTGAACAATTTACTAATTTTCGAAAACCCTAATTCGAAAATTAGGGTTTTCTCACATAAAATAATACCATTAAATTTTCTTATGGTATAAATTATTATCTAAACCATATGTTATGATATATATATCCATGAATGGCACGAAAATAATATATGTACCTCTTGAGTATGAAAATGCCGTGCTTTATGCTTTATACTACAAAATTCACATCACTCTTTTGATATACTTTGCTATGCTATGTTTTAATTATTCAAGTGGTATCTATGATTATACATTAAACTAGTATAAATCAAATAATGTATTTGTATATTTAGGATTTATATCTCGATTAATACATAGCATTATGTAATATTCCAAAGAAACGAACATACGATTACGGTATTCTAAACCCGTAATTAAGGTTTTGCCGTATATTAATTTTTACGACATCGAATATTGTGATTTCGATGCAGTATCGTATTAACGAATTCCTTTTTACAATTCACTAAGGATTGTGAATTACGGAAATGAAATTATGAAATGATACGACAGTATTATTTCAACGTCAAACGCGTATCGAACGTCAGTATTTCATGAAATTTTCTGAGCAGTGAAGCTTGGAATTAATTTCCATCTTAATTCCTTTATTAAATGGAATATATTTATTTAGTAAGTATGAACTTACTGCGACCATTTTGAGATGAGTCGATTTTGAACGTTTTGAACGTCAACGTCTAGAGACGTTTTGAAAAATGAGTTTAATGCTCAGGAAATTATAATAATTAATTTCCTATTATTATTTTATATAATTACAGTATTAATATTTATTAAAATCAAATTTTAGCATTTAAAATTCGATTATTTTCGAAAGTGAATTTCGAAAACCCTAAGTTTATAAACTATAGTTTATAAACCCTAAGTGGATTTATTGGAATTTTAATCCATTTTTGATCCATTTTTGATATGTGTTGTATATATTTTAATCCATTTTTGATATGTATATGAGTTGATTATGATTGTTATTTTGAAATCATATTTCCAAAATTCTCAAATAAGACATTATTCCCAACTTTCAAAATTTTGTTTATGATGAACGATATGTTATCATGAGACGAACCTAGACTCTAAGGAGCATGCTCACGTATCGTGAAAGAACATAGAAGTACGAACTTCTTTTTCCTTACGAGAACAAAAGTACGATAGGAAGAATGAAAGTGACGATATCCTCGAGCCGGACAACGAAGGCGGTGAGAAGGATGAACAAGGACGACCTCAACCTTGAAGAAGAACGACGTCGACACTTCATCACCACTTCGACATGAGTGAGCATCGACACGAATCATGACATGGACGTCACTTACGGCTTCAGAATGTTCAGCCTCAACTTAAAGACCCGAATATGGTAGACATATTACGTCGACATACGTCTCGATTTACTTTTGGCACGATCGCGCAAATTTCCTGCACTGCGCAGTAAATTTGTTTTAGCTAGATCTCTTTCGTTAGGACTCCGATTTACGCATGGTTTTCACCTGCGTACTCCTAACGCACTGATCTTCATTTGTTATGAAGAACAGAATCCCTAATCTTTTCTCCAGAATACGATAGAGTCTGTTGAACTCTAGTTTAAGTGTTTGGTATAATACAAGGATCTCGTAGCATATATATATTAAGATGTCATTAGTCTATATGTATACGTTTGGGTAAGACTAAGAAGGTAAGTTGTAATATGTGTTGTACCTTATGATGTTGCCTACCTTATGGATTGTTTAGTTCTAACCTAGTTGCTTCTAGTTATGCTATCCTTTCTGTTTTGAGATGATGATAGTTGACTTACGTTAGTTCTGATCGTGGCAGATGGAGGAGATGCGCTATATCGCTAGGAGGAGGTAGGACCTCATGCCACACCGAGGAGCTGATGCGCACCTATAGGGAATGTTGGATGTCGCCGGGAAGACTTAGGCGAGTTTACGGCGTACTACCTTCTGGTTGAGGAGGCCCGAGCTATGGCGCAACCGATTATGATGGCATCAAGAGACTCTAGCTATACTCCCTTGTACATGGGATGGTTATGCCGAGAGGTATCGGAGACTACATTTATCGCATTCCCGAGGCTATGATTTGATTGGGGATCGCCGGTTCGTGAGTCATCGACTTACGTGTACAATATTCTGAGCCGCACCTATGGGACCTATCTCCTCCACGGGAGTACACGTGGCGTGATGAGTCGCCAGAGTGGCTATACCTTGAGGTTCCGAGACAGGTTGATCGAGTGATACCCCTATACCGGATAGACGAGGGCAGGATGTACGAGGTAGATAGGGCAGCACGCTCTAGAGCCCTGGGAGAGCACGTCTTGCCACCAGCAGTTTTTGGACACCCGATCGTCGCGCGCTACCGCCCCTACCACCTGCGTCCGATTCACCACCACCGGAAGAGGAAGAGCCCTTCCGCCGGACAGCGCGGATGAGCGTATCAGATGCCTTCAATGGCTATGACCCGACCCGAGTATGCTACGATCCGATCCGCCACAACTACGACTTATGCGGCGGATAACGGACCCCGCGACATACCGATGATGGAAGCGGTGCGGGACCATCAGTGCGACCTCGTGAGGGCGATCGGATGGGAAGGCGACTCGAAGAGGAGGAAGACCCTGAGGAAGACGTGGAGTAGGAAGGAGCCCGTGAAGACGTTAGGCGACATTTTAATTAAAATTCGTTTTGTTATGACTAGCATGTGCTAGCTTTTCCTTTTTATATTTCAGTACCATGGTTCTAGAACTCGAAATTTTTTTTGGGAGGCCGTGTGGGCCCGAAACCTTGCTATTTCTATTTTCTTGTGATTCTTGATGTTGAACATCTTGCTTTTAACAAACCTTGTTTACCTATCTATATATATATTTGACCCAAATGGGGGCTTTTGTGACAAATTGTCTATGTTAAGGATGAGTTGTTTTATTTTGATATCGTTTTGAGAGGAAGCTATGAAGACCTTATGTTTGTTGAGTTGAAAGCGTTTAGTAATTGACGATTTTATGTTTTATATAACAGAATGCCTCCGAGAAGAAACCCAGAACGAGAACCCAGAGGTCGAGGAAGACCTAGAGGGAGGGGTAGAATCCCCGAGCAAGAGGAAGAGGATATTCCCCAACCACCACCTCCACCTCAACCCGATCGCAGGATCGAAGAACTCTTTCTAAGGAAGAACCCTCCTGTTTTTAACGGAAAGGGAAGCCAGAAGAAGCCGAACAATGGGTTAGAGCCATTGAACGGATTTTTACTTTCTTAAGATGCACGGCACGGAAAGGCGTAGTGCGTTACTCGGTGATTGGACGGTGACTTCGGTGGGAGGCGGAAGAAGACCTTTGTGACCGACTATGATCGCGCTTGAGGAGTTCTCGTGGGAGGACTTCAAGAGGGAACTGTATGAGAAGTACATCCCCAAAAGCTATAAGAGGAAAAAGGAGCAGGAATTTTTCCTGCTAAAGCAAGAAAGGATGTTTGTGACCGACTATGATCGCGCTTTTTGCGAGATGCCGAGATATGCACCAGAACAGGTGGACACTGACTTGAAAATGTCGGAGAAGTTTAGGTCGGGACTGAGAATGGAGATACGGATGTCTCTTGCCAGCCATGGAGACCTAACTTACACTGAAGCTCTTGCGCGAGCTTTAGATATTGAGGCGGCAATGTCCGAGAATAGGTCGGTGTCGGCTCAGACACACAATAATATGGACAAAGGAAAAGGGAATTGGGAGCCCAACCGCATGAATAGCAACATGGGAGCTATGGGATGCATCACAAGTCATGCCCGTGGCGAAAAACGTGGCGCACAGGACAAAGCTGGAAGAGAGCGACTTATGCTCCACCGGCAAGGGACCGCGAGGAGCAGTTGAGGCACCTCAATGCCTAGATGCCTTAAAGCACACAAGGGAGTGTACACGGCAAGCGTGGTGGCTGTTACAAGTGCGGGGCAAAGGGCATTACGCCAAAATTGCCCGAGATCACGTTCGGATATAAGGCCGAACCAGCCGGACCATGCTCGACCATTAAGGGCTATCTGACTTCAACCCGGCCGCCGTAATAGTTCCATTGCCCCAAAAACTCCGGTGGCAACAACCCGGCGGTGGTGCTGCAGCCCCAATGGCAACAACCGCAACAACAACCCCGCAACCACGGTGGCGACCACGCCTCAACAACAGGCGGCGACCACGCGACAACGCCAAAGAAGGCGAAGCAGGCTAGGCGGCGGCCGCCGAATCAACAAGGACCAGCGCCCGTCGGCCTCAACCGGCTCGGGGCTGAGCCTACGCCTTGCATAGGAGGCGAGCGAACAAAACCGGAAACTTGGCGGTATGGGAGTTCTCTCAACCTACTTGTTATAGTATTGTTCGATCGGTGCTTCGCATTCTTTTATTGCAAAATCATGCGTGAAATCTGGGCCTTAGGTCTGAAAAGTCAAGCCAGGATATGAGAATCTCATCGCCTATAGGAGGGATTATGACCGTTACACACTTTTGCTCGAACCTAGAGTTAACCTTAGGATCACTTAAGGTTCTGGCTAACAATTTAAACATAATGCCCATGGATGATGTAGACATAATCCTAGGAATGGACTGGTTAGCTAAGAATCATTCCACGATTCTATGTAAGGAAAGGAAAATTTCGTTTCACTTTCCTGGAGAAGAAGCTACGCATTTGCACGGGATCAGCATGGGAAAAAGAATCCCGATTGTATCTGCACTACAGGCGAGGAGGATGATGAACCAGAAAGCATGCCATGCATTCCTTGTTTATTTGAGCGAAGAGGATAAACCCGGCGCGGGTAGAAGACATTGAAGTTGTCGAAGAATTTTGGACGTGTTTCCGAAAATCTACCGGGCCGCCCGACGATGACAACTAGAGTTTACCATCGACTTGGGCAGGATCAGCCCGATGTCGGCGCCTATAGAATGGCCCCAAAGAGTTGGAGGCGAAAATCCAAATCGAGCTTTTGGATTTAGCATTCATTAGGCAAGTGTTTCACCTTGGGGGCGCTGTTTTGTTTGTCGAAAAAGGATGGTTCTTTGAGGATGTGCATCGATTATAGAGAACTAAATAAGATGACACTAAAGAACAAATACCCTTTACCTGAATTGATGACTGTTTGATCAATTGCGAGGAGGGTGTATTCTCGAAAATTGATCTTGAGTCGAGATACCATCACCTGAAAATCTGATCGAGGATGTACCTAAGACTGCATTCCGAACCAGATATGGCCACCATGAGTTCATAGTTATGCCATTTGGATTAACCAATGCACCAGCCGTATTCATGGACCTTATGAACAGAGTATTTCATCTATTTACGGATAAATTTGTTTTGGTCTTCATAGATGATATCCTTATTTATTCAAAGAATGAAGAGGATCATAGGAACATCTAAAACGGTTTTGCAAACCTTGAGAGATGAAAGACTCTTTGCTAAGTTTAGCAAATGTGAGTTTTAGTGAAGGAAGTTATGTTCCTTGGACACATCGTGTCTGCAGAGGGTATAAAAGTAGATCCAGCCAAAGTAGAGGCCGTGCAGGAATGGAAATCGCCAAAGACTCGTGCGAGATTAGAAGTTTCCTAGGATTAGCTGGTTACTATCGGAGATTCATGAAGGATTCTCCAAAATTGCAAGGCCAATAACCCGGCTACTTGGAAGGAATCAAGTTCAATTGGATGATGAATGCGAGACGAGTTTCCAAATACTCGAGGAAAAATTGTGCGCCAGCTCTAGCGGTCGAGCGGACAAAGGGTATGTAGTCTATCTGACGCATCTAAGACTGGGCTGGGTTGTGTTTTGATGCGGGAAGGAAAAGTGATAGCTTATGCATCCCGACAACTCGGACCTACGAACCGAACTACCCAACCCACGATTTGGAATTAGCGGCGATGGTTCATGCACTAAAATTTGGAACACCATCTCTATGGTGTGAGATCACGAGATCTTCACGGATCATAAAAGTTTGAAGTACTTCTTGAACAAAGAGATCGAATATGAGACAAAGAAGATGGCTCGAGCTTGTAAGGATTACGACTGTGGTATTAACTATCACCGGGTAAGGCGAATGTAGTGGCCGGCGCTTGAGTCGTGAAACCGTACCAAGTTAGGATGTCTCCTTGTACAAGAGGAAAAACTCGTTGAAGAGTTTGGAAGAATGAGGATTGAGCTGGTGGAACCACACGAGACAATTGTGAGTGCATCGCTACACTCGCACCGACATCGATCTAAGAAAAGGATTGTCGAGACAAAGGATGGAGGAAAAGTTAGAAAAAATCGACAAAGGGTAAGGTCGAAGGATTTAAGAATTTCAGGCGGCGCCGACAACGCCTTATAGTTTGAAGGTAGGATATCGTCCTGGCGACGCGAGCTTGAGAATGAAATCATGAGTGAGGCTCATGATACACCTACACCGCCCACCCAGGAAGTACTAAAATGTACCAAGACACGGAGGAAAAGTTTTGGTGGGAAGGCGTGAAGCGAGATATAGCTTCTTTTGTGGGCATTTTTGTAACAACCCGCCTTTCAAAGTACGGATTAGCGGCTGTTACTAATGACGGGGATTAACAACGAGGCGAAGACTAATTATGGAACTGCGAGGTATATAATAGACAAATTCTCGAAACTTCATATCATTTGATGTGACACGTATATAAATACATCTGGCTGGATCATTTAGACTCTTGACTAAAGGGTTGACTCGAAACATAACCTATATAACTGCGGCGAAAGGCGTGTGATTACACATATGACGATATGTAATCAAGGCTATACTTATCAACGACGAAGACTCAACTACTCAACACTTCAACATCCAACATCAATCGCTCAACTGCACATTTAAAACAAACATGCGGGGCTAAGTACAATTGCACTTAGTGGGCTCATGCGAAAACATTTTCTTTAAATTACTGCCCATAAGTAAGACCTGAGGGTTTTAGTTGAAAATGCCTTGTCTTACTAAAACATTTTCTTTTATTTTTAAAAGTCGTGCGGCGGACATATTTTTGTCTGTATGATCCATATCAGTTCTCGTGTAGTAATATCGTAACATCATCACATAACGTCATCACATAACATCATCACACGTTGGTAGCGAACCAACAACTTTCAATATCATTATGCCAGCCAACTCCACACAAAATATGACATCACATCAGGATCATCATACGTTGGTAGCGAACCAACAAATTTCAATATCATCATGCCAGCCAACTCCACACAAAATATGACATCACGTCAGGATCGTCATACGTTGGTAGCGAACCAACAAATTTCAATATCATCATGCCAGCCATCACCACAAATAATAATATCATCATTCCAACCATCACCACAAACAATAATATCGTCATATGAGATCAATCCTAGCCAGGTATAATCCTTCCGGCTTAGGATCCAATATCAATTTCTCATAGTTGGCTTGCCCAACAACTTGATAGGATCATACATAAAAACATAAACACTTTGGGCAGGTAATCATCATTTCGTAACAGAAACACTGTAAATAAATACTTTGCATTTGGCAAAATAAATAAAAGGGTTTTCGAATAAAGCCCACCTGGTACGTAGCTTTTCAATAACGTTCCTTTCTAAGTCGAAAGCTCAGTCCGTCCCACCTTAACGTAAGAACTATTTTGATGCGTTGATCACGTTCGAGAGAGGCGAACATAGTCTATAACGTTCTCAGCGTCGAATAAGGCTAACGCGGACTTATTTTGACGTTTCCTAATCGATTAATGTCGATTATGAATTTTCTCAATTTATAAGAGATATTCTACCTTTAGTATATAATGTGCGTTTTAATGTACTTACGTAGCGTAAGTTACATTGTTACTAAGCGTCTTCGTCACATAGATCACGTGTTATGAAATTACGTGCCCTTTGACCTTAATCGACGTTTTGGTCAACAATTTTGACCAAGTCAACCTTTAGTCAATAATTTTGACTTTAGTCAACTCAAAGTCAACATTTGACTTTTCAATTCTTATGTAATTTTCGATTTTAATGTACAATTCTTGTTCCAAAAATTCCTATAAAATCACACTATGTCTAAAACATTATTTTAGATCATATTATGTAATTATACTTGATAAAATAAATTTATAACATTAATACTCATAGGGTATGATTTTCGGTTCTTATAATTAATCCACCAAACAATTTTCAAAATTCGATAAATTCACATAACACTTAATCACCCTTAACTATCCTTATTATAACATAATTGTTATTTATTATGAACTATTGAATTTAATTTACCTAAGTCATATTTCAAAATTTTGACTTAGGTCCGATAAATCATTATAAATTTCAATAAATTCCCACAACCATATATTATGATTCTACACACTTAATATGCTATTATAACACTTAAACATAAATTATATCACAACCTACTATCATATGTTATAATTTTCGAAATTCTTGAACTTAGGTACTAAAGTTCTCCAAAAATTCTATATAAATTCATATAAGCTTATTTAATATCCTAGATTATGATTTCATACTTAAATCAACAATTAAAAATCAAAATCATCAACATATCACACTCCTAAGTTTTCGGTCCACATGTAACTTTTAATATTATGCTTATCCTTGTAATATAATCATAGTACATGCTTAATAATATCATATAAACATGATTTCTAAACGTCTTAGCACATGGTTTATAATTCTTGAAAATATCATAAATGAACTACGCATATAACTTAAAATTTAACGGACGAAACTTGAAAATTCTAGCATGTATACGAAGATCGGAAGATTTCTAACCTTTTAATCGGTGTCGATTTTGATCGGTAACGTTTCTCTAGCTAAGATTTGGAAAGAATCGAATGAACTCTCTCTCAAGAATTTTCTCCCTCTTTTTCGGTGATTAAAGAAGCAAATGGAGGAAATTTGGATCATATGCTATATTTATAGATTTTATAGGATAACCCACTTGCAAGACTTTAAAAATATCTTATGCAATTAATCATAATACTTTCATTCTTGTCCTCCAAGTTTTCGACCCACTAGCAAAGATTTAGATAAGATTTTAACTTAATCAAGTTGTAATCTAGTATTAAAATATCTTATCTTATTATTTGTTTCCCACTTGCCATAGTTTACGGCATCAACACAATTTAAAAAGAAATTTATTCATTTCATTCACTTTATGCATGGTTTCTTTTTTTTTTTTTTTTTTTACATAGTAGGAGAATAAATTTTTTTTTTTTTTTTATACTTTTATATACCTTGATAATACTTTAGGATAAGATCAATTTTGAAGAGTCAAAGTTTTACACTATGCTTTTAATTAGGTTCACATTTGTTCATACTATAGTCAAAATTTTCGCCTATGTCTAGACAAAAGCTAGAATTACTTGTTTCAATTGGTAACTACTACCATGTTATCTCTTAATAATATCTAGGTAACATAATCATAACATAGAATTAATTAGAGCTTGATATTTTCTTTAATTCACACAAATAATTCAACATTTTCGGCACCTATGTGTACAAGTGGCCTCCCACTTGTATAAATCATAATAAACCTTATCTTATACATTAATAATGTCTCACTATAATAATTAATGCATAGCATCATCAAAAGGTAAGGATTTAATTTTATTAACACATATAAGTGCAATTTTCGGCACTTTTATAAATAAAATGCTACACATTTTATTTCTTGCTATTAATAACTATATGACATAATATATGTCCTAGATGATAAATTAAATCATAGGAAAAAAAAAATTATTAAAATTATTCCATGTCACATTTCACAAATTTCGAACTCTAATTTCGAAAGTAGAAAGCAATTATCCAATAATTATTCCTTAATTCCTTTAGCATTATTTTATGATAAATAATGCTCTTATATCATAAAATAATCATAGGAATTTGAATTTTATAATTCCGTGATTATTTGACTGAGTTATCGACTCATCTCTAAAAACCGACGTTCGAAACGTCTCAAAATTCTTATAGGCGAATTTTCTCTAAAACGTTCAAAATAAAGTTGTAACAACTTTATTTATTTCTATAATAATAGAAACTTCGAAGTTAAGCTTAACAGCTTAATAATACTGTAAGACGTAATCGTCGAATTGATTCGACGTTAGAATATTACGTTCGAAGGAATAATTAAATTCATATTTCTTAATTTACTAAGTATCAGTGAATCTCACACAGAAATTATTCAATTATGCTTGGTCAAAGTCAAGAGTTGACTAATTAAGATTTTAATTATCGAATTAATAATACTAATTACGGAATTTATCATCGTAATTCAGTATTAAATTTACGGGATATTACATTCTACCCCCCTTAAAAAAAATTTCGTCCTCGAAATTTGCATACCGTAAAAATACGGGTATCTTTGCACTATAACGATCTCAAGTTTCCACGTAACTTTCTTTTGTCCATGGTCTCTCCATTGGACTTTTACCAATGGTATAAGCTTATTTCTTAACCGATGAATCTGGCGATTAAACAATCGCATTCTTTCTCTAACTTATATCTCGATTTGAGAACAATGTCATCATGATGATCATGTTTTAGACCATAACGTATTTTCTCTAATGGTAACTCGTGGAAAACATTCTGTATACTTTCCAAGCTTGGTGGAAATGTCAATCTATATAGGCTGCTAGGCCTTATCCTTTCTGGGATCTCGTAAGATCCTATAAAACGAAATCTCAACTTCCTCTTTCTCCAAACATTGAAATTCTTTCAATGGAGAACTTTAATATACTTTATCTCTCCATTCAAGATGCATTCAAGATGCAGCTCATCTACGCATATCAGCGTAAGACCTTTGCCTATCGTGAAATTCTTTCTTTCTTTGCCTAATTTGGCAAACATCTCATTCATTCCATTCACAGAATTTGGCTTTAAAACTTCCCTCTTACTTTCTTTATCTTAATAAAGAGATAATCGGTACTTTCTTTTATACTATGCCTCACATGGGCTATGTTGCTCGACAGTTATTGTCGTCGGTAAACTTAATAAGTGGAAAATACATTTCCAACTTGTACGTTAATTCTTTCTCTTCTAAGTCAATTCATATTCTAAAGATAACCTCAAAATCTTTATACGATGCAAGACGTACGATTTTCTCAGTAAATAACCGGCTAACTTATCAGACCCAAAAGTAGCCTAAATAGGCATGAACTGAACATTTTTGGTAAGTTGATACACTACTACCCATATAGCAGTGTTATCTTTTGACTTTGGTAAGCCTATCTCAAAATCCATTGTTACGTCATCCCATAGAATCATTGATACAATGCCTTCACTTACGGGCAATTGAGATGATGTTCGACAATTTCTATCTTCCTCTTCTTAACTCTTCGACGAATTTTTCTTTATGCAAGGATTTATCATTACTTAGACTGAATTTTTCAACATAGGACATCAGTCACTACATTAACTTTTCATAGGTGATAATTTATATCACATTCGTAATTTCTTACTAATTCGAGCCACGTCTCTTGCTTGAAGAAATATCTTAAATTTTTATGATCTATGATGATCTCGTACCTCACTTTATAGAGGTGATGTTCTCAAAATCTTAATTCGTTTTACTGTTGCGTTATCAGCCTTGCGATCTTAGAGAGTCTTTAATAAATTTTTGATAGCAGCCAGCGAATTCCATGAAACCTTTGCTCTTGTTTGGGTCGTTGATTGCTTCGAACCTTGTGTTGCTTTTAACTTTTGCCAGATCCATATGGATTCCTTCTGGAGACACAATGTGTCTAAGGAATATTACTTCTTGAGACCGAATTCACCTTAAATAAATTTGGTGAAAAATCTATTCGAATTTTAATGTCAGCAAGATAGTTTCTCATGAGTTCTTCATACTCTTTTCCTGCCCTTCAAATAGATGGGAATATCATCTATGATGATTTAAGACAATTTATCTTAGTATGTGCGGAACACTCGATTTTTGAGGTTCCTGAACACGGCTGGCGCATTAGTTGGTCCGAACGGCATAACTTTAAACTCATAGTAACCATATCTTGTTAGGGAAGCCATTTTGGGTACATTGTCAGTTTGTACCTTAAGTTGATTATAGTCCAATCGAGATGGATTCTCAGGACTACTTTTACTCCTTTTCCTTTGACCGAATACTCATTTATCCTTGGTAATGGATTATTAACTCTCGTTAATCTATATACTTCCTTAATGGGCTATCTTTCTTCCTTGTCAAGCAAGTCGGGTGTTTCTTAAGGTGATACACTAGGTTCGATGAAACTTAGATTTTACAGCTTTCAAACGTGAGTCTTTATCTTTTCACTTTCCTTGAATCCATTTGATAAAGGTACTTTTAACTTGGTTTAATAACGGTTCTAACTCGATAGAAAAATTCTAGCCGCTTATCAGGGGTAGTCTTTGCTAAGTTGTCAGGGTATCTCTAGAAATTCTCGAAAAATTTTCACATCCTTTACCTTCATTTCCGCTATCCATCCTTTGCTTAGATAAACAGGGAATGCTCGACATCCCTTCTTGTTAATTAATTCCCTTATTTGTAGTGTGGGTACGGTTGGAATTTCCTTCCCCATGTGGATTCCATAGAAATTCGCAACTTCTTATTCGGAGAAATGGAACGTAATTCCCCTTTTCCTGGTACAGGATTGTGGAATGGTTTTCGACTGATCAATTCTTTCTTAGGATTATCTCTATGTCTCATATAGGTACTATGTTCAAGTTCTTTACTAAAGTCTTAAGTGATTCTAAGTTCAATTCTAAGTTTGAGTAAATTCGTATGGCGACCATGATCCTTCTTTTAAGTGAAGAGATTCTCATCCTTTGATTTGCTTATTCTGATTTGAGCTCTAACGTATCCACGCATGCTCTTACTATTCTTGTGATAATGAAATGTGAAGCACTTGTCTTGAACCAAAGTATTTTAGGTATCTTGAGAAGTTTTCTCATACCTACCGGGTTTTCTGATTTTGTTAGATTCATCATTATCATACTTTCTTTACCGGTATGAATGATTCACTTCCTTTTTCTCTTTATCGTTCCTTAGAATATATCTTCCATATATTCTTTCTTTTAAAATTCTTTCAAGAAGAATCCTATATTAGCATTTATTATGCTATCATCGTAATATTTTTTTTTGGTATCGTCATTTCTCTTAATCTCCATTGGTTTGACTAAGTGGTTTCGCACAAGTTAAAATCCTTGTTTCTTGAGAACGCATCATACTTTTCCTTGATTTCATATATCTTACTATCTTCCCAACATTCTATGTTTACTTTGTTTCAATCTTGAGGTACCCAACATTTCACCTTATGGGTCATCTTATAAATATGAGGAATAGCTTTTCAATTAGATTCACCTTAAGGTCCTTCCTTGAATTCCTTCCTTTGTTAAACTTAAACGTATTTCCTTTGTAATCGTCTTTTAAAGTTATCTCGCTTTGTTTAATTACTAAATCACACATAAGATGAGCTTTTTGTCTCTATAAACTTAGGGTACGACGGTTTTATCTCAAATAACAAATCTACTTCTTGATCCACTTTTTTTCCTTCAAAGGATTTGCTTTACTTATCGTAATCAAACTGTTTGCAAAACTTATCTCATGTTCCGGCTATATCATAACTGTATAGCTGGTAATTTCCTCAGCTATTCTCAACTCTTGCTCTTTTCTTGAGCATGATATCCGAAAGTTATATTACTTTCGTTATACTTTGATTCTCACTTTTATGGTTAAGATCATCATCATTCTAATCTATTCGGGTAAGGTAGTACGTTTGTACATCATAACTTAGATTCCAAGAACCAATGTCCTATTGCCAAATCTCAACTTTGGGGTATCTCTCTCATTCTTGGTTCAAATCTAGGAATAGCCTAGCTATTCACATATCTCATTATTGATCCGTTGATCATACTATCTTTGGTTTAACCAAAGTCTTAAATTCTTGGAATTAGATCCGCTCAAGCATAATCTTATTGATTTAGGGATAACAAGAGGCTTATTAATGGAGATGCTTCCATTCCTTGTATACTCAAAAATGAGTTTCATTTACCTCCATACTTTAAACATGTCCAACCTACTAACGAGGTCTTAAGGACAAACAACTATCTTAAAAGATAAGTTGTATTCTTTCTCGCTATAGCGTAGATAGGAGGGTTATATCTCGAGGATATCATATACTTTTCTTTACTCTATTCCAGCACTAAATGCTAAAGAGTATCTCGTTCATAACTTAGTTATCATATACTCACATGGAGATACAACTTTACTGTTATCAATATTGGGAAAGCCCATTAAGGGTCGATCCACCTATGTGTATCATAAAAATATATCTCGTCTCATCGAGAATTTCTTTACATCATATCTTGATGTTTATCACTTTCTTGGTCTAAAACTTTTAGGTGACAAGATCGTCATCCTACATTATACTTATTGGTTTCAAGGATTTGAAGAAAATTTCATCATAACAACTTTCAAGAGGTATGGTTTCACAATTCAAGATGACAATTACGGAGGTTTTGAAACAATAGGTTCTTTAGCGAATAATTGGGAGATAGGGTCCGAAGACCGAATAACAATCTTGAGATTTCTTTGGTCATATGGGGTGGCCATCCGTCACAAATACTTTCTCGGTCACACAGGCTTGGCTTCAAAGAACCTTGTATAAAATTTTGGTTTTGTAAACTTCTCCAAGAAAATGAGAAGCGCAGTGGTTTCTCAATAGAAACTAGGTCATAGAGTTAAACTCGATGGCGAAATTGAGTAGAACTTGAAACCTTATACAGCTCATAATAGGTCATCTACAAAAGTTCTCATGTCGTCATATCTCTTCTTGTACTCTTGGGAATCTTATTTTCTAGCGACATTCTAATATTCTTGCTATACTGTAAGGTTTTCGTTTCATGGACATCATAGGACTAGTCTTTAACTGATTCTCACGAATTCTGAAGAAGGAATCAAGGATTTGGTTCTTCATAAGAAATATAGTACCCTGTGATAGAGTGCGTGGCGAAAACCGTTAAGAATCGAAATTCAAACGAGGAAGAGCGAGTTAAAGTCAAAACACTGCGCAAGACAGTTTCTGCTGGCGCCAAATCGAGCGACCAAGGTTGAACTGAATTGCTAAGATCTAAATTAAAGAGGTCGACGTCAAAGTCGAAGTTGGAAAGGTCAATGTCGAAGTCGAGCATAAAAATGCCGACGTGGTCCACTTTATATCTCTTTCTTCTCGTTTTGAAAACTCGTAATGTTTTCACTGATCTTTGTTCTCGTTCTCATGTCGATACTTACTTTCGTATTCGAAAAGAACTAAAGTTCTCAGATTCTTACTTCTATGTTCTCGCGATAAGTGATCATGCTTCTTATCACGTCTATGTTCTTTCGCAAAAAGGGATCATGCGACTTAACAGTCTATGTTCCTTGGGATAACATATCCATCATCAAAATAACTGGAAATTTCAGAACTGTAAACATTCATAACATAACTCTTCCATAATAATCATGCGATGAATTTCACGAATTCAAAGATTTCCTTTTGACATATCTATGTCATCACATCATCATAACATAATCATATCTTTGGTAATAACCAACAACTTACATAACATAAACTCTCATTGAATTCCATGAATTGAGGTCTCTCTTTGACATATCGATGTCGATGCTTTCTCATATCATTTTCAACTCTTCACAACATATAACATCATTGCAACACTTGCAATTACTTTCACTTTCAACAATCCTCATAACTTTCATTTTTCTTTGAAAATTCATTTCAATCATTATCCACTACTTTTATTCTCAAATATCTCTCATAACTTTCATTTCTTTGGAAATACCATATTCCATGTTTAAACTTTTCGTTTCAAAATTTTGAAAAAAGGGGCATGTACTTTCAAACTTTTTCATTTCCAAAACTGAGAAAATCTTTTACTCAACGCTTATTAAATCTTTTAAGTTTTCCATGAATATGTAGTCCCATACCTACATATTCTTGGAATCCTTTGAGCCTTCCTTGAATATGCAGTCCCATACCTGCATATTCTTAGAATCTCTCATAATTCTAACTTTCATTTCTTGAAAATTCATTTCACTTTAATGACTTTCACTTGCCAACTTCTTATCCTTATTCTCAAAGCGTGAGAAAATCATTTACCTTTTCCGGTTGAGCTTGATGTGATGGAGTGTTGAGCATAGTCGGTGATCTCTAGAAGTCTAGTGACTCTATCTAAACTCGACTTTTGAAAGAAGTTTTGGGTTTATGGTACGACCCGCTCGATACCAGCTGTAACGACCGCCTTTCCAAAGTGCGGATTAGCGGCTGTTACTAATGACGGGGATTAACAACGAGCAGACTAATTATGGAAGCTGCGAGGTATATAATAGACAAATTCTCGAAACTTCATATCATTTGATGTGACACGTATATCGTACATCTGGCTGGATCATTTAGACTCTTGACTAAAGGGTTGACTCGAAACATAACCTATATAACTGCGGCGAAAGGCGTGTGATTACACATATGGCGATATGTAATCAATATACTTATCAACGACGAAGACTCCAACTACTCAACACTTCAACATCGACATCAATCTGCTCAACTGCGCATTTAAAACAAACATGCGGGCTAAGTACAAGATTGCACTTAGTGGGCTCATGCGAAAATATTTTCTTTAAATTACACCGCCCATAAGTAAGACACAGGGTTTTAGTTGAAAATGCCTTGTGCTTACTAAAACATTTTCTTTATTTTTAAAAGTCGTGCGGCGGACATATTTTTGTCTGTATGATCCATATCGGTTCTCGTGTAGTAATATCATAACATCATCACATAACGTCATCACATAACATCATCACACGTTGGTAGCGAACCAACAACTTTCAATATCATTATGCCACCAACTCCACACAAAATATGACATCACATCGGGATCATCATCGTTGGTAGCGAACGACAAATTTCAATATCATCATGCCACCACTCCACACAAAATATGACATCACGTCGGGATCGTCATACGTTGGTAGCGAACGACAAATTTCAATATCATCATGCCGACCATCACCACAAATAATAATATCATCATTCCACCATCACCACAAACAATAATATCGTCATATGAGATCAATCTGGCGGTATAATCCTTGGCTTAGGATCGATATCAATTTCATAGTTGGCTTGCCCGACAACTTGATAGGATCATACATAAAACATAAACACTTTGGGCGGTAATCATCATTTCGTAATGAAACACGTAAATAAATACTTTGCATTTGGCAAAATAAATAAAGGGTTTTCGAATAAAGCCCACAGTGCGTAGCTTTTCGATAACGTTCCTTTCTAAGTGAAAGCTCGAGTCCACGTCCCACCTTAACGTAAGAACTATTTTAGTGCGTTGATCACGTTCGAGAGAGCGAACATAGTCATAACGTTCTCTGCGTCAAATAAAATTGCTAACGGGACTTATTTTGGCGTTTCCTAATCGATTAATGTCGATTATGAATTTTCTCAATTTATAAGAGATATTCTACCTTTTAGTATATAATGTGCGTTTTAATGTACTTACGTAGCGTAAGTTACATTGTTACTAAGCGTCTTCGTCACATAGATCACGTATTATGGAATTCGTGCCCTTTGACCTTGGTCAACGTTTTTGGTCAACAATTTTGACCAAGTCAACCTTTAGTCAACAATTTTGACTTTAGTCAACTCAAAGTCAACATTTTGACTTTTTCAATTTCTTATGTAATTTTCGATTTTAATGTACAATTCTTGTTCCAAAAATTCCTATAAAATCACACTATGTCTAAAACATTATTTTAGATCATATTATGTAATTATACTTGATAAAATAAATTTATAACATTAATACTCATAGGGTATGATTTTCGGTTCTTATAATTAATCCACCAAACAATTTTCAAAAATTCCAATAAATTCACATAACACTTAATCACCCTTAACTATCCTTATTATAACATAATTGTTATTTATTATGAACTATTGAATTTAATTTACCTAAGTCATATTTCAAAATTTTGACTTAGGTCCAATAAATCATTATAAATTTCAATAAATTCCCACAACCATATATTATGATTCTACACACTTAATATGCTATTATAACACTTAAACATAAATTATATCACAACCTACTATCATGTTTTATAATTTTCGAAATTCTTGAACTTAGGTACTAAAGTTCTCTAAAAATTCTATATAAATTCATATAAGCTTATTTAATATCCTAGATTATGATTTCATACTTAAATCAACAATTAAAAATCAAAATCATCAACATATCACACTCCTAAGTTTTCGGTCCACATGTAACTTTTAATATTATGCTTATCCTTGTAATATAATCATAGTACATGCTTAGTAATATCATATAAACATGATTTCTAAGCGTCTTGCACATGGTTTATAATTCTTGAAAATATCATAAATGAACTACGATATAACTTAAAATTTAACGAATGAAACTTGAAAATTCTAGCATGTATCTGAAGATCGGAAGATTTCTAACCTTTTAATCGGTGTCGATTTTGATCGATAACGTTTCTCTAGCTAAGATTTGGAAAGAATCGAATGAACTCTCTCTCAAAAATTTCTCCTCTTTTTCGGTGATTAAAGAAGCAAATGGAGGAAATTTGGATCATATGCTATATTTATAGACTTTATAGGATAACCCACTTGCAAGACTTTAAAATATCTTATGCAATTAATCATAATACTTTCATTCTTGTCCTCCAAGTTTTCGACCCACTAGCAAAGATTTAGATAAGATTTTAACTTAATCAAGTTGTAATCTAGTATTAAAATATCTTATCTTATTATTTGTTTCCCACTTGCCATAGTTTACGGCATCAACACAATTTAAAAAGAAATTTATTCATTTCATTCACTTTATGCATGGTTTCGTTTTTTTTTTTTTTTTTTACATAGTAGGAGAATAAATTTTATTATTTTTTTTTTATACTTTTATATACCTTGATAATACTTTAGGATAAGATCAATTTTGAAGAGTCAAAGTTTTACACTATGCTTTTAATTAGGTTCACATTTGTTCATACTATAGTCAAAATTTTCGCCTATGTCTAGACAAAAGCTAGAATTACTTGTTTCAATTGGTAACTACTACCATGTTATCTCTTAATAATATCTAGGTAACATAATCATAACATAGAATTAATTAGAGTTTGATATTTTCTTTAATTCACACAAATAATTCAACATTTTCGGCACCTATGTGTACAAGTGGCCTCCCACTTGTATAAATCATAATAAATCTTATCTTATACATTAATAATGTCTCACTATAATAATTAATGCATAGCATCATCAAAAGGTAAGGATTTAATTTTATTAACACATATAAGTGCAATTTTCGGCACTTTTATAAATAAAATGCTACACATTTTATATCTTGCTATTAATAACTATATGACATAATATATGTCCTAGATGATAAATTAAATCATAGGAAAATTTTTAAAATTATTCCATGTCACATTTCACAAATTTCGAACTCTAATTTCGAAAGTAGAAAGCAATCATCCAATAATTATTCCTTAATTCCTTTAGCATTATTTTGATGATAAATAATGCTCTTATATCATAAAATAATCATAGGAATTTGAATTTTATAATTCCGTGATTATTTTACTGAGTTATCGACTAAATCTCTAAAAGCAAGCGTTGAAGCGTCTCAAAATTCTTATGATGAATTTTCTCTAAAGCGTTCAAAATAAAGTTGTAACAACTTTATTTATTTCTATAATAATAGAAACTTGAGTTAAGCAACGACAATAATGCTTGTAAGACGTAATCGTCGAATTGATTCGACGTTAGAATATTACGTTCGAAGGAATAATTAAATTCATATTTCTTAATTTACTAAGTATCAGTGAATCTCAAACAGAAATTATTCAATTATGCTTGGTCAAAGTCAAGAGTTGACTAATTAAGATTTTAATTATCGAATTAATAATACTAATTACGGAATTTATCATCGTAATTTAGTATTAAATTTACGGGATATTACAGCTGTCTTGTTTGCCAACAAGTGAAGGCACTACACCAGCGTCCATACGGAAAGTTGCAACCGTTAGAAATTCCGAGTGGAAGTGGGACGATATAACCATGGATTTCGTTACAAGCTTACCCAGTCGAGAAGAGGAAACACGACCATATGGGTAATTTTGGATAGGCTTACCAAAAGTGCTCATTTTCTCTTGATTCATAGCACTTATGGATCGATAAACTAGCCCACCAGCGTTAAGGAAATTATGCGACTACATGGAGTGCGAAAGTCTATTACCTCGATCGAGACTCGAGTTCACATCCAGTTACGGATTAGCTTGCAAAGAGCTGGGTACTAAACTCGATTTCGATCGCATTCCACCCACAAACCGATGGGCGATCGGAAAGAACGATCAAGCGCTAGAAGATATGCTTAGAACCGTAATTTTGGATCGAGGTGCAAAATGGGAAGATATTTTACCTCTTATCGAATTTGCTTACAACAACGACTATCAGCGACGATCGGCATGGCCCCATCGAGGCCTTGTATGGCGAAGTGTAGATCACCGCTTTATTGGGATGAAGTCGGTGAGAGAAAAGTCGTAGGGCACGATGCGTTGAGCGAAATGATCGAGATCGTTCGGCGATTAAGTGAGGATAAAGAGGCTCGGGACGACAAATCTTCTGACGTCTGGCGTAGATCAGAACTACGATTTGAGGATGGAGACAAAGTATTTCTTAAGGTCTCTCCATCGAAAGGGATTGTCGAGTTTGGCACGAAAGGAAGCTTAGACCCGTTTTATAGGACCTTATGAGATCCTAGAGAGGATAGGTCCGAGAGCTTATAGGTTGGCTCTTCCGCGAAACCTAGGGAATGTCCATAATGTTTTCACGTCTCGCAATTACGAAAATCGTTCACGACCCAAAGCATGTGATTCATCAAGTCGACGTGATCCTCGAGCGGACATGAGCTATAAGGAAGAACCCGCACCATACTTGACCACAAAGTTCGGCAACTACGGGCAAGTCGATTAGTTAGTCAAAGTCTTTGTCGCACACCACGAGACGAAGAAGCCACGTGGGAGCTTGAAGAAGCGATGAGAGAAAATACCCGATTTATTTTTCTAGAGGTATACAAATTCGGGATGAAATTTTTCGTGAGGGTGGAATGTAATATTCGAAAGAAACGAACATACGATTATGGTATTCTAAACCCGTAATTAAGGTTTTGCCATATATTAATTTTTACGACATCGAATATTGTGATTTCGATGCAGTATCGTATTAACGAATTCCTTTTTACAATTCACTAAGGATTGTGAATTACGGAAATAAAATTATGAAATGATACGACAATATTATTTGACGTCGAACGTGTCGAGCGTCGATTTCATGAAATTTTACGGCGGTGAAGCTTGGAATTAATTTCCATCTTAATTCCTTTATTAAATGGAATATATTTATTTAGTAAGTATGAACTTACTGCGACCATTTTGAGATGAGTCGATTTTGAACGTTTTGAACGTCAACGTCTAGAGACGTTTTGAAAAATGAGTTTAATGCTCAGGAAATTATAATAATTAATTTCCTATTATTATTTTATATAATTACAGTATTAATATTTATTAAAATCAAATTTTAGCATTTAAAATTCGATTATTTTCGAAAGTGAATTTCGAAAACCCTAAGTTTATAAACTATAGTTTTTCACATGAAATGATACCATTAAATTATCATATGGTATCTAAACTATATAATATGATATATATGGATATTATTAAGCATTAAAAACAGATTTTTAACCATGGAATTCGATGGTTTCAGTTTTTATAAATTTCGAAACCCTATTTTCGAAATTAGGGTTTTATTACATGAAATGATGCAATAATTTTATCCTATGCTATTATTTAATATCTAAAACATATATTATGATATATATGATCTAAAATTACATGAGTATCAATTATAGGTGTGATTTATAATTTTTATCCTATTTTCTCAAAATTGCGATCGGTAATTTCAATTTTGTGTTTATAGGTTGATTTAATTATTTTTATGGCATGTATTATATATCTATGACCTATACTATGATTAATACATTTTATTAGGATAAAATTAAAATTTAAATCAGCCTAGACCTCCTACACCCATGCGCCGATTTCCACCTTCCCATGCACCATGATTTCACTTTTAAAATTTGCCCAATACATGGAGCCTCTTTAACACACTTCAATCATCACATACTACTCCCAAGGGCTGCATTATTTGTGAGAGAGAGAGAGAGAGTAAGGAGGCGAGGATATAGGAGAGAGCTATTCATTTCTTCTCATTACCACTCTTACAAAAAGATTGAACACAAAAACTCCTCTCCACTCTCCCCATTTCAGCCAAGAAAAAAACGAGAGCAGCCCCTCCCCCATTTTCAAAATTTCTTTCCTTCATTTCTTCTTCTCCATTCGAAAATCTTAGCACTTGCATTGTTCTTGTGATACTATACCATTCTCAAGGTAATACATAGACCATAGTACCGATTTCTCTCTTCTTTTATTCAAGAAAAATCGAAACTGTTTCATATATATATGTATGTATGTTCGAAAATCTTGTGTATGTATCTATGTATGTTAAATGTTCTTGAAGCATGAGATATGTGTTCATATTATTCTTGATGATTTTATTTTCAAAAATATGAGGATATATGTGTAAAATGAACATGGGTTATCATATATGACATGTTTGTAAGGATTTAGCATGAATATGAAATAATCGAACCATAGTATGTATTTGAAATAATTTTCGAAAATAGTTAAAAATGATATGGTAGTGACCGAGCATGTTTTAATTATTTTAAGAATGGATTATTGTTCTATATCATGTTTAGAGTTCATATATATGATTTAGAAAAATTTTGAAAACCCTAGGCTATTTTTCTTAAAAATGCCGTGAGCTATATATGTATGTACCTTGGTGTATAATTTTTATTTCAAGCATGTAATGACATATTAATGCTTTAGAACCTTGATTATATGTTCCATGATTTATTTAGAATTTTTGAAAACCATATGTTGATTTTTAAGATAATACCGTGAGCTTTGAAATATTATATGTTGGTGTATGATTTTTATTTTAATCATGCAATGGTGTATTAATGCTTTAGTATATTGTTTATGTGTTGTATGGATTTATTGGAATTTTTGGAAATCAAATACCAATTTAAATCAAATAAGCCGTGAGCTTTGAGCTCTTGAAGGTGATGATTTAATTAGTTTTGATAAATATTATGATGTTATATTACTATACTATAGTGTATAAACATAGTATATAATTGTTGGAATTTTGGAAATCAAACCCAATTAAAATCGAAAAAGCCGAGAGCTTACAAGCTCATATGGTGACGATTTAAATTAGTTTGGTTAATATTATGATGTTACAATGTTATAATATAATGTTTAATCATATTAGAATTTATTGGGAATTTTTATAAATTGTTTGCTAATTATTTGGTAACTATCTTCTAATTACCGATTTGCTTGAGAATTGTATATTGTTGAAATGAATGGTTATGATGAACTATAGGTTATATTTGTGATGTATATTGATGTTGGGATATTATACTATGTGTATATCAATTTTGGGAATTTTTGGATAATTATTCCCTAATTTTAGAAAATACCGTAGCTATATATATGTATATATATTAATAAATGGCAAACAATATTATATGGATTTTATAAATTCATATTCTGGACCATAGTGTACAATAATACACTATATTAATTTAGAAAAATTTTCAAAAGTCATTTGATATTTTTAAATTAATTATCGAGATTTTCGATAATTAATAAGGATTTTTATATCCTTTTTAATTCAGTTTATTAATAAAATATATGTTTAATTAATATTCTGTACATAATTGAATTTTACAAAATTTTATAAACATAGATTGCTATGTTTGAGACAAACGTTTATTTTATAACGTTTTAAAATCGAAAATATACGCGTTTTATTTATAAAAGGGTTTATTAAATGCGAAATTATTTATAAGTCCTTGATTTACGTGATAAATCGAGAAATAGGACTTTACGTTTTCAAATCGATCAAATTCGATTTATAAAACGAAATAGTAAGAAGTTACTATTTGAAAGTCAAAATTGTTGACTTTGTTGACCAGTGTTGACTTCGTTGACTTTTTAAGTCAAACGTACGTTTACACGATTGATGAATACGCCAGTACGCGTAAGATATACTAATTGAGTATGATACCTCATTAGTAAGAAAAGATTTCACAAATGAAATCCATATATCGAAAAACGTACTTATACGTTGAACGTATCTCGAGGAACGAGAACAATTCAATTGTATACGTGTTGGAGACGTATTGAATTCACTAAGGAATTCAGTCTACATCGATATGAGATATCGAAGTTTATCTTAGCTTTTGAAAGTCTCGAGAGACTTGAGCGACGTACTAAAGCCTCGCTTTTTCGTAAAGGTGTGGACGCAAACGCGGCGACTGGATTTTGACGTACGAACGAACCTAGGACTCAATTTACAACAAACCATAGTCCAGGTGGGCTTACTTTTCAAACAAGATGTGACTTTACTGTTATTCCAAAATGAGTTTATTTACAATGCTTATTCTACAACTGTTGACAAATGTTTACTGCATTACCTGCCAAAAATATTCTGTTTTGTGTATGGATCCTATCTGTTATGCCGGGTGCCTTGTGGCGATGGTTGGAACTTTATTATGACGGTTTATGTCATTTGGGTCGCCCAACCTTTTAATGTCGGGTCTGTGCGGATGATAAATGCAGCTAGGATTGGCGTGAAGGTTGGAACTATTGCAATGTTAACATATGCTTGTGAGTATTGTGTCTTTGTGCGGGATTACGGCGGTCACGGCGTCGTAGATGGGAGGCCTCACTCTCGACGTTTAACTTTTAAATCTTGTTATGAATTGTTACTATGAGATACGGACCATACACACTAAGAAAATGCTCGGTCGAGCTATGTTTATGAGCTGAAAATGTTTTGATAAGCCTGGCATTTCAACAAAACCACATGACTTACTACGATATTGGCGGCGTAATCTTATATCAAATGTTTTCGGCATAAGTCCACCGAGTGCAATTTCTTGTACTTAGCCCCGCATGTTTGTTTTAAATGTGGTTGAGGGGGTGATGGGAATGTTGAGGAGTCCAGTGTCCTTGACCAGTTTATTAGAATTTGTGGTTTTCACCTTGAATGCATATCATCATATATGTATTCACACACTTTCCGCTGCTACACTCTGAACTCATTTATTTATGCTTTATGTTTATGAACTATTGAGGTCCATCGGACCATGGCCAAGATTTTTGGGTCCGATGACCTAACCCTTTTTAAAATCGTTATGACATTATCTTATATTATGTTCAAGCATGCTAGTTTATTATTGTTATACATCTTTATTTTAGCCATGTAACCCCCCCTAAAATACTACTCCTAGTATTAGTCGCCCTCCAGTCCGGGTAGTCCGGAGTGGGGTCGTGACACATTAATACACAAAAAAAAAATGAAATCATCACCTTGGAACCCATAAGAGCCGTCGGCTCTTGTTCCCATTTTGTATGCTTGATTAGTTCAAAACCCATCATGATGTGAGTAGTATTAGCTCTAGGTAATGATCACTAATTGAGTCATAACCCACTACTTGGAGAATGCTTCCATATTTAATTATATATTTGTGTAGTGACCGAGAGAGAGAGATGTACATAGAGTTGGGATTCCTTCTTTTTCCTCATTTTCACTCTCACTCAACACTCAACACTCTCAAACACTCTCTTCTCTCTCCCCATTTCTGCAAAAAAAAAACCGAGAGCACCATCCCCCTTCCCCTTGAAAATTTTAAGTGTTCATCTTCTTCTCTTCCACCAAGCTTGACACCTTAAACATATTTCCTTGAATCCATACCAACACAAAGGTAAGAATCGAACAAGGCTTCGATTTTCCTTTAATTTTTACAAAACAATTCGAAGGTTTGTTCTTGGTAAATGTATATGTTATTGATGTCCTTGTTTGTAAGATTTTATTTGTGCATGTGTTCTTGATGATCCTTGATTGTAAAAATAAGATCATGTTAGGTTTGATCTATGTTATTGCATGTGTATTGTTTGTAAAGATTTAGCTAAAGCATGTTAAGTTTGAAGCATAGATCATGTTTAGAAATTATTTCGAAAATGTCATGAGATTTTTGTTGATGATCGAAATTTTTGAAAATTGTTTTGAGGTTGGATTATTG
The DNA here is from genome assembly GCA_036937905.1 of Salvia rosmarinus. NCBI lineage: Eukaryota > Viridiplantae > Streptophyta > Magnoliopsida > Lamiales > Lamiaceae > Salvia > Salvia rosmarinus. The sequence continues at coordinate 47,577,120 of CM072816.1, forward strand.
ATCTATGATATGATGAGAGTTCATAGTGATTTATTTGGAATTTTTAGAAAATACTATCCTATATTTTCGAAAACACCGAAGGCTTAAGAAAATTATATCTTGGTGTATAATTTTTATTTTAGACATGCAATGGTATATTAGTGATCTAGGACCTTGATATTGTGTTACATGAAGTTATTAGAATTTTTGAAAACCAAATGCTCATTTTATTCAAAAAAGCCGTGAGCTTCCAAACCATATATAGTGATGATTAAATTGTTTTTGATGAATATTATGATGTTATATTGTTATACTATGGTATATAAGCATGGTGTATTTTTGTTGGAATTTTTATAAAATGTTTGGTATATGTTGAGGTGGAACCGTGACCTTGAGGACAATAATCCTTGATGAAGAAATGGTATATGATGGACTATATGTTATAAATGTGTTCTAAATTAATGTTGGGACCTTGTACTAATTATATAAAATTTTTGAACATTATTGGACAATTTATAAAAAATTGTCGTGACCTATATATATATTAAAAGGGGATGCTCAAATTTTCTATGGTTAATATTAATATATATTAATGATCATAGTGTAAAATGATACACTATATGAATTTAGAGAAATTTTTGGTACCAATTTGGAAATATTGTGATAATACCGTGAGCTATAATACGAGAATAAGGATTTTTAAATCCTTTTAATTAAGATTAATAATATATTATATGTCTAAAAAATTATTTTAGACATAATTGAATTTTATAAAATTTTATAAACATAGTACTATGTTATGACGAAACGTTATGTTAAATAATGTTATAAATGAAATATAATGCTTAATGAATAAATAGATTAATATTTAAGAAAAATATTAATAAAGTTTATCAATTTGAGTGACAAATCGAGAATTAGGACTTTACGAAAAGAAATCGATTGAAAATCGATTTAGAATATGAATTAGTAAGAAAATTTCTAATAAAAGTCAAAATCGTTAACTTTTGAAGTCAACGTACGAAATACGTTCGATAAATACGCTAATACGCGTAAAACGTACTAATTAGGTAAAGAAACCTCATTGGTAAGAAAAGGTTTCATAGTTGAAATCCTTGTATAGAGAAACGTATAAATACGTTGAACGTTTAAACCTGAAAGGCTAAAACGAAATAGTTGAACATATCTCGAAGAATGAGAACGGTTTAATTGAAATACGCAATTGAACAGCGTATTGAATTCGTTAGGGAATTCAATTTATATCGATATAGAATATCGAAGTTTATTCTAGACTTTGAAAGTCTCGAAATACGTGAACGACGTACTAAACATCGCTTTTACGTAAAGGTGTGGACGCTGACGCGACGACTAGACGTTGACGAGTAACCAAGTTTAAGACGAACAATAGTCCAGGTGGGCTTTCTTTCTAAACAAAACGTGACTTTGCTATACTTTCCAAATGAATTTATTTACGATGCTTATTTCAACTATTGAGAAAATATTTACAAGATTATCTGCCAAAATGTTTATGTTTTGTGTATGTATCCTATCCAGAATGAATGATATGAATGTGTTGGGTCGCTCCCAACTTATGAATGAAATCGATATCGGATCCTATGCCGGAAGGCTTATACATGGCTAGGATTAACGTGTACACCTAAGGTATTGCGGTAATGTAAGGACAATTCACGGCGGTCACGTGACGTGAGGAGCCTCGCTTCTACGGCGTTAAATGATAATGTTATGGTAAGAGGATGAGGATATGGATCATACATGCAAGAAAAATGCTTGGCCAAGCAAATGTTTATGAACTGATGAAATTGATTTAGTAAGCATAAGACATTTCAAATAAAACCCTTATGTCTTACTATGATGAGGCAGTGTAATCTAGAAATGATTAAAATGTTTTCGGCATGAGTCCACTGAGTGCATTCTTGTACTCACCGCATGTTGTTTTAAATGTGCGGGTTGGTATTGATGATGATGATGGAGGGTGTTGAGGAGTCAAGACAGCTTTTTGATGTTTATATGTTAGAAACCTTGAATATACATCGTCATATGTGTATTGACACGTTTTTCCGCTACAATTTGAACTATGTTGTATGGTAACATGTTGTTAACAGTTGAAGCCCAGCAGATCATTTTGTATTCTTTTGGATCTGTTGGTCTAGCCCACCTGGTATATCCAGTTATTAATGTATGTTATGTTCCAAGCATGATAGTTTACATGTGATATGCACACTCATAATAGCCTTTCATGAACCCTAAGTACTGTCACATCGACCAACCCTCCCTAATCCGTCCTTGGGATTTGAAATTATTAAGGCGGGCTGTGTCATTACGTCTCTATCAAAGTACGAGAAATATTTAGTTAAGATACGCGTTGAAACGACGTATTAAAATTAGTTAAGGGATGCGAATTATTATATTATAAAGTTATCAAAGTTTATTAAACTTTGATGTTCTCGAAAAACGTGACCGACGTACTAAAATAGTTTTTACGTAAAGGTTGGACGTGGACGTGAGCAAAAGACGTGAAAAAGGAATCGTATTTTGATAATCGACGTTCCAGGTGGGCTTTACTCTACTCAAAAAGATCAAACGCTTATCAAATGTTTTATTTACGATGCTTTATTCGCAAGAAATGATTTATTTAATTACCTGCCCAAAATGTGTATGTTTTATGTATGTATCCTATCCATGCTCGAATTATGAATGCTGTTGGGTAGCTCCCAACTTATGAAATGATTGAATTCGTATCCTTGTTAGTACCCGCAAGGATGATTGAGAATTCGTATCCTGTGCCGGAGTGGCAAGGATTTTGTGCACTATTTTGTGACTGTGTGCTGAAAGGGTGCTCGGCCGGTCACGGCGTCCGTAAGAGGAGGCCTCCTCTACGGCGCAAGATGAATTTATGAGATGAGATAATGGTACTATTGTGATGAATGGAAAGGGATATGGATCATACATACAAGGAAAATATGTCTGGCCAGACGAATATTTATGGAAAATTACAGAAAATGTTTAGTAAACACGAGTATTTCAAATAAAAACGTCGTGCGTTACTGTGATGGGGTAGTGTAATTTAAATTGATAAAATATTTTTGCATGAGTTCACTGAGTGCATTCTTCTACTCAGCCCTGCATGTTTGTTTTTAAATGTGCAGGTTGAGCAGATGGTGGATGGGGGCGTGTTGAGTAGTCAGGCTCTTTTTGATGACAATATGTTAGAAACCTTGAATACACATCGTCATATGTGTATTCACATGTTCTCCGCTGCGATAGAACGTTATGTTATGTTTTGATATTGACAGTTAAATCCCTCCAGATCAGTGGATCTTTTGGTTAAGGACTTGTAGCCCCTTTCTATATGTAAATTATGTGTGCATTGTACATGAGGGTTGAAACTTCTTAGTTCACTTGATGTTTGCTCCATAAGTCTTTGATTAATTCTCTTTAATGTTCTGTAATTGTTGTTCCAAGTTTCAGTCCTCGTTAATCCGTCATTAGGATTAGAGGGTTGTTACATGAGTACTAACGTTGTAGCTCGGCCTTTGGTTTTTCAAACTTAGGAACTCACGTTCGAGTATCCTTTTATTAATAGAAAACCCTAATTTGGTCTAACTTCGATTCTCGTTAGTTCCTTCTTAAATTATCGAAATTGGTCGAAATCTTTTGGATTCTCGTACATATAACATTATGTTGTTTTCGTTTGGGGTTTTGGTTTGTCGGTACAACATAAACATAAACATTCAACACCAAGCAATACCATACACAACATAAACCATATTAAAGCATTAGAAAACCCTAATTTCTAACATAATACACAATCATTGTGTATATGTGCATAAGTGTTCCATTCATTCACCATAATCACAACCATTTATTCTAAGCTTATAATTTCACTATCATAGCATCATTTATCATTAGAATTAAACACATACTTAGTCATTTTGTTACGTTTTCGACAATTAGTAACAATTATCATATGTATCCAATAATTTCCAATAAAATCATGTTATACTCCTATCATACTATAGAATTTAATTACCAACCCAATATCATTATATAAAATTTCAAACCATAGGTTAAAAGCATTAAATTTTCGGCAATTATGATTTAAGGAGTTTTGGTGTTCAATAAATTCCACAAAAATTATATCATGCTTATACCATATACTAAACATGAAATATCATTTCATATCATGCATTAAAAATTAAACCCATTCCTTTCACTCTTTTTATTTTCGGTATTCACTATATATATATATAAACATATTCAATAAATTTCATTCTTTCAAAATATGTTTATATTATGCAATAACATGTAATATTAGCATTAAACACCAACCAATATATATAATATTACATATCCTATCATTTTCAACAACAAAAATCAAGTAAATCATTATATATATTTATATAGTTTTCGGTAATATTAGGGAAAATAGGAGAGGTGTTTGAACAAATTAAAAGTTAATATATGATGTTCATATCATACCTTAAACACCATATCTCCACTATTTTCAACAAACAAAAATCAAACAATACTCTAAAAGTATATATATATATATATAATCGGTTCAAATAAAATAAAATAGGAGATGTGTTTAAAAAATTCCAAGATTTATATATGATGTTCATATCATATATTAAACACCATATCTCAACTATTTTTCAAAAAGAAAAATCTAACCATGGCTTAAATCAAGCCCTAAACTCACGGCTCTTTTTAAAAAAAATTCAAAAATATTCTGAAAATTATGATATTTATTCTAAATGCTTCTAATACATTAACAAGCAACAATATCAAATAATATTCGCAAAATCATGCTTTATCACATATAAAAAGAAATAAAGCATAAATCAAAAAATATCAAACATGCTCCAAAAATTCTGAAATTTTAACTACAGCCTTAGAACATAATTCAAAGCATTTTTTATTCATGTCTTGAGAGCATTTGATGGCTCAAAAGTCACGAAAAAATTGAGGAGCAAAACTAGGGTTTTTTGTGAAATAAATCAAGAAAAATCTAAATAAAATTCTACTCCATTAAAAATGGAGAGAATGATTAGTACTACCTTTTTATGGTCTTAGAATAGTTATTGAGGGTTGGAAAGGTTTGAAATGGAGGATTAAAGGCTCCAAAGTGTGAAGAACAAAGAAGAAAAGTTTGAAAAAGAGAGAGAAATGTGTTCCAAAGTGTGTGGGCTGTAATGAACGATTTTCCCACTGTATTGGAAGCCTAAAGGGCTGTCATTACCCATTTAGGGTGGTCTTGGTGGTAGTTGGGAGAAGGATTGGTCAAATTACCAGTTTTGGCATGTTAATACCGACTCTTTAAGTTTTAACGCGCTTTCAATTGATTTCTCGGAAGCTTAAGGTTTTATTTTATTAAATAGCCTTTAAATGAATTATTTCAATGTTTATAATAATTTCATGAAGTTCGGACGACGTCCGATAAGTCAATTTTGAGTTATCGCGAAAAAGCAGTTCGACGATTAAATTATGCAAATCCGAAATTCTATTGAATTCTTGAGCTTTCATAATTTATTTGAGTCTTATAAATCATTTCTTATTGATTTAGACCCTTGGTTCGAGTTTCGGGTCGTTCGGATCAATTTAGGGTTTTTCCTGTATATTTTTCCGACGTTTGGTTAAGTTCTTCAGGAAATTCTTTCAGAATTTGATTCTTCTAATTTATAAATTCATAATAATATATTCCTTCATGATTTTGATTGTTATCACAAATCATCATGATTAGCACGGACTGGAAATTGTTCCGGCTCGTGAATAGTGCTTTTAAAACTGACCGCAAGTATGCCCGAAAATTCTCATTTTTTGGCTTCTCGCATGTTTTTGTAAGAGTATTCTAGAAATGAAATCCTTTTGTTAAGATTCATTCTCGATCTTTCATTCTATGTTCAGGCTATTCAGAAAACCCTAATCCGGTAGGACTAGTCACTAGTTTTTTATTTCTCTAGTTTTCGATCTCCGAATCGATTATAATTCGTTTCATTGGTTACTTTAAACATAATTAAGGTCAAAGCACCACAAATAATTGGTTTAAACATCACTAATAAAAGTTTTAAATTTTTCGGGTTATTACAGTTTTGAATTTGGAACCTGTAAATCCTTGTGAATTTTGTACAGTTTGTGCACAGTTTTGAATTCTGAACTTGTGAATCTTTGTGAACTTTTACACAGCTGAGTACAGTTTTGAATCCTGAACTTGTAAGCTCTTGCAAATCCTTGTGTAGCTTATGCGTTGTTTTGAATTCTGAATTCATGAATCTTTGTGAGTTTTGTGCAGTTTGTACACTTTGAGTATATGAATTCTTTTGAAATGACTCTATCTTGAGAATCTAAGTTTATGAAATCAGTTGTTGATTCTGATTTGAGAATATGAGTTAAAGAGTCAGTTATTCTTAAGAGAAGCTCAGCATTCGGTTCCATCATCTCTAGCTCACTAGGTAAGAGCTTATGATTATGCTTATGTTTATGATTCAGATTATCATAGTTGATAATTGAATATGTGCTTATTTGAATGAATTGCTATATGCGAATGTATGCTTGAAATGAGTATTGCTCATTGAGCTGAAGTTGAAGAGAAATCATGAGAAAAGATGAGATGGCAGAACAAAACGAGTATATTTTCTGCAAAAATTTGAGTATTCTTTATTAGAATGACGAAGACCGTCTAGATAGTTCAGAAGAGTACGATTCGTTTGTCGTCATCAGCAGTATTCGAGAACGTATCTATCTATATACACCAGATGAGCAGTATACCTTGGACGAATTTCTCGCTCGATTCCATCGTTTGTGGAAAGAGACGTTTGAGCAAGGCATATTGAGATTAGATGGAAAATTTCAATTGATTCCTTTATTGCCTAAAAAGTGGCAAGATTGTGTTGTTGCTGTTTCCATTGATTATATCGAGTCTGGTTTTGTTGCTTTTGAGCAAGCTGATTCGTCCAGATTCCTAGTTACAATCAAATTTCAATATTATGTACACTCGAGCCCCTCCTTTTGATTCATTTTTCTCTATTACTAAATATATCTCAGTTGTTCATCAGCTTCAGTTGGTTGATAATTTTCCTTTTCCACTTGATGATGATGATGATGAAAACCTTATACCCATAGATGTTAATTCTTTTATTCCTTAGCATGATGTTAGTACCTCTACTCTAGAAATAGAGTTTTCTTTATCAAATGCTCAGCTATTTATGCCTGAATCTGATGTAGATTTTATACAATTTTATTATTCTTAAATCAATATTGAGATGCTTCTTATCGACCTAGATTAATGCAGTCAGCCTTTCGCATCTCTTGAGATTCCTACATTGATTCAGTTTGTTATATTTTCTTATGTTTTGAAACTTATCCTTTGGAGATTTGATAAAAGGCTCAAATTAGTTTATCGAGACCAGGTGTGTAACAGCCCGCCTTTCCAAAGTACGGATTAGCAGGAACTGTTATTAATGACGGGGATTAACAACAGGAACAAAGACTAATTACGGAACTGCGAAGTATATGATAGACAAATTTCCAAAACTTTATATCATTTAATATGACACATATATCGTACATATGAAACTGGATCATTTCGACTCTTGACAAAAGGGTTCAACTCAAAACATAACCTATATAACTCTGCAGCGGAAAGACATGTGATTACACATATGACGATATGTAATCAAGGCTATACTTATCGACGTCAGAAGACTCCAACTGCTCAACACTTCAACATCCACATCAACTGCTCAACCTGCACATTTAAAAACAAATATGCATGGCTAAGTACAAGAATGCACTTAGTGGGCTCATACCAAAACATTTTCTTTAATTACACTGCCCCATAAGTAAGACACAAGGTTTTAGTTGAAAATGCCTTGTGCTTACTAAAACATTTTCTCATTTTCAAAAGTCGTCTGGCCAGACATATTTTTGTCTGTATGATCCATATCAGTTTTCGTATGGTAATATCATAACATCATCACATAACGTCATCACATAACATCATCACACGTTGGTAGCGATCCAACAACTTTCAATATCATCATGCCAGCCAACTCCACATATAGTATGACATCACATCAGGATCATCATACGTTGGTAGCGAACCAACAACTTTCAATATCATCATGCCAGCCAACTCCACATATAATATGACATCACATCAGGATCATCATACGTTGGTAGCGAACCAACAAATTTCAATTCATCATTCCAACCAACTCCACACATAATAATATCATATCAAATTAATCCTAGCCAGGTATTCTGCATCCGGCTTAGGAACAAATATTGATTTCTCATAAGTCGGGGAGCGACCCAACAACTGATTCACTTTCATAGCCCAACAACATGATAGGATCATACATAAAAACATAAATACTTTGGGCAGGTAATCATCATTTCTCAACTGAAAGCTTGTAAATAAATACTTTGCATTTGGCAAAATAAATAAAAGGGTTTTCGAATAAAGCCCACCTGGTACGTAGCTTTTCAATAAAAGTTCCTTTCTAACGTCAACGCTCAAGTCCACGTCCCACCTTAACGTAAGAACTTATTTTAGTACATTGGTGACGTTCGATAGAGACGAACATAGTCTATAACGTTCTACGCATCAAATAAGGCTAACGCCGGACTTATTTCAACGTTTCCTAATCAATCGATGTCGATTATAAATTTTCTTAACATATAAGAGATATTCTACCTTTTTAGTATATAATGTACGTTTTAATGTACTTACGTAGCGTAAGTTACATTGTTACTAAACGTACTACGTCACATAGATCACGTATTATCGAATTACGTGCCCTTTGACCTTGTTCAACGTTTTTGGTCAACAATTTTGACCAAGTCAACCTTTAGTCAACAATTTTGACTTTAGTCAACTCAAAGTCAACATTTTGACTTTTCAATTTCTTATGTAATTTTCGATTTTAATGTACAATTCTTGTTCCAAAATTCTATAAAATCATACTATGTCTAAAACATTATTTTAGATCATATTATGTAATTATACTTGATAAAATAAATTTATAACATTAATATACATAAGGTATGGTTTTCGGTCAACATAATTCACCAACTAAACATTTTTCAAAAATTCCAATAAATTCATATAACACTTAATCATCCTTAACTATCCTTATTATAACATAATTGTTATTTATTATGAACTATTGAATTTAATTTACCTAAGTCATATTCAAAATTTTTGACTTAGGTCCAAATAATTTTTATAAATTTCATTAAATTCCTACAACCATATATTATGAATCTACATCATTAATATGATATGATAACACTTAAATATGGATTATATCTCAATATCATATCATATATTGTAATTTTTGAAATTCTTGAACTTAGGTACTAAAGTTTTCCAAAAATTCTATATAAAATCATATAAGCTTATTTAATACCCTAGATTATTATTTCATGCTCAAATTAGCAATTAAAAATCAAAATCATCAACATATGGCACTCCTATGTTTTCGGTCCACATGAAATTTTTAACACCATGCTTAATTTTGTGATATAATTATAATACATACTCAATATCATCATATAAACATGATTTCTACACACTTTAGCATATGAGCATGATTTTCGAAAATTATCATAAACAAACTAAGTTTATATCATAAATTCTAACGGATGAAAATCGAAAATTCTAGCATATATACGAAGCTCGCAAGAAATCTAACCTTTTAATCGGTGTTGATTTTAATCGGCGAAGGTTTATTGAACTATGGTTTGGATTGAAATTGAAGAACTCTCCCTCTATTTTTCTCACTAATTTTCGGTAGTTTAGGGTTCCAAATGGGAGGGGTGTTTGATCCCTTCCCCTATTTATAGAATTAATCAAGTTGTAGGCATTAATTGCATGAAATGATAAACATACCACTTGGGCACCCACTTGCACAAAATCTTATCTTATCTTATCCTTTTAATACTTTATATTATCACCTTATCACTTAATAAATGCTTTGGATAATGCTTATCACATAGTATTTACACAATTTAAGAAATTCTCACGTACATCATATATAGATATGTCGGCCCTTCTTAATAAATTAAGGAATGAATTTTATTTAATTATACTATCATATATTTTAGTAATGCCTTATCCCATAATATTTGATTACAAAAGAATTCTTTTTCCTTTTTACTACCTAAAATCACGTCAACCACATCTAGTGGTAAAGAAATTTTTCATCCCATTTACATTAGCACACTTTCGGCCACTTGATTTAGTTAGGAAAGATTTTATTTTTTTATATTATCTTATACCATATTATCACTATAGGTTAATGATATATTTTGAAAAGTCAAAATTATACACTAAGACTTTTATTTATGTTCACATTTAATTGTCAACTACTAGCAAACAAAATCCATAGTTACTTGTTCAAATTGGTAACTACTACCACCTTATCTCTTAATAATATCTAGGTAACATAATCATATCCTATTTAATAGGATCAAACCATATCACATAAAATCACACACTTGTCACACAAGACACAAAGTTTCGGCACTCTCAAAACACAACTCACAATCCACTTGTTAAATTTATGATAAACCCTATCTTATACATTAAATATGTCTCATTATCATAATTAATGCATAGCATCATTAAAAGATAAGAATTAAATCCCTTTCACACTATAAACACAAATTTTCGAAAATTGTAGGTATATAGTGCTAGATATTTTATTTCCTTGTAATATATAGCCAACACATAGCTATGTGACATATATAAGTCCTAGATGATGAATTAAATCATAGGAAAATATTTAGAATAATTATATGTCACATTATAAATTTTTGAAACCCTAATTTTCGAAAATTGCTCACTTTGTTCAATAATTGATCCTTAATTCTCTAGCATTATTTTAAATGATAAATAATGCTATTATGACATAAAATAATCATAGAAATTTAAATATTATGATTCCATGATCATTTGACAAATTTATCGAATCGTCTCAAAACGTGAGCGTTTGAAACGACTAAATTCACATAATTGAATTATCTCTAAATGTTCAAAATAAAGTTGTAACAACTTTATTTATTCATAATAATAAGGAATTTCGAATTTTAAGCTTAAATGCTTAAAAATATTGTAAAACTTAACTGTCGAATTTTATCGACGTTAGAACCAACGTTCGAAGGAATAGCATAAGCTGCATTCCTTAATTCACTAAGTGTCAGTGAATATCACACAGAAATTATCAAATTATGCTTAGTCAACATTAAGCGTTGACTGATTAAGATTTTAATTATCGAACTTAAAACCCTAATTACGATTTATATTATCGTAATTAAGTGTTAAAACTGCGGGATATTACATTCTACCCCCCTTAAAATAAATTTCGTCCCGAAATTTGCATACCGTAGAAAATTACGGGTATCTTTGCACTATAACACTCTCAAGTTTCCATGTAACTTTCTTTCGTCCATGGTCTCTCCATTGGACTTTCACCAACGGTATAAGCTCCTTTCTTAATCGTTGAATCTGACGATTAAAACAATCGCAGATTCTTTCTCATAACTCATATCTTGATTCAAGAATAACGTCATCATGATGGTCATGTATTTTAGACCATATTCGTACTTTCTTTAACTGTAACACGTGGAAAAATTCTGTGCACTTCCTAAACTTGGTGGAAGTATCAATCTATAAGCTACTAGGCCTTATTATTTCTAGGATCTCGCAAGGTCCTATAAAACGTAATCTCAACTTCCTTTTTCTCCAATATTGAAATTCTTTCAATGGAGAATCTTTAATATACTTTATCTCTGCATTCAAGATGCAGCTCATATCTACGCATATCAGCGTAAGACCTTTGCCTATCATGAACTTCTTTCTTTCTTTGCCTAATTCGGCAAACATTTCATTCATTCCTTTCACATAATTGGCTTTAAAACTTTCCTCTTCTTTTCGTTATCTCAATAAAGAGATGATCGATACTTTCTTTTATACTGTGCCTCAGATGGGCTATGCTGCTCGACTGTTATTGTCGTAGGTAAACTTAATAAGTGGAAAATACATTTCCAACTTGTACGTTAATTCTTTCTCTTCTAAGCCAATTCATATTCTAAAGATAACCTCAAAATCTTTATACGATGCGAGACGTACGATTTTCATAGTAAACAACTGGGTTAACTCACTAGACCCAGGAGTAGCCTAAATAGGCATGAACTGAACATATTTGGTAGGTCGATATACTACTACCCACATAGTAGTGTTAACTTTTGACTTTGGTAAGCCTATCTCAAAATCCATTGTTACGTTATTCCATAGGATCATTGATACAATGCCTTCACTTACGGGCAATTGAGATGATGTTCGACAATTTCTATTTTCCTCCTCTTAACTCTTTGACGAGTTTTTCTTTTATGCAAGGATTTATCATTACTTAGACTGAATTTTTCAACATAGGACATCAGTCACTACATTAACTTTTCATAGGTGATAATTTATATCACATTCGTAATTTCTTACTAATTCGAGCCACGTCTCTTGCTTGAAGAAATATCTTAAATTTTTATGATCTATGATGATCTCACACCTCACTTTATAGAGGTAATGTTCTCAAGATCTTAAATCATCCTATTGCTGTTATTTCCAAGTCGTTGTGGTGCATAGCTTATTATCTTCCTTATATCAGCACGCTGTATCACATTCAATAGTCCATGTAATTTAATTTCTCTTTGGGATAGCTGCGTTATCAGCCTTGCTATCTTAGAGAGTCTTCAATAAATTTTCGATAGCGACAAATAATCTTATGAAATCTTTGCTCCCATTTGGGTCGTTGATTCTTCCATCCTCGCATTGCTTTTAACTTTCGTCGGATCCATATGGATTCCTTCTGAAGACATAATGTGTCCAAGGAATATTACCTCTTAAGGCCGAATTCACCTTAAATAAACTTGGTGATAATCTATTTGACTCTCAATGTCAGCAAGATAGTTTCTCATGAGTTCTTCATACTCTTTTCTTACCCTTCGAATAGATAGGAATATCGTCCATGATGACTAAGATAATTGTCTAAGTATGCGTGGAACAATAGATGAGGTTCCTGAACATGACTGGCGCATTAGTTGATCCGAATGGCACGACTATAAACTTATAGTGGCCACATCTTGTTTGGAAGGCCATTTTGGGTACATTTTAGCTCGTACCTTAAGTCGATTATAATCCAATCGAGATCAATTCTCAGGACTACTCTTGTTCCTTTCCACTGACTGAACACTCGGTTATTCTCGGTAATGGATTATTTACTCTCGATAATCTATACACTTTCTTAATGGTTATCTTTCTCTTTTGACAAGCAACTTGGGTACTTCTTAAGTGATGCTCTAGGTCCGATGAAACTTAGATTTTATAGTCTTTGAATCCTTGTCCTTTCACCTTCTTTGAATCCATTCAATAAAGGTACTTTTGACATGGTTTAGCAATGGTTCTAACTTGATAGCGGAACTCTAGTTGCTTAACAGGGTAATCTTGCTAAATTATCAGGAATATCTAGAATTTCTCGAACAATTTCCATATCCTCTATCTCATTTCTGCTTTTCATTTACCACTTAGATAAACAGGGAATGTTCGACATCCCTTCTTGTTTATTAATCTCCTTATTTGTAGTGTGGGTATGGTCGGAATTTCCTTCCCCCTGTGGATTCCATAGAATCTCGTAATTATTGCTCGAAGGTATAGATCGAAACTTTCCTTTCCTTATACGGAATCGCAGAATGGTTTTCGACTAACCAATCTATTCTTAAGATTATGCCTATATTTCTCATAGGTGATATGTTTAAATGATTTACTAGATCTCTAGTGATTCTAGGTTCAAGTCTAAGTTCGGGCTAATATGTCTGACAATCATGATTTCTCCTATGGTAAAAGATTCTCCTTTCCTGATTCGCTTATTCAGATTTAGGTTCTAATATATCTACGCATGCTTTTACGATGAAAGATTATAAGGGCGTTCTCGAACTAAGGTACTATAGGTACGTTGAGAAGTTTTCGTACCTGCTAAGTTTCCCTGGGTTTGTTTGTTCCGTCCTTGATTTAACGCATAGGCTCTTGCCTGGGCTGGTTGTTGTTGGTGGGGTGCTTGCCATTGTTGGTGTTGCTTTGGTTGCCGCGCTCATCTTGGGCTGGTATCAGATAGCTTTGAGTTCTTTGGATTTGGCTTTGTTGATTTGGCCTTACCATTCTTATCGGACGATTCTGGGCATTCATTCGCATAGTGGCCCTTCATGCCACATTTATAGCACCTAACATTGCCCCATATATATATACCCTGTGCATCCTATTGCATTTTGGGCGGTCGTCGCCATCATCTGCTCGTGGACCTCCGTAGGTGGAGAAAACATCGGTCTCTTCCAACCTTGTCCTTGGGGTACCGGTTACCTTTCCATGGTCTCGTATTGCTTGTGTTGCCATCATTTCCCAGTTGAAATTATTATTAAACCGCCTTCCCATTTCCTCTTTCCTTTGTCACCAACATTCGTGGACCGGGGTGTAGCTTGTCTTGAGCATCGCTGCCTCGATATCCAAAGCTCGACTAAGAGCTTCGGTGTAAGTCAATTCACCATGACTTGCCAGAGACATCCTTATCTCATGTCTTAATCCAGATCTAAACTTTTCTGCCATTTTCATATCAGTATTTACTAGGTCTGGGGCGTACCTTGACATATCGCAGAAAATGCGATCGTCTCGTGTTACAGTCTTTCTTTCTTGTTTTAAGTTGAAGAATTCAACTTCTTTCTTCCTTCTATAGCTCTTTGGAACGTATTTCTCATATATTTCCGCCTTAAAGTCTTCCCATGTGAAATATTCCATTTGTTCGGGGTAATAGTCTTTTCCTTGCATCCCACCGTAAATCGCGGTCCGGTAAGTTGGAAGGTGACACAAGATAATCTTTCTTGCGTTGTACAATGGAGGAAATCGAAAATCCTCTCTATTGCTCTAACCCACTGCTCAGCATCTTCGGGATTTCCTTTCCCGTTAAAAGATGGTGGGTTTTGCCTAAGGAACAATTCCTCTATTCTCCGGTCGGGTGGAGGTGGGGGTGGTACTGGTATCTCTTCACTTTCGGTCCGTGGAATATGGCCTCTTCCCCTACCTCGTCCCCTTCCGCGCCCTTGAATACCTTGTTCAGGTTCGTGTCTGGGCGGCATTCTGATAATGCAAGAATGTAGTTAGTATTTACGTAACGTCTATCGTAATTTATATAACATCTTTATGCAATCTCAGCATAAAATAGCCCTAAATAAAACCATTCACTCTTTTTCATGCTTATCTTGTCACAAAACCCATCTAGGGTCGTCATTTATTACTATATCTCTACTTTGGGGTATCTTTTCCATACTTGGTTTAAACACTGGGAATAGCCTAGCTGTTCGCACATTTCATTGATTTATAATCAATCGATTCTCTCTGTCATTGGTTTAACCAACGATTCAAGTATTCGGAATTAAATCCGCTCAAGCATGGTTTTATTGTTTTAAGGATGAAGCGAGAACTTATTAACTGAGATATTATCATTCTTTACCTATCCATCAATGATTCTTATCCACTTCTATACTTTAGATATGTCCAACCTACTAATGAGGTTATAAGGACGAACAACTATTTTTAAGGATAAGTTGTATTCTTTCTTGTTTATAACATAATGAGAGGAGATTATATCCCAAGGATATCATATACTTTTCTTCACTTCTACTCTAGCATTCAATGTTAAAGAGTATGTCGTTCATAACTTAGTCATCATACACTCACGTGGAGGTATAACTTTCTTCGTTATCGATCTTGGGAAAACCCATCAAGGTCGATCCACCTATGTATATCATAAAATATATCTCATCTCATCGAGAACTTCTTTACATCATATCTTGATGTCTATCTCTTTATTGATCTGAAACTTTTAGTTGACATGATCGCCAACCAACATCATACTTATTGGTTTCAAGGATTGAAGAAAATTTTCTCATAACAACTTTCGAAATGGATGGTTTCACAATACCAGATGACAACTTTGAAGGTTTGAATCAACATGTTCTTTGAACTAAATGATTGGAAGATAGGGTCCGAAGACCAGAATAACAAATACTGAGATTTCTTTGGTCATATGGGGTGGCCATTCCCGTCACAAATACTTTCTCAGTCACACAAGCTTGGCTTCAAAGAACATCAGATAAAATTTTGGTTTTGTAAACTTCTTTCCAAGAAAAATGAGAAACGCAAGTGATTTCTCAATTGAAACTAGGTCATAGAGTTAAACTCGATGACAGAAATTGAGTAGAACTTGAAACCTTATACAGCTCATAATAGGTCATCTACAAAAGTTCTTATGTACGTTATATCTCTTCTTGTACTACTGGGAATCTTATTTTCTAGCAGCATTCTAATATTCTTGCTATACTGTAAGGTTTTCGTTTCATGGACATCATAGGACTAGTTTTTAACTGATTCTCACGAATTCTGAAGAAGGAACCAAGGATTCGGTCCTTCATAAGAAATATAGTACTCTGTTATAGGAGTACGTGGGTGAAAACCGTTTGTGAATCGGAGTTCAAACGAGAGAGAACGAGCTAAAATCAAAATACTGCGCAAGACAGTTTTGCTGGCGCCGAGATCAGGCAGCCAAGGTTGAACTGAATTGCTTAAGGTCTAAATCAAAGAGGTCGACGCCAAAGTCGAAGTTGGCAAGGTCGATGTTAAAGTCGAGCATAAAAATGCCGACGTGGTTCACCTTATATCTCTTTCTTCTCGTTTTGAAAACTCGTAATGTTTTCACTGATCTTTGTTCTTGTTCTCATGTCGATACTTACTTTCGTACTCGCAAAGAACTAAAGTTCTCATATTCTTGCTTCTATGTTCTCGCGATAAGTGATCATGCTTCTTATCACGGCTATGTTCTTTTGGGATATCATACTCATCGCTGAAATAACTTTGAAATTTGAAATAAACATTTCAAAGCGTAACATAACTCATGCTTTCTTTGAATTTCAAAATTCAACATATAACACTTTCGACATATCAATGTCAACACTTTCTCATATAACATCATCATAACATAATCATAACATTCTCCTTATATCATCATCAAACATCATAATATGTTGGTAATGATGCAACGACTATCACAACAAAATCCTCATTGACTTTCACGAATTCAAAGATTTCACTTTTGACATATCTATGTCATCACATCATCATAACATAATCATATGTTGGTAATAACCAACAACTTTCATAACATAAACTCTCATCAATTCCATGAATTCAAAGGTCTCGCTTGACATATCAATGTCAATGCTTTCTCATATCATTTTCAACTCTTCACAATATATAACATCATTGCAACACTTGCAATTACTTTCACCTTCAACAATCCTCATAACTTTCATTTTTCTTTGAAAATTCATTTCAATCATTATCCACTACTTTTATTCTCAAATATCTTTCATAACTTTCATCTCTTTGGAAATATCATTTTCCATGTTTAAACTTTTCATTTCAAAATTTTGAAAAAGGGGCATGTACTTTCAAACTTTTTCATTTCCAATCTGAGAAAACCATTTACTTAACGCTTATTAAATCTTTTAAGTTTTCCATGAATATGTAGTCTCATACCTACATATCCTTGGAATCATTTGAGTTTTCCTCGAATATGCAATCCCATACCGCATATTCTTAGAATCTCTCCTAGTTCTAACTTTCATTTTCTTAAAAATTCATTTCACTTTAATGACTTTCACTTTCCAACTTCTTATCCTTATTCTCAAAGCCGTGAGAAAATCGCCACCTTTTCCCCGTTGAGCTTGATGTGATGGAGTGTTGAGCATAGTCGGTGATCTCTAGAAGTCTAGTGACTCTATCTAGACTCAACTTTTGAAAGAAGTTTTGGGTTTAGGGTACGACCCGCTCTGATACCAACTGTAACAGCCCGCCTTTCCAAAGTACGGATTAGCGAGAACTCATATTAATGACGGGATTAACAACAGAACAAAGACTAATTACAGAATCTGCGAAGTATATGATAGACAAATTTCCAAACTTTATATCATTTAATATGACACATATATCGTATATATGAAACTGGATCATTTCGACTCTTGACAAAAGGGTTCAACTCAAAACATAACCTATATAACTCTGCGGCGAAAGACATGTGATTACACATATGACGATATGTAATCAAGGCTATACTTATCGACGCCGAGACTCCAACCGCTCAACACTTCAACATCCACATCAATCGCTCAACCTGCACATTTAAAAACAAATATGCATGGCTAAGTACAAGAATGCACTTAGTGGGCTCATACCAAAACATTTTCTTTAATTACACTGCCCCATAAGTAAGACACAAGGTTTTAGTTGAAAATGCCTTGTGCTTACTAAAACATTTTCTCATTTTCAAAAGTCGTCTGGCCAGACATATTTTTGTCTGTATGATCCATATCAGTTTTCGTATGGTAATATCATAACATCATCACATAACGTCATCACATAACATCATCACACGTTGGTAGCGATCCAACAACTTTCAATATCATCATGCCAGCCAACTCCACATATAGTATGACATCACATCAGGATCATCATACGTTGGTAGCGAACCAACAACTTTCAATATCATCATGCCAGCCAACTCCACATATAATATGACATCACATCAGGATCATCACGTTGATAGCGAACCAACAAATTTCAATTCATCATTCCAACCAACTCCACACATAATAATATCATATCAAATTAATCTGGCGGTATTCGCATCCGGCTTAGGAACAAATATTGATTTCTCATAAGTCGGGGAGCGACCCAACAACTGATTCACTTTCATAGCCCAACAACATGATAGGATCATACATAAAACATAAATACTTTGGGCAGGTAATCATCATTTCTCAACTGAAAGCTTGTAAATAAATACTTTGCATTTGGCAAAATAAATAAAAGGGTTTTCGAATAAAGCCCACCGTACGTAGCTTTTCAATAAAAGTTCCTTTCTAACGTCAACGCCGTCCACGTCCCACCTTAACGTAAGAACTTATTTTAGTACATTGGTCACGTTCGATAGAGACGAACATAGTCTATAACGTTCTACGCATCAAATAAGGCTAACGCCGGACTTATTTCAACGTTTCCTAATCAATTGATGTCGATTATAAATTTTCTTAACATATAAGAGATATTCTACCTTTTTAGTATATAATGTACGTTTTAATGTACTTACGTAGCGTAAGTTACATTGTTACTAAACGTACTACGTCACATAGATCACGTATTATCGAATTACGTGCCCTTTGACCTTGGTCAACGTTTTTGGTCAACAATTTTGACCAAGTCGACCTTTAGTCAACAATTTTGACTTTAGTCAACTCAAAGTCAACATTTTGACTTTTTCAATTTCTTATGTAATTTTCGATTTTAATGTACAATTCTTGTTCCAAAAATTCCTATAAAATCATACTATGTCTAAAACATTATTTTAGATCATATTATGTAATTATACTTGATAAAATAAATTTATAACATTAATATACATAAGGTATGGTTTTGATTGAACATAATTCACCAACTAAACATTTTTCAAAATTTCCAATAAATTCATATAACACTTAATCATCCTTAACTATCCTTATTATAACATAATTGTTATTTATTATGAACTATTGAATTTAATTTACCTAAGTCATATTCAAATTTTCGACTTAGGTCCAAATAATTTTATAAATTTCATTAAATTCCTACAACCATATATTATGAATCTACATCATTAATATGATATGATAACACTTAAATATGGATTATATCTCAATATCATATCATATATTGTAATTTTGAAATTCTTGAACTTAGGTACTAAAGTTTTCCAAAATTCTATATAAAATCATATAAGCTTATTTAATACCCTAGATTATTATTTCATGCTCAAATTAGCAATTAAAATCAAAATCATCAACATATGGCACTCCTATGTTTTCGGTCCACATGAAATTTTAACACCATGCTTAATTTTGTGATATAATTATAATATACTACTATCATCATATAAACATGATTTCTACACACTTTAGCATATGAGCATGATTTTGAAAATTATCATAAACAAACTAAGTTTATATCATAAATTCTAACGGATGAAAATCGAAAATTCTAGCATATATCTGGCTAAGAAATCTAACCTTTTAATCGGTGTTGATTTTAATCGGAAGGTTTATTGAACTATGGTTTGGATTGAAATTGAAGAACTCTCCTCTATTTTTCTCACTAATTTTGTGGTTAGGGTTCCAAATGGGAGGGTGTTTGATCCTTCCCTATTTATAGAATTAATCAAGTTGTAGGCATTAATTGCATGAAATGATAAACATACCACTTGGGCCACTTGCACAAAATCTTATCTTATCTTATCCTTTTAATACTTTATATTATCACCTTATCTTAATAAATGCTTTGGATAATGCTTATCACATAGTATTTACACAATTTAAGAAATTCTCACGTCATCATATATAGATATCGGCCTTCTTAATAAATTAAGGAATGAATTTTATTTAATTATACTATCATATATTTTAGTAATGCCTTATCCCATAATATTTGATTACAAAAGAATTCTTTTCCTTTTACTACCTAAAATCACGTCACCACATCTAGTGGTAAAGAAATTTTCATCCCATTTACATTAGCACACTTCGCACTTGGTTTAGTTAGGAAAGATTTTATTTTTTATATTATCTTATACCATATTATCACTATAGGTTAATGATATATTTTGAAAAGTCAAATTATACACTAAGACTTTTATTTATGTTCACATTTAATTGTCAACTACTAGCAAACAAAATCCATAGTTACTTGTTCAAATTGGTAACTACTACCTTATCTCTTAATAATATCTAGGTAACATAATCATATCCTATTTGATAGGATCAAACCATATCACTAAAATCACACACTTGTCACAAGAACAAAGTTTCGGCACTCTCAAAACACAACTCACAATCCACTTGTTAAATTTATGATAAACCCTATCTTATACATTAAATATGTCTCATTATCATAATTAATGCATAGCATCATTAAAAGATAAAATTAAATCCTTTCACACTATAAACACAAATTTTGAAAATTGTAGGTATATAGTGCTAGATATTTATTTCCTTGTAATATATAGCCAAAACATAGCTATGTGACATATATAAGTCCTAGATGATGAATTAAATCATAGGAAAATATTTAGAATAATTATATGTCACATTATAAATTTTGAAACCACAATTTTGAAAATTGCTCACTTTGTTCAATAATTGATCCTTAATTCTCTAGCATTATTTTAAATGATAAATAATGCTATTATGACATAAAATAATCATAGAAATTTAAATATTATGATTCCATGATCATTTGACAAATTTATCGAATCGTCTCAAAGCGTGGCGTTTGAAACGACTCTAAATTCACATAATTGAATTATCTCTAAAATGTTCAAAATAAAGTTGTAACAACTTTATTTATTCATAATAATAAGGAACAATTTTAAGCTTAAATGCTTAAAATATCTTAAAAACTTAAGCGTCAATTTTATCGACGTTAGAACCAACGTTCGAAGGAATAGCATAAGCATTCCTTAATTCACTAAGTGTCGATGAATATCACCGAAATTATCAAATTATGCTTAGTCAACATTTAGCGTTGATGGTTAAGATTTTAATTATCGAACTTAAAACCCTAATTACGATTTATATTATCGTAATTAAGTGTTAAACTCGGGATATTACAAGGTGTCTCAATATTTTCATGTATGAACTCAAGTTGTACCAGTTGTTGGCATAGCACAACTAAAACCCTAGATATCGCCAATTGCCTTTTGAAGACAACCTTTAGTGGATAGAGTGGAGCGATGGTTGTAGATAGTATCATATGTGTTTTACCAAATATATCTAATCATCTATATACGAAAATCCTAGATGGCAAAATTTTCCTGTTTTGTAAAAGTTTCCCAAAGAAGCAAATTTTGTTCCTTTGATATTTATATGATCATTTTGCTACCCACTATGTTATTTCATATCACGACTTTGTGATAAGCATTTGTAAAGACCTTTGTGATATAAACTGTTTGATTGGAAACATTCTTCCGCTATTGATAAACACAATATCTTGCATTTTAGTATTTACTTGAAATGCGATACCACCTAGAAGAAGAAGAAATCTTCATTACGAAAGAAAGAATAAGAAAGTACAATTCTTTTAAAGATTTACCTGCTTTCTCACCCTTAAAGCAATCAAAGAATGACATAGTTTTCGTTAGATCCTCCATCCATAATGAAATTCGTAACCGGTGATCTTGAAGAATGGGTTACTATGTGGAATGAGTTCTCAAGTTTTAGAGAACTCGATCAAAATATCTCCTATGTATATCGTTAATGTTGAAGGGTCGTCGGTTTTCTAGTGGATATTACGTCGAAAGTTCTTTCTTTTGGGCAATTAGAAAATTTTACGTGGGAACAATTCAGGAAGAATTGTACGAAAAGTATATACCTCGTCAGTAAGCGAAAGAGATTTAGTTCTGAACATGAAGTAAAGAAAGAAGATTGTCGCATTATATGATCGTGAATTCGCGACCAATCCGTTATGTTCTTTATAAGTTGAAA
Source organism: Salvia rosmarinus (assembly GCA_036937905.1). Lineage (NCBI taxonomy): Eukaryota > Viridiplantae > Streptophyta > Magnoliopsida > Lamiales > Lamiaceae > Salvia > Salvia rosmarinus. Next base: position 47,599,791 of record CM072816.1, read on the forward strand.
AGATGAGAAGACATACGTGTTGGTTAACCAAATCGAGCGTGGTGACAATCGATCGACTCACGAGTACACTTATGTTATTCGATCTCTATCACGTATGGGTGACAAGTTAGCTCAAGTATCGTTCGAAAGATAATGCGTTTGTATGGAATGTCGTCTTAATCATTCCAAGTAAAGACTCTAAGTTTATATTTCGTTTTGGGACGAGTTTTCAACAAGAGATGAGTACAAGATTGAAATTCAATGCGACTTTACATTTATACATAGATGGTCTTTTGAAAAGAAAGTTCATGCGTATGATTACGATGATATGTGTTGCTTAGTATTGCTTAGTAAAGAAGTTCAAACCAAGATTTATCGGTATGCGAGATTCGGAAAGATTGAGCGAGTCTGCGTAATTTAGTATTGCTTCCAAGTTTCAACAATATTCAGGGTATTCCATGCGTATGATTACGATGATATGTGTTGCTTCAAAACATCTCACAACAAAATAACATTATTCTTGAACAAGATCTAAGCTACGAAAGAAGTCGAATGCATCTTAGATCAACATGGAAGCATGATGATTTAGAAGAAGCGACATGGAAGCTAAAGATCGATGATAAAGAAGTACTCGAAAAGGTACTAAATTTCGAGGATGAAATTTTGTAAAGGGTGAGAATGTAATACCCATATTTACAGTGAGATTAGCTCGATTAAGAGCTTCATAAGAAGGGCATTGCATCCTTAAGAAAGAGTTGTTTAAGTTAGAAGCTTTTACGTTAGGATTCAGTTGAGAATATAGAATCTAAGATGGAGCTTGAGATAGAAACCGAGATAAGATTCTTAGATCTTATTTAGAATAAGAAGACCTAGATTTCAAGAGTCTTGAGATGATGTATGTCCTAAATCCTAAGTACGATTTAGCATGTTATTTGAACAGGATTAAAACACAATTATAAAATAAGGTCGAGTTGTGAGACATATATCGAGATATTTCAGAATTTCAAGCGTTCGAGTTCGACTAAACATATTGTACATATGACTTCATAATCTAGCGGAAAAACATGTGATGTGTATATATGATGTACCATCAAAGTATACTATCGACAACTTTCCTATTGCTCAACACGCTCCATCGCATCACACTCAATCATATTTAAAACAAATATGCGGTGAGTACAAGAATGCACTCGGTGGACTCATGCAAAAACATTTTCATTAAATTACTCGCCCATTAGTAACACACGAGGTTTTAGTGGAAATACTCGTCTACTAAAACATTTTCTCATTTTCAAAAGTTATCGCAAGATATATTTTACATACTGTGATCCGTATCATTTCCTTATAACATTATCATAATTTCACATATGTTGGTGCAACCAACAACATTTAATATCATCATAACATCATAATATGTTGGTGATGAGCCAACAACTATCAATCTCATTATAAAATCATCGTTGGTAGCGAACCAACAACTTTCATATCATCACATCATCCTCCTAATAAAACATCATCATATCATCCTCCTCATAATACATCATACCTCCTCCTCATAAAACATCATCATATCATCCTCCTCATAATACATCATACCATCCTCCTCATAAACATTTCCTCATTATCATAATATTCATATGTTGGTAGCGAACCAACATTATTGATAGGATCATACATAAAACATAAATACTTTGGGTAATCATTTCAACATCATTTCTCGGAAAACATTGTAAATAAAATATTTGATAAACATTTTATCCTCGAGGAGAAAGAAAAGCCCACAGTACATAAGCTTTCTTAATTGCTTTCCTTTACGTGAACGATCGCATCTCTCACCTTTCACGTAAAACCGATTTCGATCGTCATCCGTTTTCGAGATTTTCAAAGTTTAATATAAACTTTGATAACTTATACTAATATAATTTGAATTCTTAACATTCAATACGTAGTCAATCGCGTATCTTAACTAAACATTTCTTGCGATAGAGATGAGATATGACCTCTATCTCGGTTTAACCATTTAGGTTAAACGTTGAGCGTATTCTAACGTTTTTCGATAAACGATTTCAATTATGAAATCTTTTCTCCAAAGAGATTTCCTTATATAATTCGTTTTACGTATTAGCGTATTTATCGACGTATTTCATACGTTAATTTCAAAAGTCAACAATTTTGACTTTTCTTTATAAATTCTTCATAATTCATATATTTAATATCTAATTTTCATATAAATCGATTTTCAATCGATTTCTTTTCATAAAACCCTAATTCTCGATTTTTCACGCAATTCGATAAACTTTATTAATATTTTCTTTAATATTAATTAACTTATTCGTTAAACATTATTTTTATTTCTAACGTTATTTAATATAACGTTTCCATAAACATAGTATACTATGTTTATAAAGTTCCATAAATAATTAATATGTCTAAAATAATTTCTAGACATATAATGTATTATTTTTCTTGATATTAAGGAATTAAAATCCTTAATATAAACTTCCAAAGCTCACGGCCTTAAGCTTTAAAATTTTTAATCTCTTCCAAAATTCTTCTAAATTCATATAGTGTACTATATTATCATAGGATCACTAATATGAATTAACATTAACTATAGAAAATTTGAACACCATTTTCCTCACTTAGAGGCTCTAATTTTACTCCAAAATTCCAAACATTTTCCTAAAATTCTAATTAAATTATACGCCCCAACATCAATCTATAACATATTTATAACATAACATCCAACATAATTAAATCCTACATCAATGAATCATTGTTCATAGCTTTCGGTCCTTCCTCAAACATATTCTAAACATTTTTATAAAATTTCAACAAAATTACACTATGCTTAAACACTATCATGTAACACTAATACATCATAATATTCATCAATTTCAACTTATACATGATGTTCCCAACTCACAAAGCTTTCGCCATTCTCAAACATATAACTATATATTTTCTAAAATCCTTGTAAATTCCTATAACACCTACTTTAGGCTCTAAAACATTTATATGTTATAAAATCACTTGAATATAAATTGTACACCAACCTACAATTCCAATTAAATTTTGGTAATTATTAAAACAATTACATATAATTTCAAAGATCTCCTTTACCATCATATATCATAATTCCATTAACATATGAACATTAATAATTTTCGATCACCATGCTAAAATTCTTAACATGCTTAGTTTGTACTTAACACATCATAAATGAAGTATATACACTATACTAAACATTATTAATAAACATCTTAGCATGTTAGCATTCTTTTCTTAATCAAGAACCATGCTTATAACATAAGATCAAACCATTGGATAATTAAAATTCTAGTGTATAATCGAGCACTGTCGATTTCTAACCTTTAACGTGTCGATTTAATGCACAGGCTTTAATACCAAGGTTTTGTTGATTGAAGGATAAGAACACTTAAGGTTTTCCTCTTGTAATGCTCTCGGTTCTTTTGGTTTGAGAGGAGTAAAGAGTTGTGTTGCTTATTAAAAGCTTAAGTACATAAATAATATGTAGAGAAGACTTAACAATTTCCTACACATCATATCTCTCTTACTCTCACTCTAACTATACAAATTGGAAGCATTTCAAAATATGCTTTACTCATGGGATATTACATCACCTATAGTAAGTATTGCTTGCACAAGCTTTGATGAAAACAAAAATTCTTCACTTTTGTAATAGTGCCGTCGCACTCTCCTCAATACACTAAGGAAGATACATGAATTATCCTATGACTCTCAATGTATACGTCTCATAGTTAATGTCTCTTACACCATTTTTTTGAACAACACAAAATGATTCCTTTGCTTTTGGATGTATGAGCGTCGGCTCTATTGTGTTCAAGAGAAGAAGATTTTAATCCTTGTCTTATACCATGCATTTAGTCAGATATACACATCCCCAAATGTATTACATCATTACTTAAGAGTTGTGTTCAAGCTTCTTTCTTCATTTGGAAGCAAAACACACGGTTATAATCAATCCCATGTATCCACTTGATTTTACTTGGTTAATGTACATATATATATCCCACTTGTATCATGAAGACATAACATAGCAAAGTGTACACAAAATAATTGCGTAAACTTTGTTACACATAATAGACGACACTTATTTGTCGTTGGTATATATTTTATTTTCATGCTAATTATAGATATATATCATAATATATATTTTAGATGATAAATTATATCATAGGAAAATTATTAGTATCATTTCATGTGAAAACCCTAATTTTCGAAATTAGGGTTTTCAAATTAGCTTTGTTCAAAAATAATCCTTAATGCTCTAGCATTGTTTCAATGCTAAATAATACTCTAATTACATATAATAATCATAGGAATTTAAATATTATAATTCCTTGATCATTAAACTCATTTTTCTATTCATCTCTAAGCGTTAACGTTTGACGCTCTCAAACGTTAATTATCGACTCATCTCAAAATGGTCGTAATAAAGTCATAAGCACTTTATTAAATTATTCCATTAATAATGGAATTTAATTCTAAGCTAGCTTAGAAAATTTTACGAAATTTTAACTATCGATACTCATCGACGTTAAAATACTACTGCCAAACACCTTATATATTTATATTCCTTAATTCACAATCCTTAGTGAATATAAAATAGGAATTCATTATCTCATAATTAATCGAAATCATTATTCGATAATTTACTAATTCAATTATTTATGACCCAATTTATGAATTTTAAATATCATAATTAGGCCTTTAATTCTTCGGATATTACATTCTACCCCTTAAAAGAAATTTCTTCCCTAAATTTGCATACCTAAAAAGTATGGGGTATCTTTGCATCATAAAATCTTAAATTTTCCACGTGATTTTCTTTTGTCCATGGTTCCTTCATTGACTTTCATTAAAGACCCAACTTGATTCTTCAATCGCTTAATCGTCGATCAAAATGGTCGAGATTTTCATCACAACTCATATTTGAGTTAAGGATCACGTCATTATGGAGGATCATGTGTTTGGGTCATATTCATACTCTTAATCGTGACACATGGAAAACATTACGTCTTTCCCCAAATTTGGTGGAAGTACTAATATATGGCTACTTGGCCTATCATTACTAGGATCTCGTAGGTCCTATAAACGTGATCTCAACATTCTTGTATCTGAACTTTATAATTTCCTCGATGGTGAAATCTTAAGAAACTTTATTTCGCATTTAAAATGCGTTCGATCACGCGTATCGGTAAGACTTTTTCTTCGAGTTTCTCTTATTCTTGCCTCATTTGGCAAATATCTTAATCATTTCATTTTCATTGTCGATCTTATACTTTCTCTCACCTACTTTATTAAAATAAAGTGGTGGTCGATACTTCTTTCCACATAATGCCTCATATGTATCTTGATCGTTGCGCTGACTGTGGTGCGTGACTTGACTTAACAAGTGGTACAACACGTTCCCCACTTGCACTGATTTAACATTTATGTTCTCATCGTATCCTTAAACATCCATATTGTCCTTTTGATCGTCCATCCGTCCGTGAGTGGACATCTATGTTAAGGTTCAATCTCTGTCTAACTCCTTTTGTGAGTTAGTTCAAAATCTAGGGTAAACTTAGAGTCTCTATCTCAACGATAGGTTTGAGTATCCTCTGAATATACGATTTCCTTTATATGCACTAAGCTAACTTATCGGATCTGAGTCATCCGAAATAGGAGAGAGATGAACATATTTGGTGAGTCAATCCACTACTACCCATATAGTGCGACTTTTATAACTTTGGCAAACCCGTCATAAAATCCATTGCTATGTCATTCCATTTTCATTCGTAGCTCTGAGATTATAACCTCTTATAAGGCCATTGATACAATGCCTTCACTTATTGATAAAGAGACCTCTCCGCGGTTGGTTATATCTCATTTCATTTCTTACTATCTAACTTTTCTCGTAAATCATAATATATCTTAATGTTGCTGGTAAGGCGATGAGAATATCATGAGCTTCACTTATGATTTCGTCTCTAAGCTTATTATTGCTCGAGATATATATCCTTTCCTTAGACAATATGAAATTGTCCGTCACTTCTTCATAATCCTTCACCCCGTTCCTCTTTTCGCTTATTACGCTTTTTCTCAATTCGACGTAATCGTGAGGGTAGCAATACGGTTCATGATTTATTGGCATCTTGATGATTTCTACCTTCTTTTCTTAAACTCATTAATGAGTTTTCCTTCTCTTAGGTACATTTTATCTTTAACCGAGTTTTACAACTTAGGGCATTAGATTCTTCATTAACCTTCCGTAAGTGGTAATTTATATCATAATTGGAATCTTTTCGATTTGAGCTATCTTTTCTATTTTATTATTAAGTTTCTTTGCTCAAGTTCTTTGCTCAAGGAATATTTCAAACTTTGTAAGTCGTGAAGAATTCTCGACTTGTTTCAAGTCGTGAGTTGGTAATTCTATTCATGTGGTCTCTACAGACACGTTGTGTCTAAAGAATGTTGCTTTGCCGAACTTCACATTTACTATATCGACAAGATCTGTTTGGCTCTAGATGTCCCTAAGAGTCCTCCGATGTTCTTTATGTTCTTCTCATTCTTCGTATGGATAAGAACATCATTTATAGAGATTAAGACAAAATTGTCTAATGCGTGTGGAACACTCGATTTTGAGGTTCATTTTGAGGTACTTTAGTTAGTCCGAATGGCATAACTATTATCTCATAGTGGCCATATCTTATTGAACAATTCCTTTTATACATCGATACCTTTCTTTAAAAACCATATAATATTACATCAAAATGCCTCGTGAGGACTTTTCATACATTAATTAAGAGTGGTCTACCAAGCCGATTATGCATCTAGTCCTTTTACATTCAAAATTTTGACACCTCTTCAACATATTCACAAAATATTCCAAACTACATTTATTTTATACATTCTAACCATACCATTTTCAACATAATTCACTATCTACATATAAGTCTCATATTATCATGGGATTCTATGTCTCTTAGTGGCCTTTGTCGAATCGACTCCTCATTTGAAAATTTGCCTTTGGTGTAGAGCATAAACTCTAGCCTATGTCGGTTACTGTGACGGGTCGGCCGTTCGGTATCTTTTCGCCATGTAGTTGTCATCGTTCTTGTTTATCTCGGATAGTGGGCTGATATTGTATAGCCCTAAGTGGTTGAATTGGCCTTATCGTTTCTCTAGCATTTCGGGCAATCATATGCATAAGGCCCTTTACATCACATTTAAAACAATGCCACTACCTTCTAGGCATGCACCTTTGTGCAGAGTATGACATTTCGGACAAGAAAAATCCTACTCTTTGTGATGCCATGTTCCTTGGCCTTTTGTTACTTGTATTCCCAAAATTTCCTCGTTGTTGTTATTGAAACTACCTTCCCATTTTCTCGCTTTGTCACCAAGATTATGTGACTTTATATGGTCAATTTATCTTCGAGCATTGCTACCTCAATATCTAAAGCCGAGTGAGAGCTTCAAGATATGTCAAGTCACCATGAGTGGCAAGAGGCATTCTTATTTCGTGCCTTAGACCGATCGAAATTTCTCCGACATCTTCATGTCGATTTACTGTCCGAGCATATCTTGACATATTGCAAAAGATGCGATCATACTCGTCACGACATTTGTTCTTGCTTGATTAAAGAACTCGTCTCCTTTTCTTCCTATAACCTTTAGGGATGTATTTCATACATCTCTCTGAAATCTTCCCAAGTAAAATAGCCCATTTTTTACGGCCATGGTTTTCCTTCGCTTCCCACCGAAATCCACAAATCATAAGTTGGAAGGTGACACAAGACATCGCTCTCGTGTACAATGGAGAAAATCAAAATCCTTTCTATCGCTCTTACCCATTGCTCCGCATCATCGGTTCTTTTCCATTAAAGATAGGCGGATTTTGCCTAAGGAAAGTTCCTCTATTCTACGATCGGTGGAGGTGAGGGTGGTTGTAGTATTTCTTCTTCTTCTTCGTTGTAGGACTCGCCTTCCCCCTCTTCCCCTAACTCTTTGCTCGTTCCCATCTAGGCGGCATTCGATATTGTAAAGATGTAATTAGTATTTATGTAACATTTATCGCAATTTACCAATGCATATATCTTCATGCAATCTTATCATAAAACAGCTTTAGTAAAACCATTCACTCTTTTCATGCTTACTATCATTTGTTTCACTAAGGTCTCAAATATTCAAATCGACTTCGTTCAAACATAAACATATGGGTTGAGGTATATAGCAAGAGACTTGTTAATTACTAAGACACTCAAGACGAGCATTTTTCCACATAACTTAGAATACTAAGATCCATTTCAAAATAATGAATCCATTTCTTACTCGGCTTCTTTACTTCAAAGGAATTATCTTACTTATCAAGTCATAATATCTCAAGCTTATATCATATCATGAGCTACCTCATAATTGCATAGCTCGTAATTTCTTCCTATTTTTAACTTTTGTCCCTTTTTCTTGAACATGGTATCCGAAAGTCATATTACTTTAATTATTCGCTTCTCACATTCGATTAGAACCGTCATTGTTGTCATATGGCTTGGTAAGGTAGTACATGTGTACACCATAACTTAATTTCCAAGCATCTTATTACCATGTCTTAACTTTTGAGATATTTCTCCATACTTGATTCACATGCAAGGGCTATCCTAGCTGTTCACACATCTCAATGATTATGATTTCTCAATCTCATTATCATTGGTTTAACCAAATCATAATTATTGAATCGATTATGCTCAAGCATAATCTCATTGATTGAGGTATAAAGCGAGAGATTTGCTATCGAGATGCTATCATTTCTTTATAAATATATTCTTTGAAAAGAATATCTTGCATGCATCTTCATTCTTTTAAACATGTCCAACCTACTAAGGAGGTTTTAAGGACAAACAACTATCTTTAAGATAAGTTGTAATCTCTCTTTATGATATAATAAGGGAATTTATATCCCCAAAGATATCATATACTTTTCTTTACTTTTACTCTTGCATTCAATGCTAAAGAGTATCTCATTTATAACTTTATTATCATCAAGATTGGTAAGCCCATCATGGTCATTGCATCAATGTGCATCATGGGAATTATATATCTATTTTACGTCCCAACGATCTTCTTTATATCATATGATGTCTATCACCCATCGATCCGAAACTCTTAGGTGACTAAAATAAATCAATCTACATCATAGATGTTTTTCACTTTACTAATTCGCACTTAGGTGACAAGGTAAGTCAACCTTCATCACCACCGCCAAGGATAGATGACTTGTTTGATCGGTAAGAGCAGTGTGTTCTCAAGATCGACCTCAAGTCGTTATCATCAACTTAAGACGACCGTAAGATGTGTCTAAACGCATTCCACAAGATATGGCCACTATGAATTTATAGTTGTGCCATTTGGATTAACAAATGCACCACCAGTATTCATGGATCTCATTAAGAGTGTTCTACTCATACTTAGACAAATTTATCTTAGTCTTCATAGACGATATTCTTATCTATTCAAAGAATGAAGAAGAACATAAGGAACACTTGAGAACGGTTTTGCAAATCTTAAGGTCGAACGACTTTTGCTAAATTCAAAATGCTAATTTTGCTCAAGGAAGTAATGTTCCTGGACACATTGTGTCGTCAAAGGAATTAAAGTGGATCCGCAAAGGTAGAAGCATTGCAAGGATGGAAATCGCCAGGACCCAAAACGAAATAAGAAGTTTCTTAGATTAGTGTTACTATCGGAGATTCATCAAGGATTCTCAAAGATAGCAAGGCCATAACACACTGAAGGGAATCAAATTTACTTGGATTGAGGAATGTGGTAATTTCCAAAACTCAAAGAAAAGTTAACAAGTGCGCCATTAGCAGCCTCGAGCGATAAAGAGTATGTGGTCTATACCGATGCTTCCAAGAACGGACTAGGTTGTGTGTTGATGCGAGGCGAAAATGATAGCTTATGCATCACGACAACTTAGACCACATGAATTGAATTACCCAACTCATGACCGAACTAGCAGGTAGTACATGCACTAAAGATATGGAGACATCACCTCATGGAGTGAGATGTGAGATCTTTACAGATCATGTCACCCTCTAATCCAAAGGATGAGTTAGAGAATCGAGCTGACAGTGATTACAAAACAATTAATAAGAATAATCGAAATATTTCAAAATAACATTTATCAAACTTCGATAATCAAACCTTATTTACAAGGCAGCAATTCAAACCTTATTTACAAGGTAAAAGTCATTTACTGATGTAAAGGCTACAAGTTCCTTTAACAAGAGGTTCGATAATTCGAGATACAATCACAACAACATACAATAACATTGAATATGCATGAAAGCATGTGAATGCATATATGACGATATGCACTCAGGTTCTTTCTTTCAAACATATAAATACCAAAAGATTCGATTACTCAACATCTCGCCCATCACCATCACACTCAATCGCACATTTAAAACAATATGCATGGTCAGTACAAGAATGCACTCGTGGCTCATGCCAAAATAATTTATCAATTTTGAATTACTCGCCCATCACAAGATAACGAGGTTTTAATTTGAAATACTGTGTTTACTAAATATTTTCTGTTATTTTCCAATAATATCGCGCAGCATTTTCCACATATGTATGATCCATATCCACCACAACAATTCATCACAATAATTCCTTGGGAGGAGGCCTCCTCTCACAGACGCCATGACCGAGCACCCTTTCGCACTACAAATAATCGATGCACAAAATCCGGCCATCTCAAGACAGATACTAATTCTCCATCATCCTGGGTACTTACAAGGATACAATTCAAGATTTCATAAAGTGAGCTACCCAACATTATGCATCAATAATTATGGATTGGATACATACATAAAACATAAATATTTCGGGCGGGTAATTAAATAATCATTTTATAAATATTTGCTTGCAATAAAGCATCATAAATAAATCATTTGATAAGTTCTATCAATTTGAGTATAGTAAAGCCCACCTTGATTTTTAAACGCCGATTCTCGGTATGCGTGATCTTTTCGTTGCATGTGAGCCTTCACGTCCCACTTACGCAAAAATTTACGCTTAGCACGTTGGCATGCTTTTCGAGATTTTCAAAGTTCATTCAACTTTGATAAATAAAATAATAATTCGGCTTGATAAATCTTAATACGTCGTTCAATGCGTATTTCAATAAAATAATTCTCGTGCTTGAGGACGAATATGATCTAGCCTTATTTTAACCTTTTGGTTAAATAATTAACGATAATAACGTTATTCAATAAAATGATTTCAATTATGAAATCTTTTCTCACAATTGAGATATTCGGATAAAAGTATTACGCTTTTCAGTATTAGAGTATTTAACTAACGATTTCAGACTTAATTTCGAATCAACCTTTTGACTTTTCGTTATAAAACTTCAATAAACATATTTTAATGAATAATTAATATAAATCGATTTTCAATCGATTTCTTTCATAAAGCTTTAATACTCGATTTTCACGCAAATCGATAAACTTGATTAATATTTTCTTTCAATACATTAAGCATTATTTAATACATTATTAATCTTTTAATACATTAAGCATTATTTATGCTTTTAACGTTATTTAAATATAATGTTTCTTCGTAAACATAATATTCTATGTTTAAAAATTCTCAAAATTCAATTATGTCTAAAATAATTTTTATACATATAATAAATTATTATTCTCGATTAAAAGGAATTAAAATTCCTTATTTAAAACATATAGCTCACGGCTATCTCACAATTATTTCCAAATTTGTTCCAACAATCCTCTAAATTCATATAGTGTATTATTTTACACTATGATCATTAATATGTATTAATATTACTATAGAAAAATTTGGAACTCACTTATATACATAGTATAGGTCACGGTTTTTTTTTTGACCAAAATAATCCAATAAATTTCCAAATTTTTAATATTTATACACAAGCCTCTAATATCATATATAACATAATTATAACCTAAAGTTTAATAAAATCAAACTATACACTATAGAATGATCAAGGGTAGCTCACGGCTACTTAGGGTAATAAATACCAAACAATTTTTATAAAATCCTACAAAATTCTAATATTCCAAAAACGAATATACGATTACGGTATTCTAAACCGAAATTAGGGTTTTCGATATTATCTTTTTACGACATCGAATTTGTGATTTCGATTCGATATCGTTATAACGAATTCCTTTATAATTCACTAAGATTGTGAATTAAGGATTGAAATATTAGAAATATTCGTCATATATTTTAACGTCAAGCGCGTTCGAGCGTCGTTTTATGAAATTTTCGAGCGTGAAGCTGGAATTAATTCCATTTAATTCCTTTATTAAATGGAATATATTTATTTAGTAAGTATGAACTTCTGCACCATTTTGAGATGAGTCGATTTTGAGCGTTTGAGCGTTGAGCGTAACGTCTGAGAGCGTTTGAAAATGAGTTAATGCTCGGAAATTATAATAATTAATTTCCTATTATTATTTTATATAATTACAGCATTAATATTATAAAATCAATTTGAGCTTTAAATCGATAATTCAATAATGAATTAAAACCTATTTTTAAACTATGGTTTTCATGAAATGATACCATTAAATTATCCTATGGTATCTAAACTTTATAATATGATATATATGAATATTATTAAGCATTAAAATCAAATTTTAACCATAAAATCGAGGTTTCATTATAAAATTTGAAACCTAATTTTCAAATTAGGGTTTTATATGCGAAATGTGTAATAATTTTATCCTATGCTATTATTAATATCTAAATCATATATTATGATATATATGTATATTGGACGAAAATTACATGATATCAATAATAGGTGTAATATATTTTAATCCTATTTTCAATATTTTATCGTAATTTAAAATTGCACTATGTGTGATTTAATTATTTCATGACATGTATTATATATCTATGACTATACTAGGATTAATACATGTATTATGTAAAAATAAATAAATCACCTTAACCCTCCCCATGCAGATAGCTCATCTCTTCAGCACAATGATTTCACTTTTAAATTGCCAATACATGAATAGCTCTTTAACACACTTCAATCATCACTAAACAACTTCCACATGATTTTGCCCTTTTCTGCCAAATCGAGAGTGAGAGAGGTATAGGAGAGGTTTTCATCTTACTCATTATCCTTCTCACAAATATCAAACACAAAACACTCTTCATCCTCTCTTTTCTTACCCCAACCGAGAGCCACCCTCTCATTTTTTTCATTTTTCTCTCCCTTCTCCTTCCTTCTCTTCTCCACTTCACAATTGATACATACATTGTTCTTGGATACTAGCCATTCTCAAGGTAATACTAGACCATAGCTCGACTCTTATCCTCTTTTCAAGAATATGTTTTATATATGTATAGGTTTGAATTTCATATATGTTTATATATGTGTTTAAATGTTCTTGAGATGAGTTTGTTTATATATTGTTTTGAGATTTATTTTAAAATTATGAAGTATGTTTAGAATGAACATAGGACATGTATATGAAATGTATGAAGATTTATATATATGATTTCGAACCATAGTGTATATTTATATAATTTTCGAAAATAGTATAAAAATAGATGATGATGACCGAATGCTTATTTTTAAGATGTATTATTGATCTATGTTATGATTTAAGACTATGTATTTATTTAAAATTTTGGAAAACCCTAGCAATTTTTAATAAATGAGCTTATCATGTTATCCTTGTGTATAATTTTATTTCAAGCATGTAATGACATATTAATCTTTAGAACCTTGATTAATGTTCTATGATTTATTAGAATTTTGAAAACCATATGCTTGATTTTTGAAATACCGTGAGCTTATAATGTATAGTTGGTGTATGATTTTATTTTGAACATCAATGGTATAAATGCTTTAGTATATTATTATGATTGTGTGAATTTATTAGAATTTTGGAAATCAAATACTATTTTAAATCAAATAACCGTGAGCTTGTTGCTCTTGAAGGTGATGATTTAATTAGTTTTGATAAATATTATGATGTTATATTAGTATACTATAGTTATAAACTAGTATATAATTGTTGGAATTTTTGAAAACAAAAACATAAAAAAAAAAACGAGAGCTATAGCTCATATGGTGATGATTCAAATGTTTTTGGTTGATGTTATGATGTTACAATGTTATAATATAATGTTTAATCATGTTGGAATTTATTTGGAATTTTTAGAAATTTTTGTAATTATTGGTAATTATCAAATTATTACCGTGAATAATTACTATATATTATTAAATGAATGGTTATGGTGAACTATAGGTTATAATTGGTAATGTATATTGATGTTGGGATATTATACTAGTGTATATATCAATTTTGGGAATTTTTGATAATTATTCCTATTTATTTGAAATTACCAATAATATATATTATATATATAAATAAATGCAAAAATACCATATGAATTTATAAATTCATATTCTGGACCATAGTGTATAATAATCACTATATTAATTTAGAAAATTTTCAAAGTCATTTGAATTTTAAATTAATTATCGATTTTCGATAATTAATAAGGATTTTAAATCCTTTTAACAGTTTATTAATAAATTTTTGCTAATTAATATTCTGGACATATTTAAATTTTAAAAATTTTATAAACATAGATTGCTATGTTTGAGACAAGCGTTATTTTATAACGTTTTAAAAAAATACGCTTTTTTTATAAAAGGTTATTAAAATGCGAAAATATTTATAAGCCTGATTTACGATAAATCGAAAATAGGACTTTACGATTTTCAAATCGATCAAATTCGATTTATAAACAAAATAGTGAAATTACTATTTAAAGTCAAAATGTTGACTTTGTTGACGTGTTGACTTCGTTGACTTTTAAGTCAAAGCGTCGATTATTACGTTTAAATCGCCGATGCGCGTAAGATATACTAATTGAGTATGATACCTCATTAGTAAGAAAAGATTTCACAAATGAAATCCATATATCGAAAATGTACTTATATGTTGAGCGTATCTGGGAGCGAGAAAAGTCGATCGTATACGTGTTAGAGCGTAGAATCCACTAAAATTGTCTACATCGATATGAAATATCGGTTTATCTTAGATTTGAAAGTCTCGAGAGACTTGAGCGACGATCTAAACCTCGCTTTCGTAAGGTGTGGACGCAAGCCTGATGGGATGACGACGATCGAACCTAGGACTCTTTACGAAACCATAGTCCGGTGGGCTTCTTATCTTCAAAATGGGCCTTTTCACCCACTAAGGTGACTTTACTTTATTTCAAATGAGTTTATTTACGACACTTATCTACAATTGTTAACAAATGTTTCTGCATTAGCCAAAATATTTCTTTGTGTATGGATCCTATCTGTTATGCCGGGTAGGGCTGGAATAGTTGGAACTATTATATCAATTGTTGTGGTGCACCCAACCTTTTAATGTCGGTCCTGTCGGATGATAAATGCCGCTAGGATTGGCGTGAAGGTTGGAACTATACTGTGTGTTAACATATGCTTGAGGTAGTGTGTCATGCGGGATTACGGCGGTCAGCGGTAGAGGAGGCCTCCTCTCGGCGTTATTTATTTATTATTATATTGTGACTATGAGATACGGACCATACACACTGAAAATGCTCGGCGGTATGTTTATGAAAATGTTTGTAAGAACAAGGCATTTAACTAAAACCCTGTGACTTACTCGATATTGCGCGTAATAAATTTATCAAATTTTTCGGCATGAGTCCACCGAGTGCAATTTCTTGTACAGCCCATGTTTGTTTTAAATGTGCGGTTGAGCTCGATGGTGATGATGGGGAGTGTTGAGAGTCCGTGTCCTCGACCATTTACTTGAATTTGTGGTTTACCGAATGCATATCGTCATATATGTATTCACACTTTCATTATCTCACGAACTCCTTTATTTATGCTTTATGTTACAAACTATGAGGTCCATCGGATCGGCTAAGTTTTGGGTCAGATGGCTAAACCTTTTCAAAACAATATAACATCATCTCATATTAATTCGAACATGTTAGTTTATTTTATGCATCTATTTTTATCCATGTAACCCTAAAATACTACTCCTAGTATAGTGCCTCATCCGGGTGGTCCGGATGGGGTCGTGAAGTGGTATCAGCGCTTTTGCTCTTTGTAACCCAAACCTTTTATTCTAAGTCTAGATCGAGTCCTGGACTTCTAGAAATCTACTCACTCTCAACACTCCATCACATCGAGCTCAACCGGAAAAAGGTAACTGCATTTCTTTCTCAACTCATGAAATGGAAAATTTTACATGTGAGCAGTTGAAGAATTTTGAAAATTGTTATTATTTTGGGATTGGAAAATTTTCCAAAATTTTAAAATTTAACTAATGAAGTGCTCAAGTATTGAGATGGAAGTGTATGGTGTATCGAGTTGAATGATCAACATGGAAATGAATCCATTTTGATATGTATATGAGTTGATCATGATGTCTTTTGAAATCATATTCAAATTCTCAAATAAAACTTTATTTCCACTTTCAAAATTTTTTATGATAACGATATGTTATCAGAGAGAACTTAGACTCTAAGGAGCATGCTCACGTTCATGAAAGAACATAGAAGTATGAACTTTTTCCTTAGCGAACAAAAGACGATAGGAAGAATGAAGTGACGATATCCCTGAGCATCGAGCGACGAAGGCGAGAAGGATGAACAGGTGACCTCACCTTAAAGAGAGCGCTCGCACTTCATCACACTTTGACGAGTGAGCAGCAACACGAATCATGACATGGACGTCACTTACGGCGGATGTTCAGCCTCACTTAAGAACCCGAAGATGATAGGCGTATTACATGATCGCCTCGATTACATTTTTGGCACGATCCAAATTTCCTGCACTGCGCAGTAAATTTGTTTTAGCTAGATCTCCGTTAGGACTCCGATTCGCATGGTTTTCACCACGTCTCTAACGCACTGATCTTCATTTGTTATGAAGAACAGAATCCTAATTCTTCTCCAGAATACGATAGAGTCTGTTGAACTCTAGTTAAGTGTTTGTATAAACAAGGATCTCGTAGCTATATTAAGATTATTGCTTATATGTTATACGTTTGGGTAAGACTAAGAAGGTAGTTTGGTATGTTTGTACTTATGATGTTGCCTACCTTATAGATTGCTTAGTTCTACCTAGTTGCTCCTCGCTTATGTATCCTTTCTGCTTTGAGATGCGATAGTTGACTTAGTTAGTTTATCATGGCGAGATGGAGATGCGCTATATCGCTAGGAGGAGGTAGGACCTCATGCCCACCCGAGGAGCTGATGCGCACTTATGGAATGTTGGATGTCGCGGGAAGACCTAGGGAGTTTGGCGTACCCTGTTGTGGAGGAGCAGGGCATGGCACCGACTAGATGGCATCAAGGACTCCTAGCTATACTCCCTTGTACAGGATGGTTATGCCGAGAGTATCGGAGATACATTATCGATTCCCGAGGTTATGATGATTGGGGATCGCCGGTTCGTGAGTCACCGACTTACGTGTACAGATATCTGAGCGCCTATGGGACCCTATCTCCTCCACGGGAGTACACTGGCGTGAAGTCGCCAGTGGCTTACCTTGAGGTTCGAGACAGTGATCCAGGTGATACCCCATCGGATGGAGAGGCGGATGTACGAGTAGATGGCAAGACGCCCTAGACGGGAGAGCCCGTGCTGCCACCAGTTTTTGAACACCAGGTCGTCGCCCTACCGCCTACCTGCGTCCGATCCCCACCACCGAAGAGAAGAGCCCCCGACGAGCGGATGAGACATCGATGACCTTCAGGTATGACCCGACCGAGTATGCTACCGATCCGCCACAACACGACTTATGCGGATAACTTGGACCCTGCGCGACATACCGATGTGGAAGCAGCGGTGCGAGACCATCAGTCGACCTCGGAGGACGATCGGATGGAGCGACCGAGGAAGACCGAGGAAGACGCGATGGAGCTCTAAGCGTTAGCATGTTTTAATTAGTTTGTTTTGTTATGACTAGCATGTGCTAGCTTTCCTTTTATTTCATACATGATCTAGACTGTTTTTTTTTTTGGATGGGCCGAAACCTTGCTATTAGTTTCTATGATTTGATGTTGACATCGTTTTGACAAACCTTGTTATCTATCTATATATTTGACCCAAGTGGGCTTTTGTGACAAATTGTCTATGTTAGGATGAGTTGTTTTTTTTTGAATCGCTTTAAGAAGAGCTATGAAAACCTTATATTGTTAAGTTGTGGCGTAGTAATTAACGATGTATGTTTTATAGCGAATGCCTCCGAGAGAAACCCGAAGAGAACCCGAGGTCGAGGAAGACCTAGAGGAAGGGTAGAATCCCGAGCAAGAAAAGAGATATCCCCAACCACCCCTACTCAACCCGATCGAGGATCGAAGAATATTTTGAGGCAAAACCCCGTTTTAGGAAGGGAGCGAAGAAGCCGACAATGGGTTAGCCATTGAACGGATTTTACTTTTAAGATGCAGCACGGAAAGGCATCGTGTGTTACCTTCGTGATGGACCAGGTGACTTCGGTGGAGGCCAAAAGAAGACTTTTCACCGAACAACTCGAGGATTCTCGATGGGAGGATTCGAGGGCTGTATGAAAGCATCTAAGAGCTATAAGAGGAGAAAGGAGCAGGAATTTTTCCTGCTGAAACAAGAAAGGTTGTCTGTGACCGACTATGATCGCGCTTTCTGTGAGATGTCGAGATGTGCACCAGAACAGGTGGACACCGACTTGAAAATGTCAGAGAAGTTTAGGTCAGGACTGAGAATGGAGATACGGATGTCTCTTGCCAGCCATGGAGACCTAACTTACACTGAAGCTCTTGCGCGAGCTTTAGATATTGGGGCAGCAATGTCCGAAGATAGGTCAGTGTCGGCTCAGACACATAACTCGACGGACAAAGGAAAGGGGAAATGGGAACCCAATCGCGGCAATCATAGCAGGGGAGGCTATGAGAACGCCAGCCACAAGCGACCACAAGGAACCGGGCGCAAGCAAGGCGGTGCCGAAGAGAGCGACTTATGCTCCACCGCAAGGGACCGCAGAATGAGATAAGGGCACCTCCATGCCCTAGATGCCATAGAGCACACAAGGGAATGTGCACGGCAAATGTGGTAAGCTTTTACAAATGCGGGGCAAAAGGGCATTACACCAATAATTGCCCAGTGTCACGTTCGGATATAAGGCCGAACCAAACGGCAATGTCCACCACTAAGGGCTATACTGCCCAACCCCACCGCCGCAGCGCCCAAATTTCAACCTCAAGAACTCGGTGGCAACAACCCGGCAAGTGGTGCAAGAACCACAATGGCGGCGAACAAGAACAACAACCCCATGAATAAAGGCGGTGGCAGCCACCGCCTCAACAACAACAAAGGCGTCAACCACCGCGGCAACGGCAGCAACAACCCAGACAGCAGCCGCAGAACCAACAAGGACCAGCGCCCCGTCAGCCTCAGCCGGCCCAGGCTAGAGCCTACGCCTTGCATAGGAGGCAGAACGAACAAAACCAGGGAAACCTGGCAGGTATGGGAGTTCTTCTCAACATACCTGTTATAGTATTGTTCGATACGGGTGCTTCGCATTCTTTTATTGCCAAATCATGCGTAGCAATGCTAAGCCTTAGGTCTGAAAAGGCAAGTCAGGATATGAGAATCTCATCGCCTATAGGAGGGATTATGACTGTTACACACTTTTGCTCGAACCTAGAGTTGACATTAGGATCACTTAAGGTTCTGGCTAACAATCTAAACATAATACCCATGGATGATGTAGACTTAATCCTAGGAATGGACTGGTTAGCTAAGAATCTTTCCACGATTCTATGTAAGGAAAGGAAAATTTCGTTTCACTTTCCTGGACAAGAAGCCACGCATTTCCATGGAATCAGCATGGGAAGAAGAGTTCCGATCGTATCGGCTCTACAAGCGAGGAAGATGATGAACCAGAAAGGATGCCATGCATTCCTTGTTTATTTGAACGGAGAGGATAAACCCGAAGCACGGGTAGAAGACATAGAAGTTATCCAAGAATTTTCGGACGTGTTTCCCGAAAATCTACCAGGACTGCCTCCTGATAGACAACTAGAGTTTACCATCGACTTGGAGCCAGGATCAGCCCCAGTGTCGAAGGCGCCCTATAGGATGGCCCCAAAAGAGTTGGAGGAACTGAAGATCCAGATTCAAGAATTGTTGGATCTAGGTTTCATTAGGCCTAGTGTTTCACCTTGGGGAGCGCCTGTTCTATTTGTCAAGAAAAAGGATGGTTCTTTGAGGATGTGCATCGATTATAGAGAACTAAATAAGATGACACTAAAGAACAAATACCCTTTACCCAGAATTGATGACCTATTTGATCAATTGCGAGGAGCAGGTGTATTCTCGAAAATTGATCTTAAGTCAGGATACCACTAGCTGAAAATACGTTCTGAGGATGTACCTAAGACTGCATTCCGAACCAGATACGGCCACTATGAGTTCATAGTCATGCCATTCGGATTAACAAATGCACCGGTGATCGCTTATTTTTCTAACACGAAAAGGTGTAAGTATAGGGTAAGCGAAGTATCGTATCTACAGGGATTGTAACGCGAAAACACAGAAGCTAACTCAACGATGATTCATCATTATCCAAGCAACATAAAAGGTTTGGTGAGATTTTAAGGCTTCGGAATTCAATCCAAAGCAGAGGTAACAAAATGTAGTAAATTAAAGCAATAAACACTCGGATGTTTAAAACAAATAAAGAACGACTAACCACTAGGGATGCATTAATCCTATCCACAACGTATGTTTATCTTGTTCCTATTAACCAATTTTAATCCGCACAAGATGGAAGATCACATATATAACCGACAATTTCCGTTACGACAAAAGCGGTCAGAGATTACTAGTTTTCCTATTATCATACGCCTCTAGGTGAAAACAAGCAACTCCAAACGGATCACAAAGAATATGCTTCCTACGAATATCCTATCTCGCCTCACGACTCGAGGCTCATTCGTATCATGCATTCGATATCGATTGACAATTAACACAATTACGTAATTAAGCGACAACTAAATATGCATCAAGATTGATCAGAAATCAACACATATAAATAAGCACAATCGAATCATGAATCAATGCCTGGACGGTAAATAGCGATAACAGGAATCACAACATATGGGATCGAATCATGCAAACCCTAGGATTAGAACGAAAAACTAGCCAGACATAATAAACGGAATGAAATACGATTTAACCATAAAAACAGAAATTAAATATATAAAACCCGTGATGTAGCGTTGGATGAACACGTTGGGCTTGAATCCCAACCTCAGCGAAAAATGGAAAATTGCAAAGATTGTCCGGACGAAACGTTCCGGATTGTAGACAAAACGTAAAACTAACGAAGAACAATGCGTAAAACAACTCTAGAATGAAAATATATGGAATCTAAAGCTAAAACTCTGGAAAACTTATGAAAAAACTGAGAAAAGAGGCTCTGGAATCGTGTGTGCCAAGTTGGGGGCGCGAGGGGGTGTTGCCATATATATAGGCACACCCCAAACCCTAGTTTCTCCTTCTGCCGCGCCGTCTCGCGACCACTCCTCGCGGTCGCTAGGTGCGGTCGCGAGGTAAGTCTCGCGCCTCTCTCTCTGCTGTCGCCTCTTGCGCCCGCTTGGTTGGCTCGCGGCCATGGCTAGCGGTCGCTAGGAATTCTGAACCGGTCGCGAGAAATCGTCCAGTGACTTTCTCGGCGCTGGGCTTCGCTCGCGGGCACGTTATCGCGGTCGCGGTGTGCTGGGTTCTCGCGCGTGTTTCCTAGCGGCCATCCTAGCGACCGCTAGGTTGGTCGCTAGAAACAGGCCAGAGTGTATATTGGCTCGTGCGTCGTTCCTTGCTTCGATTTTCAACATATGGACCTACACAACACCAAAAGAACACCCAAGAGCAGTATCTTCTAGAAATAGATAAAACATTAAGAATCGATACGTAAACGCACATTAAACGAGCTAAACTCATCTTCAAATATCAACTATAAACGTGTAAAATGCGCGTTTATCAAACCCCCCAAACTTAAATCATTGTTTGTCCTCAAACAAAACCAAAACAGAAAGATACAACGAAAAGATCAACGAGCGTAGCAAAGATGATAACCATTCTAGCCCTCGAAACATATCAACGCTCAAAACATTAGTGCACATGACGACGTTAGTCAACTCAACACATACAACAATTGACGGCAAAACTTATTTAATTCAACCTCACAACGGCATGTGTGTAAAATATAGGATACACTCAACTCATAAAGAAATGTAGGACGTGTATACACTCAACGATCAATGCAATGCAACATCTTACCATAGGCTTGCCGCTTCTCTAATATCTCCACCGTCATTGTGTTCAAATTAGGATCAAAGAGGTCTTTTCATAGGTTGTAATGTAGGCACATTGGTTAAGGTAGGATAAAATATGGCTAAGTGACTCAAGAATATTCCAAGCACCCCCATTTATACTTTTCGACACATATGGACTTCGTCCATTTTCCTCTTCTTTCCCAACGTGCTAAATCAACGTTTAATGCCACAGAAGGTACCTATACTTTGATTAAAGACCCTTTATGCTCAACACTCATAGTGAACTTAACATTTTTCTCTTTCTTTTCTTTTCTAGAGCTTATAGGGTTTATCTTTCACAACAAAGGTACTATTATTCACCACAGATGTATTTTTCTACACGAAACTTTTCTCATCATAACTACATCAAAATTTCAACCCCTTTTGATTCCCATATCCATCCTCACCTCCTATCATCCGGTTAATCGAAAGAAAAAGTCTAATAAAGGCTCAAAGAAGGCGACAAATGGTATATATCATCGGGTTAGTGTTTGGGTGAATATGTGGTTAACAAAGATGGCCTTTTATCCTTTCCAAATTCGAAACACATATTGCAGTCTCGATACAGAAACACGGCAAGTTCTAGAAGATAATCACATGCACGATATCACACAATTAACAGAAACTGTATCAAGATATGTATACAGTGAAGCTCAAGTCTCACAGGATAAGCAAATGGTGAAAACAATGCCTAAGCCATCTCACGTCATTCATGCGTCATTTTCTAACATATCATGCGCACTATCATTAAATTTCACCAAAAATTTCTATCGTCATTGGCCACATGGATTAACATACTTCACTTAACTCGTTGATCGACAGACACGAAAACGAAAAACAAAACAAAACCAAAAACAAACGACAAAAGACCCCAAAGCATAACAACTAAACCACAAAGCATAGAAAACATAAACAGGATTCTCAACCAACTAAACTCGTCTACTCCCCCCAAACTTATTGTGAACATGTGAAAGCAATAAGGTTTGCAGAAAAGAGTAGTTGGGAGAGAAAACTTACCTTGAAATGTCATACACTCGGTGGCGGATAAAATCCACGCCACTGATTCCATTGCTGCATCATCTCCATCATCTTACGTTGTTGCTCGAGATGTGCCTGTTGTTGGGTGTAGATGGCTTGCTGCTGCTCCATAATCGAGGTCAGGTTCCCGTCAATATGGTTGAGACGACCATCTATGTGATCTAATCGATCATAAATCCCGGGGTCGCCTCGAACGGGTGGTGGGTGTAATATGCCGCTGCCTCTCGGGAGCCACTTGGCTCGGCTTGCTCCTCGAGCGGTTGCTCGCCCTCAACCTCGCCCTCGACCACGCCTTGCGCGTCCATGCATAGTGTGCCGAGGAGCTCATATTCCGCTGGCATCCGGAGTAAAGTATCGGCTTATACCGGTGAGCTCGGGATTGGGCGGAAGACCGATTGGCCGTTTGATCATATAACAGCCCACAAGTAACGCCGGGGTGCCTCTTCAGAACGTCTAGACGTATAGGCACGCCTTGTCCAGAAGATGTCGTGAGAGATCGGACTCTCGAATCGTAATCCCAAAAATCAAGAATGGGGTAACGAATCCCCTATGCATATCTTCGAATTTCCAAACCGTGGATCGCATGTGGAAGTGCTGAGCTAAGAACATGCCGGCATGCATCTTCTGGTTGAACATAGCTCCAATCAGTATGCTCATATCTTGTGAGAGGACAGTGCCGGCGTTCGAACGGCCATGTAAGGTGAACGTGAGGAGCCGGTGGAAGTAACGGACCGCTGGATTCCGTATCGAGGTAGCCTTTGATCTCGAGGCATCATAGTATGGAGTGTGCTCGAGTCTGGCGTCCATGAACTTTGGCCATACGCTCTGGACCGTGTACTCGACGTCCCCTATGTAGTTTCCCTCCGGATCACCATTGATGATTCCATTAAGTTCGTCCACGGAGAGTTGACGGGGCTCATTGTCGAGCTGGAACATGATGTAGTCCGGCATGCCATTTGTCTTGTGGACATGGAGAGTCGACAAGAATTCGAGTGTCAGGATCCGGTATGTAAGATAATTGGCCGTGATAACTGAGTACAGCCCGGACCTCTCGGCCAACCACGTCACATCATTGGTGATGCCCATCTCTTGACACGTATTGAGGCACATGAAACGTGAATGCCTATGCCGTAATCTCACCAATCGATCCCAACGTCTTCTCGACGAGTCACTCGGCAGTCTGACCCCAAAATTTTCGGGATCGAATTCATCTGGTGGTGCCATGCGTGGCTCGTCGTGAGGCTCATCATGATGCTCATCGTGGAAATCATCTTGTGTCTCGTCAGGGAAGTGGAGACAATGCTCTTGCCACTTTCGCTTGTGACCATGAGTACGCGGCATATTTGTACCTAAAAAGAATTTCAAAGTTAGCCCGTGTATGAATGAAACAATCAAAACAACGTCAACCCAAAATGCTCAATATATATCCCCCAAACTTCAACTTAATCAAATTATTCCCCCCATATTGTCATATGATCTTGCAAGGCAACACAAAATGGGAAAAACACACACACCAAAAATTTGCAAAATTAGACGTTAAAGCGAAAACTAGCGACCACACCTCGCGGTCGCGGTGGTGGTCGCGGCAAGGTAACGTCGCTCAGCGGGCGTCTTGGCGTGGTGCGCGCTTGCGCAGCGCCGAGCAGCGCTAGCGCAATGAAGCATGGCGCGGATCGGCTGCATGTAGCAGCAATTTTTTTCAAAGTTTTAAACATGTTTCTCAATGATTTTGAACCCAAATCAACAATGTAGGTAAATTATACGAACAATATACGTGTATAAACATTAATAAACCTAACATTGGACAAAAACATGCTCAAACACCAAACAAATCTAACAAAATAAGCCCTAGTTTCTCAAATTTAAATAACCCACAAAAATGGCTAAAGTTCTTCCAAATCATGCTCAACAAATGTAAACCCATGAAGAAATGAAGCAAAAATATCATACCTTGAGTGGATTTGATGGAGAAACGCAAGAAAATTTGAGAAAGAGGTGTCTTGTGTGCTTGAGACGGGAAGGGTCTTTTTTTTTGAGCGTGTGTGCGTGTGTGTGTGTAGGTTAGAAGTTTGGGTAAAAATAGGTGTTAAAATGCGGGTCACGAAGCGGGCGCGGGTCGGGACGCGGGTCGCGACGGATCTCGCGGTCGAGCTCGCGATCGCGAGCTTGGCCGCGAGCTCTGTCGCTCAGAAAACAATGTTCTGCCCAAATTCTCGCGACCACACCGCGCGACCTCGCGGTCGCTAGGGTGGTCGCTAGACACTTTTTTTTTTAAAAAAAAAAAAAAGAAAGCTATTAAACTTTGGGATCTAACAAAACAACGAAACACGACACAAACAAAGAAACACAACCAAAACAAAACGAAAACAACAAAAAAAAAAGCATGTAAAGCGTTGGGTTACCTCCCAACCAGTGCTAGAATTATCGTCGCTAGCTCGACGGTACCTCTTATCATGGTTCGTTGAGCTTGGTCACCTTGACTTCTCGGTCGAAGTGTGACTTGAAGTAGGATTTGAGGTACTGGCCGTTCACTTTAAAAATGTTGCCCCCCGAGTCTAGGAGCTCGTAACTCCCATTTGCAAGTGCACGGTAAACGGTATATGGCCCCGACCATCTTGACTTGAGTTTTCCCGGGAAGAGACGAAGTCGAGCATTGTAGAGTAACACTTCATTACCCGGAGAAAATCCTTTGGCACGAATGTGGAGATCGTGGAATTTCTGCGCTCTTTCCTTGTATATCCGAGAATTCTCAAACGCTTCATTCCTCCACTCGTCAAGCTCTAACAGTTGGTCACTTCTCATCATACCGGCCTCCTTGAAATCCATGTTGATTCTCCTCGTCGCCCAATATGCTTTGTGCTCCAATTCAACCGGTAAATGGCAGGATTTACCAAATACCATTTGATATGGATATAGCCCGATGGGAGCTTTATGCAGCGATCCGGTAAGCCCAAAGAGCATCATCCAACTGCTGCCCAATCCTTCGTTGAACAACCGATTTCTAAAATCGCTTGATCTCTCGGTTGGCGAGCTCGACTTGCCCGTTTGCTTGTGGATGGTAGGGGAGGTGACTCGATGCTTCACACCATATTTGGCTAGAACGTTGCTTAGCCACTTATTATTAAAATGCGATCCCCATCACCGATCAACGCCCGGGACTCCAAATCGAGTCGAATGTTCTTGTGAAGGAACTTGATCACTACCTTCGAGTCGTCGTGACGGGGGAATCGCCTCACCCAACAGAAACATATTCCACAAGAAGTAGAATGTGCGTGTAGCCACAAGACATGGGGAACGGACCCATGAAGTCGATCCCCATCGTCAAATAGTTCCACCTCCATGATGGTTTTCTCGTGGCATCTCGCCTTTCTTAGTGACATTCCCACTCTTTGACAACGATCACAACTCTTGATAAAGGATTGGCAATCTTTGAAGATCGAAGGCCAAAAGAATCCATCGTGGAAAATCTTTGCACCGTCTTGTCACGCAAAATGGCCTCCAACAACGAACTATGGTACTCGTGGATTATGTTCTCCCATTCTCCTTGGGAACGCAGCGACGTATCGCACCATCGGCACATCGGCGGTAGAGATGAGGATCGTCCCAATAATAGAACTTAACATCGTGGAGAAACTTCTTTTTCAAATGACCTTTGCACGATGGAGGTAAAACTCCAATCACCAAGTAATTTACAAAATCAGCATACCATGGTGTGCGATCGATGACGCTCAAGATGTGCTCGTCTGGGAAGTTCTCCTTGATCCCAATCTTCTTATCCTCTCCTTCGACTGGCTTCTCCAATCGTGACAAGTGGTCGGCAACCACATTCTCACAACCCTTTCTATCTTTGATCTCCATGTCGAACTCTTGAAGAAGAAGGATCCATCTCACCAATTCGCTTCAATCTTTCTTGGCGAACAAATGACGAATGGCGGCATGGTCACAGGTACGATGGTGTGGGTGCCCACCAAATAAGGTCTAAACTTATCAAAAGCATAGACCACGACAAGTAATTCCTTCTCCGTGGTGGTGTAATTCATTTGAGCGAGTCGAGAGTCTTACTTGCATAATAAATGACTCGGAAAAGCTTGTCTCGTTTACGCCCCAATACAACACCAAGCGCCCAATCACCGCATCACACATCACTCGAATGGTTGACTCCAATCGGGTGAGATCAAAACCGAGTCGAGATCGGGGCTAACTTCAATTTCTCGAACGCCTCAAACACTCATTTGTGAACACGAACTTCATATCTTTCTCGAGCAATCCACACAATGGCTTCGTGATCACCGAAATCCTTAATGAACCTTCTATAAAACCCGCATGACCGAGAAAACTCCTCACCGATTTGACATTTGTAGGCGGAGGTAGTTTCGATAGCTACTATCTTTGCTCGATCCACTTCCAAACCCTCGCCGAGACTTTGTGACCAAGCACGATACCTTCCTTCACCATGAAATGACACTTCTCCCAATTGAGAACAAGATTCGTCTCCTCACATCTTTGCAGCACTTGTGACAAATTATGGAGACAATGGTCGAATGAAGAGCCAAACACGGAAAAGTCGTCCATAAAGACTTCCATAATATTCTCGATCAACCCATGGAAGATGGACATCATACATCGTTGGAAGGTGGCTGGAGCATTGCACAATCCAAACGGCATTCTCCTATAAGCGAAAACTCCATACGGACACGTAAACGCCGTCTTGTGCTGATCTTCGGGGGCGATGGCAATCTGATTGTACCCCGAATATCCATCGAGAAAATAGTAGAACTCATACCCCGCTAGTCTGTCCAACATCTGATCAATAAAGGGCAGGGGAAAATGGTCTTTCCTCGTGGCTGTGTTCAGAGCACGATAGTCGATGCAAACTCGCCATCCTGTTACGAGTCTTGTTGCCACAAGCTCGTTTGTCTCGTCTCTGATCACCGTGATACCCCCTTTCTTGGATACCACTTGAGTAGGGCTAACCCACTCGCTGTCGGATATGGCATAGATCATGCCCGCGTCTAAGAGCTTCAACACTTCTTTTCTGACGACCTCTTGCATCGCCGGATTCAATCGGCGTTGAGGTTGCACCTTTGGCTTGTATTCATTCTCCAACAGGATCCGGTGCATGCAAATCGAGGGGCTGACCCCCTTGATATCAGAAATCGTCCACCCAATCGCAGACTTGTACTGCTTCAGCACAACCATCAGTTTCTGTGTCTCCTCATCAGTCAAAGCCGAAGATATTATCACCGGGCACGTCTCCTCGTCGCCTAAGAATGCATACTGAAGGTGGTCCGGCAACTCTTTCAACTCCATCTTGGGTGTAGTCTCTTCCTTCTTCACCACGGCGTCCTCTCCTCCAATCGGCTTCCTCACATCCAAATAAGGCACTGACTCCTCGGGGAGGGCCTTGACTTCATCGATGGACTCAAGATACTCTAAAATCTCGTCACACGCCTCATCAAGGTCTGCGGGTGAGAAAATCGAGTTCTGCATACAAAACTCCACCGGATCAACTGATTGAAAGTGAGTGGGCGACAACTGCTCTATAACTCGACAATCTTCCATGGTCTTCTCGTCAGGCTGCTTCATAGCATCATATATAGAGATTTTCATCTCCTCGTCGTTGACTCGGAAGGTGAGATCTCCATCTTGCACGTCTATCAATGCTCTGTCGATAGCTAGGAATGGTCGCCCGAGAATAAGAGGTGTATTCCCATCCTCTGGCATGTCGAGAACAACGAAATCAGCTGGGAAGATGAAATCTCGAACTTTCACGAGCACGTCCTCCACTATCCCTTTCGGATAAGTCACCGATGTGTCTGCCATCTGAAGAGCTATGGTGGTCGGCTTGATCTCCCCAATCTCCAATCTGTTAAAAATGGACAACGGCATCAGATTGATGCTTGCCCCCAAATCACACAGAACCTTGGAGAATGTCTGTCCTCCGATGACACATGCTATGGTGAAGCTGCCTGGATCTTTCTGCTTGAGCGGCAACTTCTTTTGCAGTACAGCACTGCACTCTTGAGACAGATTTATCGTCTCGAATTTCCCAAGCTTCTTTTTATTGGCAACGGCATCCTTCAGAAACTTAACGTAACCCGGCATATCTCGAAGTGCATCAAGTAAAGGAATATTGATGTGCACCTTTTGAAACATCTCCATGAACCTGGTTAACTTCTCATCGTACTTGGGCTTGGCTAAACGGCTTGGAAACGGAATTGGAGGAACGTACGTCGGAAATTTCTTCACAACTTGCTCTTCGCGATCAGCCTCGCGACCACGAGGGCGGTCTCTAGGCACATGTACACCATCTTCCTTCATCTTCGCGGGCGCGCGCGCGGGCGCTTTCTCGGGCGCTAGGTGCGCGTCTGAAGCTTCAGACGATTTCGCGGCCGCTTGCATTACTCACGACCGCTAGGTCGCCGCTAGGTCCTCGGATCGACATGTCGCGGCGCGCTTTACTTGTTGCGCCCGAGCCGCCGCGAACTCCATTGTTGTATTCCTCGCGTCGGGCTCATGGTCGCGAGCTCGGTCGCGAGATTCTCTCTTATCCGCTTTCACGCTCGCCTCCTCGTGACTTTGATAAGCTCGCCCACCTCAATTGAATGGCATTACGGTGATTTTTAGGGTTTACCTCCGTATTACTCGGAAATTGGCCCGACTTGTGCTGCCCATTCTGTTGTGCGGCTATCTGACTTATTTGATTCTCCATCATCTTCATGTGCTTTCCCATAGCCGTCACAGTGGACTCCAAATGATTGATCTTCTGCCCGGTGTTGCTTATAAACGAATTCTTATTCGTTGCCAATTGTTGGTTGCTTACAACCAACCGCTTATCATGTCCTCTAGACTCGGCTTCTTCGTCTCTTGAATCACCCGCTCGAATCGAGAAACCCGCGAGGTCATTGAAAATTGTTGGGGTTGGCGTCGAGAAATTTGGGTGACTTCATTGTTCGGATTGTACGGATTCCCCAGTGACGGTTATTCCTCCGATTTATATAATTCACGCCCTCGGCCTCGCTTATCTCGACTCGGCAAAGATTTATCCGAGCCACGCCTTTTCCTTTCCTTTCTTTCTCAAATTGGCTTCTCAACAAGGTGAATCTGCCCATAATATTATCGTATTTGAGTCACCTTCAACGGTAGCAGCCTTCACCACCGGTGTCCTCTCCATCGGCCACTGATAACTGTTGGCCGCCATCTCTTCTATGATGCGGCTGGCCTCGTCTACACGTTTGTTCAAAAGGTAACCCCCCGCTGATGCGTCAACAATACTCCTCGTGTGAGGTGTCAGCCCGCTGTAAAACTGCGTAATCTGCTGCTCCCTCGAGAATCCATGCTGTGGGCACCTTCTCAATAAGCCCCTGAATCTTTCCCACGACTCGAATAAAGATTCATCTCCTAACTGGGAGAAGTGGGAAATCTCGGCTATGATCTTCTGTGCCTTAGCCGGAGGAAAGTACTTCGAAAGGAATTTCTCACACAGAATTGCCCAACTGTTGATGCCCGTACGATCTAAGGTCTTGAACCAGTCCTTTGCTTGATTTCGCAGAGAAAATCCGAACATACGCATCCGGATTGTGTCTTGTGGCACCCCATTCTGTTTGATGGTGTCACAAATGTCGAGATAGGTCTCGAGATGGGCATTCGGATCCTCTGTGATTCCTCCTCCGAACTGCTCCCCTCGAACCATGCCGATTAGGGCGGCTTCACCAAAATTGTTAGCATTTACTGGGCCCCATCCGCCTCCTTGAAATTGCTCGGTAGGAGGTCCATACATATAATTCAACGGTCTTGCCGCCCCGAGCAGGGACAACGAGTCCCATAGTCGCCAATTAGGCGCCGATTGTAAAAGTCTCGCTAACAAAGGCAGCTATTTCGGGAACGCCTGTTGTTCGGATTCCCTGCCATTGCTTGTTGTCTCTTCTCTCGTCTCCTTCTCCTCTTGTGAGTGATTTCGATCTCGGGATCAAAACGATGTTCAGGAGGTCCCTGGGACCTTGTGAACATAAACTACCTTGAGAACAAGAAGAAAAATCAGCTCTGGCGAGAACAAATAAAAATAAAAAATAAAATACAACTTGAATTAATAATTCCAAATCGTCAAATTATTCCTATGAAATCTTAACAATCCCCGGCAACGGCGCCAAAATTTGATCGCTTATTTTTCTAACACGAAAAGGTGTAAGTATAGGGTAAGCGAAGTATCGTATCCACAGGGATTGTAACGCAAAAACACAGAAGCTAACTCAACGATGATTCATCATTATCCAAGCAACATAAAAGGTTTGGTGAGATTTTAAGGCTTCGGAATTCAATCCAAAGCAGAGGTAACAAAACAGAAAGTAAATTAAAGCAATAAACACTCGGATGTTTAAAAACAGATAAAGAACGACTAACCCTAGGGATGCATTAATCCTATCCACAACGTATGTTTATCCTGTTCCTATTAACCAATTTTAATCCAGACAAGATGGAAGATCACATATATAACCGACAATTTCTGTTACGACAAAAGCGGTCAGAGATTACTAGTTTTCCTATTATCATTATGCCTCTAGGTGAAAACAAGCAACCCAAACGGATCACAAAGAATATGCTTCCTACGAATATCCTATCTCGCCCACGACTCAAGGCTCATTCAGATCATGCATTCGATATCGATTGACAATTAACACAATTACGTAATTAACCGACAACTAAATATGCATCAAGATTGATCAGAAATCAACACATATAAATAAGCACAATCGAATCATGAATCAATGCCTGGACGGTAAATAGCGATAACAGGAATCACAACATATAGGATCGAATCATGCAAACCCTAGGATTAGAACGAAAAACTAGCCAGACATAATAAACGGAATGAAATACAATTTAACCATAAAAACGGAAATTAAATATATAAAACCCGTGATGTAGCGTTGGATGAACACGTTGGGCTTGAATCCCAACCTCAGCGAAAAATGGAAAATTGCAAAGATTGTCCGGACGAAACGTTCCGGATTGTAGACAAAACGTAAAACTAACGAAGAACAATGCGTAAAACAACTCTAGAATGAAAATATATGGAACCTAAAGCTAAAACTCTGGAAAACTTATGAAAAAACTGAGAAAAGAGGCTCTGGAATCGTGTGTGCGAAGTTGGGGGCGCGAGGGGGTGTTGCCATATATATAGGCACACCCCAAACCCTAGTTTTTCCTTCGCCGCTGCCTCTCGCGACCACCCTCGCGGTCGCTAGATGCGGTCGCGAGGTAAGTCTCGCTGCCCTCTCACCGCGGTCGCCTCTTGCGCCCGCTTGGTTGGCTCATGGCCATGGCTAGCGGTCGCTAGGAATTCGAACCGTCGCGAGAATCGTCCAGTGATTTTCTCGTGGGGCTTCGCTCGGCACGTTATCGCGGTCGCGGTGTCTGCCGGGTTCTCACAGTGTTTCTAGCGGCCATCCTAGCGACCGCTAGGTTGGTCGCTAAAACAGCCGTAGTGTATATTGGCTCGTGCAAGGCCGCTCCTTGCTTCGATTTTCAACATATGGACCTACACAACACCAAAAGAACACCCAAGAGCAATCTTCTAGAAATAGATAAAACATTAAGAATCGATACGTAAACGCACATTAAACGAGCTAAACTCATCTTCAAATATCAACTATAAACGTGTAAAATGCGCGTTTATCAACCGGCCGTATTCATGGACCTCATGAACAGAGTATTTCATCCATTTTTGGATAAATTTGTTTTGGTTTTCATAGATGATATCCTTATTTATTCAAAGAATGAAGAGGATCATAGAGAACATCTGAGATCGGTTTTGCAAACCTTGAGAGATGAAAGACTCTTTGCTAAGTTTAGCAAATGTGAGTTTTGGCTGAAGGAAGTTATGTTCCTTGGACACATCGTGTCTGCAGAAGGTATACATGTAGATCCAGCCAAAGTAGAGGCCGTGCAGGAATGGAAATCACCGAAGACTTAGCACGAGATTAGAAGTTTCCTAGGATTAGCTGGTTACTATAGAAGATTCATCGAAGGATTCTCCAAAATTGCAAGGCCAATAACCCAGCTACTCCGGAAAGGAATCAAGTTCAATTGGACTGATGAATGCGAGACGAGTTTCCAAATACTCAAGGAAAAGTTGACAAGTGCACCAGTTCTAGCAGTTCCAGAAGCGGATAAGGAATACGTAGTTTATACCGATGCTTCTAAGACTGGACTGGGTTGTGTTTTGATGCAAGAAGGAAAGGTGATAGCTTATGCATCCCGACAACTCAGACCGCATGAACTGAACTACCCAACCCACGATTTGGAATTAGCAGCTGTAGGTCATGCACTGAAGATTTGGAGACACCATCTCTATGGTGTGAGATGTGAGATCTTCACGGATCATAAAAGTTTGAAGTACTTCTTCGAATAAAGAGATTTGAATATGAGACAAAGAAGATGGCTCGAGCTTGTAAAAGATTACGACTGTGGTATTAACTATCACCCGGGTAAGGCGAATGTAGTAGCTGACGCCTTAAGTCGTAAGAGCCATACCAAGTTAGGATGTCTCTTTGTACAAGAGGAAAAACTCGTTGAAGAGTTTGGAAGAATGAGGATTGAACTGGTTGAACAACCGAGACATCATTGTCAGATCGCTACACTCACACTGACATCTGATCTAAGAAAAAGGATTGTCGAGAGACAAAGGATGGAGGAAAAGTTAGAAAAGATCAGACAAAGGGTAAGGTCTGAAGGATTTAAGAATTTTTCCAAGAGGCGTCAGACAACGCCTTATTGTTTGAAGGTAGGATATGCGTCCCTGACGACGCAGAGCTTCAAAATGAAATCATGAGTGAGGCTTATGATACACCCTACACCGCCACCCAGGCAGTACTAAGATGTACCAAGACCTGAAGGAAAAGTTTTGGTGGGAAGGCATGAAACGAGACATAGCTTCTTTCGTAGAACGTTGTCTTGTTTGCCAACAGGTGAAGGCACTACACCAACGTCCATACGGAAAGTTGCAACCGTTAGAAATTCCCGAGTGGAAATGGGACGATATAACAATGGATTTCACAAGCTTACCCAAATCGAAAAGAGGAAACACAGCCATATGGGTAATTGTGGATAGCTTACAAAAGTGCTCATTTTCACCGATTCATAGCACTTATGGATCCGATAAACTAGCCCACCAGACGTCAAGGAAATTATACGATTACATGGAGTGCCAAAATCTATTACCTCGATCGAGACTCAAAGTTCACATCCGATTCTAGATTAGCTTGCGAGAGAACTGGTGCGAGGTTAAATTTCAATCAAGATTCCACCCACGGTCGATGGGCAATGGAAAGGACGATCCAAACCTTAGAGGATATGTTAAGAACCGTAGTCTTGGACCGAGGTGCCAGTGGGAAGATATTTTACCTCTTATCGAGTTTGCTTACAACAACGCCTATCAGCGACGATCGGCATGGCCCCATACGAAGCCTCTCAGATGGCAAGAAGTGTAGATCACCGCTTTATTGGGATGAAGTCGGTGAGAGAAAGTCATAGGGCTCGATGCGAAGGAACGAAATGATCAAAATCGTTCGACAGATTAGGCTGAGGATAAAAGAGGCTCAGGACAGACAGAAATCTTACGCTGATACGCGTAGATCCGAGCTACAATTTGAGGATGGAGACAAAGTATTTCTTAAGGTTTCTCCATCGAAAGGAATTGTCAGGTTTGGCCTGAAAGGAAAGCTTAGACCCCACTTTATAGGACCTTATGAGATCCTAGAGAGGATAGGTCCAGTAGCTTATAGGTTGGCTCTTCCGCCAAGCCTAGGAAATGTTCATAATGTTTTTCACGTCTCGCAATTGCGAAAATACGTTCACGACCCAAAGCACGTGATTCATCAAGACGACGTGATCCTCGAGCCAGACATGAGCTATAAGGAAGAACCCGCGGCCATACTTGAACACAAAGTTCAGCAACTACGGAGCAAGTCGATCCCGTTAGTCAAAGTGTTGTGGAGACACCACGGACAAGAAGAAGCCACGTGGGAGCTTGAAGAAGCGATGAGAGAAAAATACCCCGATTTATTTTTCTAGAGGTATACAAATTTCGGGACGAAATTTTTCGTAAGGGGGGTGGAATGTAATATTCCAAAGAAACGAACATACGATTACGGTATTCTAAACCCGTAATTAGGGTTTTTCCCGAATATTCGTATCTTTATGACATCGAATTGTATTTTGATTCAGTATCGTTATAACGAATTCCTTTTTATAATTCACTAAGGATTGTGAATTATGGAAATGAAATTTATGAAATAATACGACAGTATTATTTTAACGTCGAACGCGTATCGAACGTCAGTGTTTTATGAAATTCTCTGAGCAGTGAAGCTCGGAATTGAATTCCATATTATTTCCAATATTAAATGATATATATTTATAAAGTAAGCATGAGCTTACTGCGACCATTTTGAGATGAGTCGATTTTGAACGTTTTGAGACGTTTTGAACGTCAACGTCTAGAGACGTTTTGAAAATTGAGTTTAATGCTCAGGAAATTATTATATTTAATTTCCTATTATTATTTTATATAATTACAGTATTATTAAATATTAAAATCGAATTTTGAGCTTTTTAAATTCGATAATTTTCGAAATGAATTTCGAAAACCCTAATTATATAAATTATGGTTTTATCACTTGAAATGATACCATTAAATTACCATATGGTATCTAAACTATATGTTATGATATATATGGATATTATTAAGCATTAAAATCAAATTTTGGACCATAGAACTCGATGGTTTCAACTTAATAATTTCGAAACCCTAATGTTCGAAATTTGGGTTTTGTTACATGAGATGATGCTATTATTTTATCCTATGATATTATTTATTATCTAAATCATATATTATGATATATAAGAGTGTATTTGGAATGAAAATACCTTGTGCAATATTTAATGGTATGATTTGTATGTTTACCTATTTTTCACGCCATTTTCGTGAATTACACTATGGGGTGTTTTAATTATTTGGTTGACATGTATTATATATCTATGACTTATACTATGATTAAAATCTTGTATTATAGTGTAAATAAAATAAATCCACCCCTTGGATCCCCTAGTAGCCGACGGCTACACCTTGAGGCAAAGCATGGGTTCACTTTTTCAATTGGCCAATGCATGACAAGCCTTTTTAACTCTCACTAATCATCACCTCCCACACCCCTAAATGCTGCAACCCATCCCATTGGTTGTGTGTGTGACATGCGCCGAGAGTGAGAGAGATAATAGGGAGGAGGGACTCTTCCCCTTCACCCACTCTACTCATTTCCATAAATCAAATATACCACAACACCCAACACTCTTATTTTTCTCTCCACACTCTCCCCATACTTCAGCAAAAAAATCGAGAGCTCTCTCCACTCTTCTCTCAAATTTTTCTTCTTCTTCTTCTTCTCTTATCCATTTCTTCACCAAGGTGATACCACACTTTGTTCTTGGACTCCATAGCTATTCCAAAGGTAAACATGGACCTTGGGTTCGATTCTTCTCTTCTATTTTCCAAGAAAACCGAGAGCATGTCCTATATATATGTGTATGTGTTTGAATGTTCTTATGGATAAGATATCATGTACATATGTGTTCTTGATGATTTTATTTGTAAAAATATAAGAATGTATGCTAGAATGAACATATGACATTGTATATGAAATGTATATAAGGATTTAGTATGTGTATGATTTTCGAACCAAGAGCATGTGCTAAAATAATTTTCGAAAAATGCTCAAAATATTTTTGGTGGTGATCGAATGCTTAATAATTATTTTAATGATGGATTATTGATCTATGATATGATTTAAGACTATGGTATTTATTTAACAATTTTTGGAAAACCCTAGCTATTTATTTCATTAATACCGTGAGCTTCTATAAATCATACCTTGGTGTATAATTTTTATTTCAAGCATGTAATGACATATTAATGCTTTAGAACCTTAGTTATATGTTCTATGATTTATCTAGAATTTTTGAAAATCAAATGCTTGAGTTTTGATTATTACCGTGAGCATATAGTATGTTTATATTGGTGTATGATTTTATTTTGAACATCCAATGGTGTATTAATGCTTTAATGTATTAAATATGTGATGTATGATTTTATGGGAATTTTTGGAGATCAAATGCTAAATTAAATCAAATAAACCGTGAGCTTCAAGCTCTTGAAGGTGATGATTTAATTAGTTTTGATGAATATTATGATGTTATATTAGTATAATATAGTATATAATCATAGTATATAATTGTTGGAATTTTTAAAAACCAAAAACCAAAAATAAACAAAAAAACCGAGAGCTTACAAGCTCATATGGTGATGATTTCAATTGGTTTGGTTGATGTTGTGATGCTACAATGTTATAATATAATGTTTAATCATGTCATGAATTATTTGGAATTTTTAGAAATTGTTTGATAATTATTTGGTAATTATCTTATAATTACCGAATGCAATTCGAGTTTATTTATTGATGAATGAATGGTTATGATGGACTATAGGTTATAATTGTGACATATATTGATGTTGGGACATTATAATATGTGTATATCAATTTTGGAAATTTTTGGATAATTATTACTAATTTTCAAAAATTACCGAATTATATATATCTATATATATTAATAAATGGCAAACAATATCATATGAATGATATTAATTCATATTCTGGACCATAGTGTATAATAATACACTATATTAATTTAGAGAAATTTTCGAAAGCCATTTGGTAATTTTAAATTAATTACCGAAATATTTCGATTATTTCTAAGGATTTTTAAATCCTTTTTAATTCAGTTTATTAATAAATTATATGTCTAATTAATATTCTGGACATATTTGAAATTTATAAAATTTTATAAACATAGATTGCTATGTTTGAGACAAACGTTTATTTTTAACGTTTTTAAATCGAAAAATATACGTTTTGAATATAAAAAGGATTAATAATTGCGAAAATTATTTATAAGTCCTTTGATTTACGTGATAAATCGAGAAATAGGACTTTACGATTTTTAATCGATCGAATTTCGATTTATAAATAAAATAGTAAGAAATTACTATTTAAAAGTCAAAATTGTTGACTTTGTTGACCAGTGTTGACTTCGTTGACTTTTTAAATCAAACGTACGATTATACGTTCGATAAATACGCCAGTACGCGTAAGATATACTAATTGAGTATGATACCTCATTAGTAAGAAAAGATTTCACAAATGAAATCCATATATCGAGAAACATACTTATGTTACGTCAAATGTTTAAACCGGAAAGGTTAAAACGAAATAGTTGAACGTATCTCGAAGGACGAGAACAATTCAAATTATATACGTATTTGAAAACGTATTGAATTCATTAAGGAATTCAGTTCACCTCGATATAAGATATCGAAGTTTATCTTAGATTTTGAAAGTCTCGAGAGACTTGAGCGACGTACTAAAACCTCGCTTTTTAAATAAGGTGTGACGCAAACGCCAGCGGCGACCGGACACCGACGCAAACAAACCTAGGACTCGCTTTACTGACAAACCATAGTCCGTGGGCCCTTTTCTTACCTCACTAATGTGGGCTTACTTTTCAAACAAGATGTGACTTTATTGTTATTCCAAACGAGTTTATTTACAATGCTTATTCTATAACCGCTGACAAATGTTTACTTGCATTAACTACGCCAAAATATTCTTTTGTGTATGGATCCTATCTGTTATGCCCGGGTAGGGCTGTGGCGATGGTTGGAACTATATTATGACAGGTTATGTCATTTGTGGGTCGCGCCCAACCTTTTATTAATGTCGGGTCCCGTTGGATGATAAATGTCCGCTAGATTGGCGTGAAGGTTGGAACTATATGCTATGTTAACATATGCTTGTGAGAGTGACTGTGTGTTGTACGGGATTACGGCCGGTCACGGCGTCGTAGAAGGGAGGCCTCCCTCTCGACGTTTGATTTTTGATATTGTTATGAATTGTGACTATGAGATACGGACCATACACACCAAGAAAATGCTCGGTCGAGCGATGTTTATGAACTGAAAATGTTTTAGTAAGCACAAGGCATTTCAACTAAAACCCTTGTGACTTACTCGATATTTGCGCGTAATTTTAATACCAACTGCTTTCGCATGATTCCACCGAGTGCAATTTCTTGTACTTAGCCCCATGTTTGTTTTAAATGCGCAGTTGAGCTTCGATGATGGTGATGGGAAAGTGTTGAGGAGTCCGGTGTCCTCGACCAATTTATCTAGAATTTGTGGTTTTCACCTTGAATGCATATCGTCATATATGTATTCACACACTTTCCACCGCTAAACTCGAATTCATTTACTTTATGTTTCGTAGGAATTGTTAAGGTCTCTCGTATTTATATCTTTGATTGTGGTAATGCAACATGACTCATTGAGGTCCATCGACTCATTAAGTCTTCGGGTCCGATGGACTAACCCTTTGAATCGTTATGACATCATCTTATGTTATGATCAAGCATGCTAGATTATTCTCATTATATCATTATATCAAGTTCGAGCATGCTAGTTTATTGTTATTATGCATCTTTATCTTAGTCGTGTAACCCTAAAATACTACTCCTAGTATTAGTCGCCTCCAACCCGGTCGTCCGGAGTGGGGTCGTGACAATTTGAACTTTACTATATAACTTATGTTCTTGCGGTGGAAAACATGTGATATGTACATATGACGATGTACTATCAAGGTATAACTTTCGATGACAACCTTCCTATTGCTCAACACCGCTCCATCGCATCACCACTCAATCGCACATTTAAAACAAATATGCGGGGTGAGTACAAATAATGCACTCAATGGGTTTATGCGAAAATATTTTATCATCTTTTAATTACTCGCCCCATCATGGTAAGACACAAGGGTTTTGATTAAAAAGCCTTGAGCTTCGAACTTTTCATCATTTTCATAAACATTCGCCTGACAGACATTTTCCTTGTATGTATGATCCATATCCTTCATTTCATCATAACATTAACATTTACGCCGTAGAAGGCCTCTACGTCATTGTGACCGCCGTGAATTGTCCTTACAAAGACACAGTCACCATTAGGTGTACACGTTAATTCTAGCTGTATAAGCCTTCCGCATAGGATCCGATATCGATTTCATTCATAAGTTGGGAGCGACCCAACAACATTCATCATTCATTCATTCCTGGATAGGATACATACATAAAACATAAACATTTTGGGCAGGTAATTTCATCATCATTTCATAATCATTTCTCAAAAGAAAGCATCATAAATAATTACTTTTCATTTCGAAGAAAACATCATAAATAGAGTATTTTATCCTTGAGGATAAGAAAAGAAAAGCCCACCTGGTACGTAAGCTTTCTTAATTCGTTTCCTTTCTACGCCAACGATCGCATCCGCGTCTAACCTTTACGTAAAAACGATTTCAGTACGTCTGTCACGTTTTTCGAGATTTTCAAAGTTTAAAAATAAACTTTGATAACTTATATTATAATAATTCGAATTCCTTAACGAATTCAATACGTCATCCAATCGCGTATCTTAACTAAACATTTCGTGCCCGATGAGACGAGATATGTTCAACTATTTCATTTTAACCATTTAGGTTAAACGTTCAATGTATTCTAACGTTTTTCGATATAAAGATTTCAATTATGAAATCCTTTCTCACCAAAGAGATTCCCTTATAAACTTAATACGTTTTACACGTATTAGTGTATTTATCGAACGTATTTCATACGTTAATTTCAAAAGTCAATAATTTTGACTTTTCTTTATAAATTCTTCAATAATTCATATTTTTAACATATTTGATATCTAATTTCAATATAAATCGATTTTCAATCGATTTCTTTTCATAAAACCATAATTCTCGATTTTTCACGCAAATCGATAAACTTTATTAATATTTTTCTTAAATATTAATTAACTTATGCATTAAACATTATTTTTCATTTCTAACGTTATTTAATATAACGTTTCGCCATAAACATAGTATACTATGTTTATAAATTTCCATAAATTCTTAATATGTCTAAAATAATTTCTAGATATATAATGTATTATTTTTCTTGATATTAAGGAATTAAAATCCTTAATATTCTTATTCAAAGTTCACGGCCCTTAAGCTTAAGTTTTCAAACATCTTCCAAAAATTCTTCTAAAATCATATAGTGTACTATATTATCATAGTATCACTAATATGTATTAACATTAGCTATAGGAAAATTGAACATCAATTTTCTATAGCTTATAGCTTTCGAATTTTACTCCAAAAATTACCAAACATTTTCCTAAAATTATAATTAAATTCCACAATACTTAATCATCCTTCTATATCATTTATATATCATAATATTCAACAATCACAACTTATACATCATGTTCAACTTCTCAAGCCTCTCGAAAATTTCCCAAATGTGATCCAACCATTTTCTAAAAATTCTAATAAAATCCCATAACACCTAATTAAGGCCATACAACATTTACATGCTTTAAAATCACTTAAACATCAATCTTTCATCAACATAGTTCCTCAAAGTTTTCGGTAGTTTATATATGTATAACATATGATTTCCAAAATTCTCAATAAATCAATACAAGCTTCATTACTACCATATATCATTAATCCATCAACATATTATCATTAGAAATTTTCGATCACCTCCAATAATTTTATAACATAATTAGCTTGCAATTTAAATCATAATATATGCTTATACTTAACATAATAACCAATATTTACAAACCACTAAACATGATAGCATAATTCTTCACATTTGTTGTCACGACCCCACTCCGGACCAACCCAGACTGAAGGGCGACTAATACTAGGAGTAGTATTTTAGGGTTACATGGGTAAAATAAAGATGCATAAAATAACTAACATGCTCGAGCGTAATACGAGGTGATGTCATAATGTTTTTGAAAAAGGTTTAGCCATCGGACCCCAAAACTTGCCCGATCCACGGACCTCGATAGTTTGTAAACATAAAGCATAAATAGGAGTTCGTAGTATAGCAATGAAAGTGTGTGAATACATATATGACGATATGCATTCAAGGTATAACCCACAAATTCAAGTAAATCGGTCAAGCGCACCGGACTCTCAACACATCCCCATCATCACCATCGAGCTCAACCGCACATTTAAAACAAACATGCGGGGCTAAGTACAAGAAATTGCACTCGGTGGACTCATGCCGAAAACATTTGATAATATTTGATTACGTTGCCAATATCGAGTAAGTCATGAGGGTTTTAGTTAAATGCCTCAGGCTTACCAAATCATTTTCGGTCAGAAACATAGCCGCTGGCATTTTCTTGGTATGGTCCGTATCTCATAGTCACAATACATAATAATAAATAAATAAGCGCCGAGAGAGGCCTCCCATCTACGACGCCGTGATCGCCATAATCCCGTCTGACAGACACAAATACTGCAAGCATATGTTAACACAACAGATAGTTCCAACCTTCACGCCAATCCTAGCTGGGCATTTATCATCCCAAGACAGACCCGACATTAAAAGGTTGGGTGCTACCACAACAATTGATATAATAGTTCCAACTATCTCCACAAATTTCTACCCGCATAACAGATAGGATCCATACACAAAACGAAATATTTTTGGCGGTGTAATGCAAAAACATTTAATAACAATTGTAAATAAAATCAGAATAAATTCATTTGAAATGACAGTAAAGTTACGTTTTAGTGGGATAAGAAAAGGCCCACATTTAAAAGATAGGAAGCCCACCTGGACTATGGTTCGTTGTAAAAAGTCCTAGGTTCGTTCGTTCGTCAAAATCCCGTCGCTGCGTTTGCGTCCAAACCTTTACGAAAAAGCGAGGCTTTAGTACGTCGCTCAAGTCTCTCGAGACTTTCAAAAGCTATGATAAACTTTGATATTTCTTATCGATGTAGACTGAATTCCTTAGTGAATTCAATACGTCTCTAACACGTATACGATTGACTTTTTCTCGTTCCTCGAGATCGCTCAACATATAAATGCGTTTTCGATATATGGATTTCATTTGTGAAATCTTTTCTTACTAATGAGGTATCATACTCATTTAGTATATCTTACGCTGCATCGACGATTTATAAACGTATAATCGCACGCTTGACTTGAAAAGTCAACGAAGTCAACACCGGTCAACAAAGTCAACGATTTTGACTTTTAAAATAGTAACTTCTTACTATTTTGTTTTATAAATCGAGTTTGATCGATTTGAAAACGTAAAGTCCTATTTTTCGATTTATCTCGTAAATCGAGGTCTTATAAATATTTTCGCATTTTAATAACCCTTTTTATAAATAAAATGCGTATTTTGGTTTTTAAAACGTTACAAAATGAACGTTTGTCTCAAACATAGCAATCTATGTTTATAAAATTTTGTAAAATTTAAAAACTGTCCAGAATATTAATTTAGCAAATATTTCATTAATAAACTGTTTTAAAAAGGATTTAAAAATCCTTATTAATTATCGAAAACTCGATAATTAATTTAAAAATGTCAAATGACCTTTGAAAAATTTTCTAAATTAATATAGTGCATTATTATACACTATGGTCCAGAATATGAATTTATAAAATTCATATGATATTATTTGCTATTTATTTATATATATACATATATGTTTACTTGTAATTCAATAAATAGGAATAATTATCCAAAATTCCCAAAATTGATATATACTTAGTATAATATCCCAACATCAATATACATCACCAATATAACCTATAGTTCACCATAACCATTCATTTAAGAATATATAGCAATTATTCACGGTAATACTTGATATTTGCCGAATAATTAGCAAATAATTTCTAAAAATTCTAAATAAATTCCAACATCATTAAACATTATATTAT
Source organism: Salvia rosmarinus (assembly GCA_036937905.1). Classification (NCBI taxonomy): domain Eukaryota; kingdom Viridiplantae; phylum Streptophyta; class Magnoliopsida; order Lamiales; family Lamiaceae; genus Salvia; species Salvia rosmarinus. The sequence continues at coordinate 47,644,173 of CM072816.1, forward strand.
AACATTGTAACATCATAACATCAACCAAAAACATTTGAATCATCACCATATGGAGCTCAATAGCTCTCGGTTTTTTTGATTCAAAATGTTATTTGATTTTCAAAAATTTCAATAATTATATACTATGTTTATACACTATAGTATAGTAATATAACATCATAATATTTATCAAAACTAATTAAATCATCACCTTCAAGAGCAACAAGCTCACGGCTTATTTGATTTAAAATAGTATTTGATTTCCAAAAATTCTAATTAATTCACACAATGCATAAATAATATACTAAAGTATTAAAACACCATTGCATGTTCAAAAATAAAATCATACATCAACCTATGAAGTTATAAAGCTCACGGTAATTTTTAAAAAAAATAGCAATTGGTTTTCAAAAATTCTAATCAAATCATAGAACATATAACCAAGGTTCTAAAGCACTAATATGTTATTACAAGCTTGAAATAAAATTTATACACTAAGGTACACATATATAAGCTCACGGTTTCCATAAGAAATCAAGCTAGGGTTTTCCAAAATTTGCTAAATCAATACCATAGTCTTAAATCATAACATAGATCATATATTCATCATAAAAATGATTAAAACATGCTCGGTCACTACCATTTCATTTTTAACCATTTTTCGAAAATTATAACAAATATATCCCATAGTTTCGAAAATAATATATATAGGCAAGATGCATTCATATTTTTCATATACACATAACCTATGTTCATCTAAACATATTCACATGTATTTTTGTAATTAAAATCATCAAGAACATACATATAAACAAAGGCTCATGCTCAAGAATATTTAACACATACATAGATGCATATATAATATTTTCGAAACACACATATACATACATGAAACTGCTCGATTTTTTTTTTTGAATAAAAGGAGGATGAAATTGGTGCTATAGTCTAGTGTTTTACCTTGAGAATGGTATAATATCACAAGAATATGATATGGTATTAGACTTGATGAAGGAATGAGAAGCAAGAAGCAAGCAAGGCTCTCGAATTTTTCTAAAATGGGGAGGGGCTGTTCAAATTTTCAGAGGTGAAATGGGAGAGATGGAGGATTTGGTGTTCAAAATTGTTGGGAGAGTATAATGAGAGTGGGGTGAATGGGAAGAGTCCTCCTATACCTATCTCTCTCACTCTCTCGATTTTGGCCAAGAATTGGCAAAAATCTGCAGCTCATTGATGAGTATTAGTGTGATGATTAGGCTAGATAAAAGGTAAGCCATGCATTGGGTAGAAAAAGGTGAGTGCATGCTTGTTCAGGGGTGATGATCGGCGCATGGGGTAGGTTTAGGGGCTGATTTTATTTTTGTTACATGTTAATACTATATATTAATCATAGTATAGTTCATAGATATATAATACAAGTCAATAAAATAATTAAATCATCACTTATGCATAATTTCAAATTACCGACAATAATTGGGAAAAATAGGATTAAAATATAAATTACACTATTATTGATACCATGTAATTTTCGATCATATATATCATAATATATGATTTAAATATTAAATAATAGCATAGGATAAAATTATTACACATTTTATGCAATAAAACCCTAATTTCAAAATAGGGTTTCAATTTTATAAAATCGAAACTATCGAGTTTTATGGTTCAAAACTGATTTTAATGCTTAATAATATCCATATATATCATATTATAAAGTTTAGATACCATAGGATAATTTAATGGTATCATTTCATGCCAAAAACCATAGTTTAGAAAACTAGGGTTTTCGAATTCCATTAGTTGGAATTATCGAGTTTTATAACTCAATTATTGATTTTAATAATCATTAATGCTGTAATTATATAAAATAATAATAGGAAATTAATTATTATAATTTCCCAAGCATTAAACTCATTTTTCAAAACGTCTCTAGACGTTAACGTTCAAAATGTCTCAAAACGTTCAAAATCGACTCATCTCAAAATGGTCACAGTAAGTTCATACTTACTAAATAAATATATTCCTTTTAATAAAGGAATTAAGATGGAAATTAATTCCAAGCTTCACTGCTCGGAAAATTTCATGAAAAGTCGACGCTCGACACGCTTCGACGTTAAAATATATCGACGAATCATTTCGTAATATTTCAATCCTTAAATTCACAATCCTTAGTGAATTATAAAAAGGAATTGCTATAACGATATCGTATCGAAATCACAAGATTCGATGTCGTAAAGATAATATACGGCAAAACCCTAATTACGGGTTTAGAATACCGTAATCGTATATTCGCTTTTTGAATATTACATTTGTAACATTAAGAACATAAGCATAAATATTAAAATCTAACGGTTAGAACTCGAAAATTTAAACGTATTATTAAAGCGTGTTCGATTCCTAACCTTTTAACCGGCGTCGATTTTTTGTGCAAAGGTTTCTATAACAAGGTTGGGATTATAAAATGAAGAACACTCCTTACTTATTTTCTCTTTCACTCACGGCAGTAAGGTTTTAAGAGGATGAGAAGTGATATTTGTTTGATGCTCTTATTACTTAGTACACACTAAAAGTTAAAGGAATAACTCAAGTATTACCCCTAAACCCTTTTTCTCTCTCGGTCACACACAAACAATTGCAAGACAAATTTTTGATGATTCATTCAACTTTATTACCTCACTTATTTAGCCATAGTAACTATCCATCACCTCAACTAAGTACATGAAACAAAGTCTTCACTTTATTTCACAAAGAGACGTCGGCTATGTCTCAATTTGCACAAGGGAAAGTGTTTTAATATTTATTCTCACTTAATTAGTCAACAATATCATGCTACAATTAATTTAAAGCAAGACTAATTTGGTGACTCACAAAGTAATACATCACTCTTTAATCTCATAGTAAAAGCACATCACTTCAACACTTAATACATGAAACAAATCCTTCACACTTTTCTCACAAAGACGTCGGCCATCATGCAGCAAAGAGGGATGAGTTTTTAATTGTCTTCTACTACACATATAATATCTAGTATTAACTATGTGTAAGCAAAGTCAAAGGAAGAGTTCCAATAATTCTTCCTACTCCAATTCCATTTACACGGCTATTACACAAAGCTACACTCATCCACTTGATTCACCTATTAATTACTTGGTTATTGTGCAATATATCCCACTTGGTTCATATTTATAAAACCACATGATATAAGATAGCACACTTTTCAAATCCTTGAATCCTTAAGATATAAACTCACGGCACTTTACCAAAAATAGGTACCAACATTTGATTTTCTTTGCATTTTATAGATATATAACATAATATATGTCTTAGATGATAAATTATATCATAGGAAAAATGTAATATTCCAAAGAAACGAACATACGATTACGGTATTCTAAACCCGTAATTGTGGTTTTTGCAGATATTATTTCACGACATCAAATATTTTGATTTCGATACGATATCGTTATAACGAATTCCTTTCATAATTCACTAAGGATTGTGAATTAAAGGGTTAAATTATTACGAAATGACTCGTCAATATATTTTAACGTCAAACGCGTATCGAACGTCAGCATTTCATGAAATTTTCTGAGCAAAAGGAAGCTTGGAATTAATTTCCATCTTAATTCCTTTATTAAATGGAATATATTTATTTAGTAAGTATGAACTTATCACACCATTTTGAGATGAGTCGATTTTGAAAGTTTTGAGACGTTAACGCCAACGCCTGTAGACGCTTTGAAAAATGAGTTTAATGCTCAGGAAATTATAATAATTAATTTCTTATTATTATTTTATGTAATTACAGTATTAATAATTATTAAAATCGAATTTTAGCATTTAAACTCGATAGTTTCGAATATTAATTTTTGAAAACCCTAAACTTGTAAATTAGGGTTTTATCACATGAAATGATACCATTAGATTATCATATGGTATCTAAACTTTATAACATGATATATATGGATATTATTAAGCATTAAATCAGATTTTTAACCATAGAATTCGAGGGTTTCAGTTTTTATAAAATTTGAAACCCTATTTTCGAAATTAGGGTTTTTAATGCATGAAATGTGTAATAATTTTATCCTATGATATTATTTAATATCTAAATCATATATTATGATATATATGATCGAAAATTACATGAGTATCAATAATAGGTGTAATTTATATTTTTAATCCTATTTTCCAATTTTATTATCTATATTTTCAAATTATGTTTATGTGATGATTTAATTATTTTTATGGCATGTATTATATATTTATGACCTATTATATGATTAATACAATATATTAGGTGTAAAAAAAAAATTAAAACAGCCCCTTAAACCCCCCCATGCGCCGGCTCCTCCACCCATGCACAAATCATTTCACCTTTTAAATTTGCCCAATACATGAAGAGCTCTTTAAAACTCTTCAATCATCACTCTTGCCCTAATGTGCTGCAGATTTTGCCTCTTTCTTGCCAAAAAATCGAGAGTGAGAGAGAGATATAGGAGAGAGCCCTTCATTCTTCTCATTCTCATTCACTCCAAACATTTTAAACTCATTATTCACTCTCTACTCTCCATTTTCTTCAGCCCAAAACCGAGAGCAAAACCTCTCCCATTTCAGATTTTTCTTCCTTTTCTTCTTCTCCCATTCAAAACCACAACAACCTAGCACTAATCTTCGACTCCATAGTCATTCTCAAGGTAAATATGGACTATAGTATCGATTCTTATCCTCCTCTGATAAGAATTTTCAAACTATTTTAGTATAAATGTATAGGTTTCAAAGTTTTATGTATGTCTATGTATGTGTTAAATGTTCTCAAGCACGAGATATGTGTTCATATTGTTCTTGGGGGTTTTATTTTGAAAATATATGAGAAATATGTTTAGATGAACATAGGACATGGTATATGAAATGTATGAGTGTACCTTGCCTATATATGATTTTCGACCGAATGCTTCTTAGTATGTCCTAAGCATGTATTATTGATCTATGTTATGATTTAAGACCATGGTATTGATTTAGAAATTTTTTAGAAAACCTTAGGTATTTTATTGATAATACCGTGAGCCATTTATGTATGTACCTTGATGTATAATTTTTATTTCAAGCTTGTAATGACATATTAATGCTTTAGAACCTTGATTATATGTTCTATGAATTGATTAGAATTTTTGAAAACCAATTGCACATTTTCTTGAAAATACCGTGAGCATTATAGTGGTATAGGTTGGTGTATGATTTTATTTTTGAACATGCAATGGTGTATTAATGCTTTAGTATATTGTTTATGCATTGTGTGAATTTATTAGAATTTTTGGAAATCAAATACTAAATTAAATCAAATAAACCGTGAGTGATATGCTCTTGAAGGTGATGATTTAATTAGTTTTGATAAATATTATGATGTTATATTAGTATACTATAGTGTATAAACATAGTTTATAATTGTCGAATTTTGAAAATCAAATAACATTTGAATCAAAAACCGAGAGCTATTGAGCTCCATATGGTGATGATTCAAATTTTTTGGTTGATGTTATGATGTTATAATGTTATAGTATAATGTTTAATCATGTTGGAATTTATTTGGAATTTTTAGAAATTGTTTGCTAATTATTTGGTAATTATCAAGTAATTACCGTGAATATTGCTATATATTATTAAATGAATGGTTATGGTGAACTATAGGTTATATTGGTGATGTATATTTATGTTGGGATATTATACTATGTATATTTCAATTTTGGGAATTTTTGGATAATTATTCCCTAATTATTGAAATTACCGTAAGTATATATATGTATATATATTAATAAATAGCAAACAATATCATATGAATTTTATAAATTCATATTCTGGACCATAGTGTATAATAATGCACTATATTGATTTAGAAATTTTTCAAAAGTCATTTGACATTTTAAATTAATTATCGAGTTTTCGATAATTAATAAGGATTTTTAAATCCTTTTAAATCGTTTATTAATAAAATATATGTTTAATTAATATTCTGGACATAATTAAATTTTACAAAATTTTATAAACATAGATTGCTATGTTTGAGACAACGCTCATTTTATAACGCTTTAAAATCGAAAATACGCTTTTATTTATAAAAAGGTTTATTAAAATGCGAAATTATTTATAAGTCCTCGATTTACGTGATAAATCAAGAATAGGACTTTACGCTTTCAAATCGATCAAATTCGATTTATAAAACGAAATAGTAAGAAATTACTATTCGAAAGTCAAAATTTTCGACTTTGTCGACCGTGTCGACTTCGCCGACTTTTAAAGTCAAACGACGCTTTTACGATTTATAAATACGCCAAGACGCTGAAGATATACTAATTGAGTATGATAATCATTAGTAAGAAAAGATTTCACAAATGAAACCATATATCGAAAACGATTTATACATCGAACGTGTCTCATGATCGAGAACAATTCAATCAGATACGCAGATAGAGACGATCAATTCACTAAGAAATTACCACATCGATATGAAATATCAAGTTTATCTTAGCTTTTGGAAGTCTCGAGAGACTCTGAGCGACGATTAAAGCCTCGCCAGAAAAGTGTGGACGCAAACGCAATGACGGATTTCGACGAACGAACGAACCTAGACTTTTACAACGAACCATAGTCCAAAGTGGGCTTCTTATCTTTAAAATGTGGGTCTTTTCACCCCACTAAATGTGACTTTATCGTTATTCCAAATGAGTTTATTTACAAAGACTTATTCTACAATCATAACAAATGTTTCACCGCATTACACCGCCAAAAATATTTCGCTTGTGTATGGATCCTATCTGCTCGCCTCGGTAGGGCCGTGAGATGGTTGAACTTTATTACGACAGTTATGTCATTTGGGTCGCGCCCAACCTTTTTAATGTCGGTCCCGTTCGATGATAAATGCCCGCTAGATCGCGTGAAGGTTGGAACTAATACGTGTTAACATATGCTTGCAGAGAGCGATCACCGCTATACAGACGGATTACGGCGATCACGGCGTCGTGATGGGAGGCCTCCTCTCGACGCTTAATTTTATTTATCATATGAATTGTTACTATGAGATACGGACCATACACACCAAGAAAATGCTCACGAGCTATGTTTACTTAACCGAATGATTTGGTAAGACAAGGCATTTTTAACTAAAACCCTCGCGACTTACTCAATATCGGCAACAGAATCCAAATGTTATCAAATGTTTTCGCATAAGTCCACCGAGTGCAATTTCTTGTACTTAGCCCCGCATGTTTGTTTTAAATATGCAGTGTGAGCTCGATGGTGATGATGGGAATGTGTTGAGGAGTCCAAGGTCCTCGATCGATTTATCTAGAATTTGTGGTTTATACCAATGCATATCGTCATATATGTATTCACACACTTTCCGCTGCTACACTCTGAACTTCTTTATTTATGCTTTATGTTTATGAACTATTGAGGTCCATCGGATCAGGCCAAGTTTTGGGGTCCGATGGCCTAAACCTTTTCAAACCGTTATGACATTATCTTCTATTATGTTCAAGCATGCTAGTTTATTTTTGTTATGCATCTCTATTTTAGCCATGTAACCCCTAAAATACTACTCCTAGTATTAGTCGCCCTCCAGTCCGGGTTGGTCCGGAGTAGGGTCGTGATAGAAGTGGTATCAGAGCGCTTTTGCTCTTTGTAAACCCATATCCTTTTATTCTAAGTCTAGATCGAGTCACTGGACTTCTAGAAATCTACTGACTCCTCTCAACACTCCATCACATCGAGCTCAACCGGGAAAAAGGTAACTGCATTTCTTTCTCAAACTCATGAAATGGAAAATTTCTACATAATGAGCAAGTTAGAAGAGCTTTTGAGAAAATTTTTATTAAAAAAAAAAAAAATTGAAGTTGAGCAAGAAATTTTTCCAAAATTTTGAATCGAACTAATGCAAGTGCTCAAGTATCGAGATGGAAGTATATGGTAGTATCGAGTGAATGATCAACATGGAATGAATGAATCCATTTTTGATATGTATATGAGTTGATCATGATTGTCATTTTGAAATCATATTTCCAAAATTTTAAAACAAGACTTTACTTTCCAATCTTTCAAAGTTTTGTTTATGAGGAACGATATGTTATCACGAGACTAACTTAGACTCTAAGGAGCATGCTCACGATCGTGAAAGAACATAGAAGTACGAACTTCTTTTCCCTTATGCTAACAAAAGAACGATAGGAAGAATGAAAGTGACGATATCCTTGAGCACGGACAACGAAAGACGAGCGAGAAGGATGAACGAGACCGACCTCAACCTTAAAGTCGAACGACGCCGGCACTTCATCATCACTCGACATGAGTGAGCATCAACACGAATCATGACATGGACGCCACTTACGGCTTCAGAATGTTCAGCCTCGACTTAAAGACCCGTATATGGTAGGCGACACGCCGACGCACGCCTCGATTTACATTTTTGCATATCGCGCAAATTTCCTGCACTGCGCAGTAAATTTGTTTTAGCTAGATCTCTCGTTAGGACTCCGATTTACGCATGGTTTTCACCTACGTACTCCTAACGCACTGATCTTCATTTGTTATGAAGAACAGAATCCCTAATTCTGTCTCCAGAATACGATAGAGTCTGTTGAACTCTAGCTTAAGTGTTTGATATAAGACAAGGATCTCGTAGCGATATTAAGATATCATTAGCTTATATGTATACGCTGGGTAACACTAAGAAGGTAAGTTGTGGTATGTATTGTACATTATGATGTTGCCTACCTTATAGAATTGTTAGTTCTAACCTAGTTGCTTCTCGTTATGCTATCCTTTCTGCTTTGAGATGACGATAGTCGACTTACGTTAGTTTTAATCGCCAGCAGATGGAGTGAGATGCGCTATATCGCTAGGAGGAGGGTAGGACCTCATGCCCCACCCGAGGAGCTGATGCGCACCTATAGGGAATGTTGATGTGCCGGGAAGACTTAGGCGAAGTTTCTCGCACTACCTTCGCGCCAGTGGAGAACGCCTGCCTATGGCGCAACCGATTACGATGGCATCAAGAGACTCCTAGCTATACCCTCAGTACATGGATGGTTATGCCCGAGAGGTATCGGAGACTATATTTATCGATTCCCCGAGGCTATGATTTGATTGGGATCCGCCTGTGTTCGTGAGTCATCCGACTTACGGGTACAAGATTCACAGAGTCACACCTATGGGACCCTATCTCCTCCACGGAGTACACTTGGCGTGACGAGTCGCCAGAGTGGCTATACCTTGAGGTTCCGAGATAGGTTGATCCAAAGGATACCCCTGCACTGGATGGACGAGGGCAGATGTACGAGGTAGATAGGCAAGACGCCCTAGAGCCTCTGGAGAGCCTGCCTCGCCACCGCCAGCTTTTGACACCCAAGACGTCCGCCGCCACCGCCTCTACCACCCGCGTCCGATCCACCACCACCAAGACGAAGAGCCCTTCCGCGAACAACAAGGATGAGAGTATCGATGCCTTCCAAGCTATGACCCGACCCGAGTATGCTACATCCGATCCGCCACAACTACGACTTGTAGACGGCGCGGATAACTTCGGACCCTCGCGACATACCGATGATGGAAGCCAGGGTGCAGACCATCCAGGTACGACCGTGAGGACGATTCGATGGGGAAGACGACCAAGAGGAGGAAGACCCCGAGAAGACGCAGAGTAGGAAGGAACTCGTGAAGACATTAGGCGATGTTTTAATTAGAATTTGTTTTGTTATGACTAGTATGTGTGCTAGCTTTTCCCTTTTATTTCAAGATCGTGGTTCTAGAACTCGAAAATTTTTTTTTAGGCCATGTGGGCCCGAACCTCGCTATTTCTATTTTTCCGTGATTCTCGATGTTGACATCTTGTGTTCGACAAACCTTGTTTATCTATCTACATATATTTTGACCCAAGTGGGGCTTTTGGTGACAATTGTCTATGTTAAGGATGAGTTGTTTTATTTTGATATCGCTTGAGAAGAAGCTATGAAAACCTTATGTTGTTAAGTTGTAAGCGCTTAGTAATTAACGATGATATGTTTTATATAATGTAACGCCTCCGAGAAGAAACCCACAAAGAGAACCCGAGGTCGAGGAAGACCTAGAGGAGGGTAGAATCTCCGAGCAAGAACAAGAGGATAATCCCCAACCACCGCCTCCACCTCAACCCGATCGCAGGATCAAGAACTATTTCTAAGGCAAACCTCCTGCTTTTAACTGAAAAGGAGCCCAAAAGAGTTCTAACAATGGGTTAGAGCCATTGAACGGATTTTTACCTTCTTAAGGTGCACGCACAGAAAGGATGTCGCAGGTTACCTTCCAAATGATCGGACCACCGACTTCCGGGGAGGCCGAAAGAAGACTTTTTCACCGAACAAATTGAGGAATTCTCGTGGAGGATTTCAAGAGGGAGCTGATGAGAAGTACATCCCTAAGAGCTATAAGAGGAAGAAGGAGCAGAATTTTCCCGCTAAAGCAAGAAAGGATGTCTCGTGGATCGACTATGATCGCACTTTCATGAGATGTCAAGATATGCACCGAATCGTGGACACCGACTTCAAAATGTCGGAAAAGTTCGTGTCGTGGCTAAGAATAGAGATACGCATGTCTCTTGCCACCACGGAGACCTATTTACAATCAAGCTCTCGCACGAGCTGATATTGAGGCGCCACGACCGAGAATAAGTCGGTGTCATCTCGTGCACACGGTAATTGGACAAAGGAAAAGGAACTGGAGCCCAACCGCGGGAATAACAACCATGAAACTATGGAGAAGAAATCACAAGCGCCCGTGGCAAGGAAACACGGCGCAAGAAGCGACAGAGCCGAAGAGAGCAGCCATGCCCACCGGCAAGGGGACCACAGAATACCAAGGCACCTCAATGCCCTAGATGCCATAGAGCACACAAGGGTGTGTGCACGGCAAACGTATGAGTGTGTTACAGCGCGGGCAAACGGGCATTACGCCAACAATTGCTTCAAAGGTCACGCTCGGATATAAGGCCAACCAACCGGCAATGCTCACCACTAAGGGCTATACAACTTAACCCCAGCCGCAGCCCAAATTTCAACCCCAAAGAACTCCAAAGGGCAACAACCCCAAAGAAAGGTGCAAAGAACCCCAATGGCAGCAAACAAGAATAACAACCCCTCAAGAATCAGAAGTGGCAGCCACCGCCTCAACAACAACAGAGGCGGCACCACCGAGCCAACGCCAAGAACGGCAAGAATAGCCAGCAAAGACAACCGAATCAACAAGGACCAAGGTCTCCGTCACCAAATTTCGCTCAGCAGAGCCTACGCCTTAGATAGAGGCAGAATCTAACAAAACCAAGTAAACTCGCGGTGTATGGGAGTTCTACTCAACCCACCGTTATAAGATTGTTCGACACGGGTGCTTCAGATTCTTTATTGCAAAATCATGCATAGAAATGCCGGGCCTTAGGTCCGAAAGGTCAAGCCGATATGAGAATCTCATCGCCTAGGAGGGATTATGATCACACACTTTTGCTCGAACCTAGAGTCGACATTAGATCACTTAAGGTTCTGCTAACGATCTAAACATAATACCCATGGACGATGTAGACATAATCCTAGAATGGATCGGTTAGCTAAGAATCATTCCATGATTCTCTCAGAAGGAAAGGAAAATTTCGCTTCACCTCCTCGACAAGAAGCTACGATTTCCACCGGATCAAGATGGGAAGAAGAGTCCCGATAGTATCGCACTACAAGCTGTGAGGATGATGAACCAAGGGATGCCATGCATTCCTTGTTTATTTGAACGAAGAGGATAAACCCAAGCACGGGTAGAAGACATCAAGTTGTCCAAGAATTTTCTGGACGATTTCCCGAGAATCTACCAGACCGCCTCCCGATAGACAACTAGAGTTTACCATCGACTTGGAGCCCTGATCAGCCCAAAGGTCGGCGGCGCCCCTATAGGATGGCCCCAAAGGAACTAGAAGAGTGAAAATCCAAACCAAGAGCTTTGGATCTAGGATTCATTAGCCGAGTGTTTCACCTCGGGAGCGCTGCTTTGTTTGTTAAGAAAATGATGGTTCTTTGAGGACGTGCATCGATTATAGAGAACTAAATAAGATGACACTAAAGAACAAATACCCTTTACCTAGAATTGATGACTGTTCAACCAATCATGGCGAGTGTATTCTCAAAATTGATCTTAAGTCGATACCATCACCTGAAAATACGGTCCAAGATGTACCTAAGATCGCATTCAACCGTATATGGTCACTATGAGTTCATAGTTATGCCATTCGGATTAACCAATGCACCAAACCGTATTCATGGACCTCATGAATGTAGTATTTCATCCATTTTGGATAAATTTGTTTTGGTCTTCATAGATGATATCCTTATTTATTCAAAGAATGAAGAGGATCATAGAGAATATCTAAGAACGGTTTTGCAAACCTTGAGAGATGAAAGACTCTTTGCTAAGTTTAGCAAATGTGAGTTTTGGTGAGTTATGTTCCTTGGACACATCGTGTCCGGCCAAGGTATTAAAGTAGATCCAACCAGCAGAGGCCGGCAAGAATGGAAATCACCAAAGACTCAAAGACGAGATTAGAAGTTTCCAGATTAGCCGGTTACTATAGGAGATTCATCAAGGATTCTCCAAAATTGCAAGGCCAATAACCCGCCTACTTCTAAGGAATCAAGTTCAATCGATCGATGAGTGCGAGACGAGTTTCCAAATACTCAAGGAAAATCGACCAAGGCACCAGCCTAGCAATCCTGTAAGTGACAAGGGTATGTGGTCTATACCGACGATCTAAGACCGGACCGGTCAGTTTTGATGCAAGAAGGAAAGTGATAGCTTATGCATCCCGACAACTCGTACCCCACGAACCGAACTACCCAACCCACGATTTGAATTAGCAACCGTAGTTCATGCAATCGAAAATTTGGAGACACCATCTCTATAGTGTGAGATGTGAGATCTTCACACTCATAAAAGTTTCAAGTATTTCTTCGAACAAAGAGATCCGAATACGAGACAAAGAAGATGGCTAGAATTAGTAAAAGATTACGATCGTGGTATTAACTATCACCCGGTAAAGCGAATGTAGTAGTCGACGCCAGTCGTAAGAGCCATACCAAGTTAGGATGTCTCTTTATACAAGAGGAAAACTCGTTGAAGAGTTTGCTAGATGAGGATTGAATCGGTGGAACCGCCGAGACAATCAGAGCTATGTCGCTACACTCACACGGCATCTCGACCTAAGAAAAAGGATTGTCGAGACAAAGGATGGAGGAAAAGTTGAAAAGATACAAGAAAGACTAAGGTCCAAGAATTCAAGAATTTCAAGAGGCGCCTGGATAACGCCTTATTATTTGAAGGAAGGATATGCTCGATTTACGCAGAGCTTTTAACGAAATCATGAGCGAGGCTCACGATACGCCCTACACCGCCCACCCAGCAAAGACTAAGATGTACCAAGACCAAGGAAAAGTTTTGTGGAAGGCATGAACGAGACATAGCTTCTTTCAGAGAACGCTGCCTTGTTTGTCAACAAGTGAAGGCACTACACCAACGTCCATACGGAAAGTTGCAACCATTGGAAATCCTCGAATGGAAGTGGGACGATATAACGATGGATTTCACATAAGCTTACCCAAGTCGAGAAGAGGAAACACGCCCATATGGGTAATTGTGGATAGACTTACCAAAAGTGCTCACTTTCACCTATTCAAAGCACTTACGGATCCGATAAGTCGCCCACCAGACGTTAAGGAAATTGTACGACTACATGGAGTGCCAAAATCTATTACCTCGATCGAGACTCCAAGTTCACATCCCGATTCGGATTAGCTTGCAGAGAGAACTGGTACGAGATTAAACTTCAAGACAACATTCCACCCACAAACCGATGGATAATTGAAAGAACGATCCAAACCCTAGAAGATATGCTTAGAACCGTAATTTTGGATCGAGGTTGAAATGGAAGATATTTTACCTCTTATCAATTTGCTTACAACAATGCCTATCAAGCGACGATCGCATGGCCCCATACGAGGCCTCAGTATGGCAAGAAGTGTAGATCACCACTTTATCGACGAAGTCGGTGAGAGAAAATCATAGGCCTGATGCAAAGGAACGAAATGATCAAGATCGCTCGACAAATCGTGACGAGAATAAAAGAGGCTCGTGATGTAAAGAAATCTTCCACCGATACGCAGAGATCCGAACTACGCTTGAGGATGGAGACAAAGTATTTCTTAAGGTCTCTCATCGAAAGGGATTGTCGGGTTTGGACCGAAAGGGAAGCTTAGACTCGCTTTATAGACCTGAGATCCTAGAAAGGATAGGTCCAGAGCTTATAGGTCGGCTCTTCCGCCAAACCTAGGGAATGTCCATAATGTTTTTCACGCCTCGCAATTACTTAAATACGCTCACGACCCAAGCATGTGATTCATCAAGACGACGTGATCCTCGAGCCGACATGAGCTATAAGGAAGAACCCGCAGCCATACTGACCACAAAGTTCAAAGAACTACGAGCAAGTCGATCCGGTAGTCAAAGTGCGAGACACCACCATGCAAGAAGCCATGGGAGCTCAGAAGCGACGAGGAAAAATACCCGATCTTTTGTTAGAGGTATAAAATTTCGGGACTAAATTTTTCGTAAGTGGGTGGAATGTAATATTCCAAAGAAACGAACATACGACATTAAGATTCTAAACCCGTAATTGTGGTTTTTGCCGATATTTTATTTTACTTACATCGAATATTTTGATTTCGATACGATATCGTTATAACGAATTCTTTTCATAATTCACTAAGGATTGTGAATTAAAGGGTCGAAATATTACTTAAATGATTCACAATATATTTTAACGCCAAACGCAGATCGAACGTCAAAGATTTCATGAAATTTTCGAGCAAAGGAAGCTTGGAATTAATTTCATCTTAATTCCTTTATTAAATGGAATATATTTATTTAGTAAGTATGAACTTATCACACCATTTTGAGATGAGTCGATTTTGAACGTTAGACGCCAACGCCAACGCAGACGCTTTAAAAATGAGTTTAATGCTCGTGAAATTATAATAATTAATTTCCTATTATTATTTTATATAATTACAGTATTAATAATTATTAAAGTCGAATTTTAGCATTTAAACTCGATAATTTCGAATATTAATTTTCGAAAACCCTAAACTTGTAAATTAGGGTTTTATCACATGAAATGATACCATTAGATTATCATATGGTATCTAAACTTTATAATATGATATATATGGATATTATTAAGCATTAAATCAGATTTTTAACCATAGAATTCGAGGGTTTCAGTTTTTATAAAATTTGAAACCCTATTTTCGAAATTAGGGTTTTTAATGCATGAAATGTGTAATAATTTTATCCTATGATATTATTTAATATCTAAATCATATATTATGATATATATGATCGAAAATTACATGAGTATCAATAATAGGTGTAATTTATATTTTTAATCCTATTTTCCAATTTTATTATCGGTATTTTCGAAATTATGTTTATGTGATGATTTAATTATTTTTATGGCATGTATTATATATCTATGACCTATTATATGATTAATACAATATATTAGGTGTAAAAACAAAATTAAAACAGCCCCTTAAACCCCCCCATGCGCCGGCTCCTCCACCCATGCACAAATCATTTCACCTTTTAAATTTGCCCAATACATGAAGAGCTCTTTAAACACTCTTCAATCATCACTCTTGCACTCCCAATGTGCTGCAGATTTTGCCTCTTTCTCGCCAAAAATCGAGAGTGAGAGAGATATAGGAGAGCCCTTCATTCTTCTCATTCTCATTCACTCCAAACATTTTGAACTCATTATTCACTCTCTACTCTCCATTTTCTTCAAATTTCAAAACCGAGAGCAAACCCTCCCATTTCAAATTTTTTCCTTTTCTTCTTCTCCCATTCGAAACCACAACACCCTAGCACTAATCTTGGACTCCATAGCCATTCTCAAGGTAAATATGGACCATAGTATCGATTCTTATCCTCCCTTGATATAGGAATTTTCGAAACTGTTTTAGTATAAATGTATAGGTTTCGAAAGTTTTATGTATGTCTATGTATGTGTTAAATGTTCTTGAAGCATGAGATATGTGTTCATATTGTTCTTGAGGGTTTTATTTTGAAAATATATGAGAAATATGTTTAGATGAACATAGGACATGGTATATGAAATGTATGAGTGTACCTTGCCTATATATGATTTTCGAAACCCAAGCATGAATTAATATAGCTTTCGAAAATTTTATAAAATGTCATGAAGACCGAATGCTTCTTAGTATGTCCTAAGCATGTATTATTGATCTATGTTATGATTTAAGACCATGGTATTGATTAGAAAATTTTTAGAAAACCCTAGGTATTTTATTGATAATACCGTGAGCCATTTATGTATGTACCTTGATGTATAATTTTTATTTCAAGCTTGTAATGACATATTAATGCTTTAGAACCTTGATTATATGTTCTATGAATTGATTAGAATTTTTGAAAACCAATTGCACATTTTCTTGAAAATACCGTGAGCATTATAGTGTTATAGGTTGGTGTATGATTTTATTTTTGAACATGCAATGGTGTATTAATGCTTTAGTATATTGTTTATGCATTGTGTGAATTTATAAGAATTTTTGAAAATCAAATACTAAATTAAATCCAATAAACCGAGAGTGATATGCTCTTGAAGGTGATGATTTAATTAGTTTTGATAAATATTATGATGTTATATTAGTATACTATAGTGTATAAACATAGTATATAATTGTTGAATTTTTGAAAATCAAATAACATTTCAATCAAAAAAGCCGAGAGCTATTGAGCTCCATATGGATGATTCAAATGTTTTGGTTGATGTTATGATGTTATAATGTTATAGTATAATGTTTAATCATGTTGGAATTTATTTGGAATTTTTAGAAATTGTTTGTTAATTATTTGGTAATTATCAAGTAATTACCGTGAATATTGCTATATATTATTAAATGAATGGTTATGGTGAACTATATGTTATATTGGTGATGTATATTGATGTTGGGATATTATACTATGTATATTTCAATTTTGGGAATTTTGATAATTATTCCTAATTATTGAAATTACCGTAAGTATATATATGTATATATATTAATAAATAGTAACAATATCATATGAATTTTATAAATTCATATTCTGGACCATAGTGTATAATAATGCACTCTATTGATTTAGAAAATTTTTCAAAAGTCATTTGACATTTTTAAATTAATTATCGAAGTTTTCGATAATTAATAAGGATTTTAAATCCTTTTAAATCGCTTTATTAATAAAATATATGTTTAATTAATATTCTGGACATAATTAAATTTTACAAAATTTTATACACATAGATTGCTATGTTTGAGACAAACGCTCATTTTATAAAGTTTTAAAATCGAAAATTCGCTTTTGTTTATAAAAGGTTTATTAAAATGCGAAATTATTTATAAGTCCTCGATTTACGTGATAAATCGAGAAATAGGACTTTACGCTTTCAAATCGATCAAATTCGATTTATAAAACGAAATAGTAAGAAATTACTATTCGAAAGTCAAAATTTTCGACTTTGTCGACCGTGGTCGACTTCGCCGACTTTTCAAAAGTCAAACGCACGCTATTACGATTGACGAATACGCCAAGACGCCGTGAAGATATACTAATTGAGTATGATACCTTATTAGTAAGAAAAGATTTCACAAATGAAATCCATATATCGAAAAACGCATTTATACGCTGAAAGTATCTCGATGATCGAGAACAATTCAATCAGATACGTGTTAGAGACGATCAATTCACTAAGAAATTACCACATCGATATGAAATATCGAAGTTTATCTTAGCTTTTGAAGTCTCGAGAGACTTGAGCGACGCATTAAAGCCTCACTTTTTCGTAGAAGCGTGGACGCAAACGCAATGACGGATTTTGACGAACGAACTAACCTAGACTTTTACAACGAACCATAGTCCGTGGGCTTTATCTTTAAAATGTGGGCCTTTTCACCCCACTAAATGTGACTTTATCGTTATTCCAAATGAGTTTATTTACAAGACTTATTCTACAATCATAACAAATGTTTCACCGCATTACCCGCCAAAAATATTTCGCTTTGTGTATGGATCCTATCTGCTTGCCCGGTAGGGTGTGGAGATGGTCGAACTTTATTACGACAGTTATGTCATTTGGGTCGCGCCAACCTTTTTAATGTCGGGTCCCGTGTCGGATGATAAATGCCCGGCTAGATTGGCGTGAAGGTTGAACTATACCGTGTTAACATATGCTTGCAGAGAGGATCGTAGCGTCAGACGGATTACGGCCGGTCACGGCGTCAGACGGGAGGCCTCCTCTCGACGCTTAATTTTAAATATCGTTATGAATTGTTACTATGAGATACGGACCATACACACCAAGAAAATGCTCGGCCGAGCTATGTTTATTTAACCGAAATGATTTGGTAAGCACAAGACATTTTTAACTAAAACCCTCGCGACTTACTCGATATCAAGCAAACAGAATTCAAATGTTATCAAATGTTTTCGCACAAGTCCACCGAGTGCAATTTCTTATACTTAGCCCTCGCATGTTTGTTTTAAATATGCAGTTGAGCTCATGGTGATGATGGGAATGTGTTGAGGAGTCCAAAGGTCCTCGACCGATTTATCTAAATTTGTGGTTTATACTCAATGCATATCGTCATATATGTATTCACACATTTTCCCGCTACACTCGAACTTCTTTATTTATGTTTTATGCTTATGAACTATTGAGGTCCATCGGATTAGGCCAAGTTTGGGGTCCGATGGCTCAAACCTTTTCAAACCGTTATGACATTATCTTCTATTATGTTCAAGCATGCTAGTTTATTTTGTTATGCATCTCTATTTTAGCCATGTAACCCTAAAATACTACTCCTAAGATTAGTCGCCTCCAACCCGGGTTGGTCCGGAGGGGTCGTGACAAAAATTATTAGAAAGATTCATAGGTGAAAACCCTAATTTTCTAATTAGATTTTTGAAAATTTCATATTTGTTCAATAATGAATCCTTAATGTTCTAAAGATTGTTTTAATGCTAAATAATACTCTAATTACATAAAATAATCATAGGAATTTAAATATTATAATTCCTTGATCATTAAACTCATTTTTCTATTCATCTCTAAACGCTGACGCTTGAAACGTCTCAAAACGCTCATTATCGACTCATCTCAAAATGGTCGTAATGAAGTCGTAATCACTTTATTAAATTATTCCATTAATAATGGAATTTAATTTAAGCTTCATTATTAGAAAATTTTATGAAATTTTAACTATCGATAGTCAATCGACGTTAAAATACTATCATTAAATACTTTATATATATATATATATATATATATTCCTTAATTCACAATTTTAGTGAATATAAAATAGGAATTCATTATCTCGTAAATAATCGAAATCATTATTCGATAAATTACAAATTCAATTATTTCGGCGAAACCTTAATTTACGAATTTAAATATCGTAATTAGGCTTTTAATTCTTTGGGATATTACAATTCAATACGCTTTCAAATACGTATTTTAATTGAATTGTTCTCGCTCTTCGATACACGTTCAACTAGTTCGGCTTAACCTTCCGCTTAAACGCTCAACGATTCATATGTTTCTCGATAAAAGGATTTCATTTGTGAAATCTTTTCTTACTAATGAGGTATCATACTCAATTAGTATGTCTTACGCCAGACAGCGTATTTATCGAACGATAATCGCACGCTTGACTTTAAAAGTCAACGAAGTCAACAAAGGTCAACAAAGTCAACAATTTTGACTTTCAAATAGTAATTTCTTACTATTTCATTTTGTAAATTGAATTTCAATCAATTTCATTGTGCAAAGTCCAATTTCTTGATTTACTAAATAAATCGATGGACTTATTAATATTTTTCGCAAATATTAATCCTTTTAATAAATAAAACGCACATTTTCGCTTAATAACGTTATTAAATAAAACGTTTGTCTCAAACATAGTAATCTATGTTTATAAAATTTTATAAAATCCAAATATGTCTAAAATAATTATTAGACATATAATTTATTATTAAACCGAATTAAAAGTATTTAAAATCCTTATAATTTCTCGAAAATTTCTGTAATTATATAAAAATTACCAAATGATTTTCTAAATTTTGTCTAAATTAATATAGTGTATTATTATACACTATGGTCCAGAATAAGAATTAATATTATCCATATGGTATTTGTTTGTCATTTATTAATACATATATATATATAGTCACGGTAATTCCATTAATTATGGAATAATTATCCAAAAATTCCCAAAATTGATATACAATTAGTATAATGTCCCAACATCAATATATGTCACAATTATAACCTATAGTCCATCATAACCATTCATTCATCAAGGAATAAGTCCAATATGCAATCGGTAATTACTAAATAATTACCAAACAATTATCAAACAATTATCAAACAAATCTCAAAATTTCTAATTAAATTATATCATGATCAAACATTATATTATAACATTGTAACATCATAACCTTAACCAAACCAATTGAAATCATCACCATATGGAGCCATATGCTCTCGGTTTTTTTTATTTTCATAGGTAATTGGTTTTCAAAAATCCCAACAATTATATACTATGCTTATATACTATAGTATAACAATATAGCATCATTCATCCATCAAAAACCAATTGAATCATCACCTCAAGGAGCTTCAATGCTCACGGTTTTTTTGATATAAATTGGCATTTGATTTCTAAAAAAATAAAATCTAACAATTATACACTATGTTTATACACTATAGTATAACATTATAACATAATAACATTCATCAAAAACCAATTGAATCATCACCTTAAAGAGCTTCAAAGCTCACGGCTTTTTTGATAAAAATTGGTATTTGATTTCCAAAAATTCAAACAAAATCATGTAACACATAATCAATGTCATAGAGTATTAATATACCATTGCATGTTCAAAATAAAAATTATACACTAAGATACAACATTAGGTAGCTCACGGTATTTTACAAATAAATAGCATTTGGTTTTCAAAAATTCTAATAAATTCATATAACATATAATCAAGTTCTAAAGCATTAATATGTCATCAGATGCTTAAAATAAAATTATACACCATGGTTCACATTTTTGAGCTCACGGTATTATTGAAAATAATACCTAGGGTTTTCCTAAAAATTCCAAATAAATTATCATGAACTCTAAACACATCATGGAACAATAATCCATCCTTAAAATACATTAAAAAGCATTCGGTCATTGCATAAATATTTCTAACATTTTTCAAAATTTATTTCAAATATGCTCAAGGTTCAAAATCATATATATAGGCTAGATCCATTCAAATATGTAATATTCCAAAGAAACGAATATACGACATGATATTAAACCCGTAAATTGTGGGTTTCGCCAGATTCTTTTTCAAGACGTCATCGAGTATCGACTGATTCGGTATTGTTATAACGAATTCCTTTTATAATTCACTAAGGATTGTGAATTACGGAATTGAAATTTATGAAATAATACGACAAGATTATTTTAACGTCGAACGCGAATCGAACGTCAAGATTTTATGAAATTTTACGAGCAGCAAGGAAGCTTGGAATAAATTTCCATATTAATTCCTATAATAATGGAATTTTATTTATTAAGTAAGTATGAACTTATCGCGATCATTTGGAGATGAGTCGATTTTGAACGCTCGAGACGTTAACGTCAACGCCTGAGACGTTTTGAAAAATGAGTTTAAGGCTCAGGAAATTATTATATTTAATTTCCTATTATTATTTTATATAATTTCAGTATTAATAATTATTAAAATCAATTTATATGCTATTAAAACTCGATAATTCCAAATTATGGAATTCGAAAACCCTAAGTTTATAAACTTTAGTTTTTCACATGAAATGATACCATTAAATTATCATATGGTATCTAAACTATATGTTATGGCATATATGGATATTATTAAGCATTAAAATCAAATTTTGAACCATAGAACTCGATGGTTTCAATTTATTATTTTCGAAACCCTAACTTTCAAAATTTAGGTTTTGTTGCATGAAATGATGCAATAATTTTATCCTATGATATTATTTAATATCTAAATCATATATTATGATATATATGAGTATATATGATCAAAAATTACATGAGTATCAATAATAGGTGTAATTTATATTTTTAATCCTATTTTTTAAATTTAGTATCGGTAAATTCGAATTTATGCTTATGGATGATTTAATTATTTTTATGACTAGATTATATATCTATGATCATGTATGATATATATATTGTATTATTGTACAAAAATGAAAATAAATCAGCCCCTTGAACCCACACCCATGCGCCGATTCCCCCTCTCTTCCCCATAAACATGATTGCACCTTTTTAAATCACCCAATGCATGAAGAGCTCCTTAAACACTCTTCAATCATCACCCCCACTCCCCAAAAATTTGCTACATTTTAATTGAGTGTGTGTAAACTGCAGTAGAGAGAGGTATAGGGAGGACTCTTCCCCTTTCAATTCATTATACACTCTCAATCCATTTTTGAACACACACAACTCACTTCTCTCCCATTTTCTGCTCCAAGAAACCGAGAGCTCCTCCCCCCCTCCCCCCCAATTTTCGAAAGCTTTCATCTTCCTCTCTTCTCATTTCTTCACCCAAGCTTGGTATTTCCATTGTTATTGTGAAACCTATACCATTTCCAAGGTAAATGAAGAACCATAGCTTTGATTTTCATCTCCTTTGTTGTAAAAATTTTCGAACATGAATATATATGTGAGTATGTGTTTCGAGTTTTATATACATGTATATATGTGTTGGAATGTTCTTATGGTTTAGATATTATGTACATATGTGTTCTTGAGGATTTTATTTTGAAAATACATGTGAATATATGTTAGATGGGCATAGGAATTGTATATTAAATTATTGAAATGGACCTAGCATGTTTACATCATTTTCGAACCATAGTATATATTGTTATAATTTTCAAAAATGTATATAACAATGTTTATGATGACCGAATGCTTTTTAATTAGTTTAGTGATGGATTATTGATCTATGATATGATTTAAGACTATGGTATTCATTTAGAAAAATTTTGAAAACCCTAGGCTATTTCTTCAAAAATACCGTGAGCACATATGTACATACCTGGTGTATAATTTTTATTTCAAGCATACAACGACATATTAATACTTTAGAACCTTGATTATATGTCCTATGATTTATTTAGAATTTTGAAACCATATGCTTGATTTTCAAGTAATACCGTGAGCATTAAGAATATATATGCTGGTGTATGATTTTTATTTCAACATCCAATAGTTGTATCGATGCTTTAATATATTAAATATGTGATGTATGATTTTATCGAATTTTGGAAATCAAATGCCAAATTAAATCAAATAAACCGTGAGTGATATGCTCAATAAGGTGATGATTTAAATGGTTTTGATTAATATTATGATGTTATATTAGTATACTATAGTATATAAGATAGTATACATTGTCGAATTTTGGAAACCAAACCCCAATTGAACAGCAGTTCGAGAGCTATTGTTCCATAGGTGATGATTTCAAATGGTTTTGTTAATGTTATGATGTATTATTGTTATACTATAATGTTTAAGTAAGTAGTAAATTATTTAGAATTTTAGAAATTGTTTGATAATTATTAGGTAATTATCTCGAAATTACCGTGAATATTACTATATATTGTTGATCGAATGGTTATGATGAACTATAGGTTATATTTGTGACATATATTGATGTTGGGATGTTATACTATGTATATCAATTTTGGGAATTTTGGATAATTATTCCATATTCTATGGAATTATCGTAATATATATATATGTATATATGTTAATAAATGGCAAACAATATTATATGGATGTTATAAATTATTTCTGGACCATAGTGTATAATAATACACTATATTAATTTAGAAAATTTTCGAAAGTCATTTGATAATTTTAAATTAATCATCGAGAATTTCGATAATTATAAGATTTTAATCCTTTTAATTCAGCTTTATTAATAAATTATATGTCCAATTAATATTCCGGACATATTTGAATTTATAAATTTTATAAACATAGATTGCTATGTTTGAGTCAAACGCTTATTTTGTAACGTTTTTAAATCGAAAATACGCTGCTTTATTTATTGCGCGATTAATAATTGCGAAAATTATTTATAAGTCCTCGATGACGCGGATAAATCGAGAACAGGACTTTACGATTTCAACGATCAAATTCGATTTATAAAACGAAATAGTAAGAAATTATTTTTGAAAGTCAAAATTATCGACTTTGTCGATTAGCCGACTTCGCCGACTTTTTAAGTCAAACGACGATTATCGCGCCTAAATACATACATCGACGCCAGAAGATATACTAATCGAGATGATACCATTAGTAAGAAAAGATTTCACAAATGAAATCCATATATCGAGAAACGACTTATGTTACGTCAATGTTTAAACCGGAAGTTAAATGAATAGTCAACGATCTCGGGCGACGAGAACAATTCAATTAAATACGATTTGAAAACGTATTGAATTCATTAAGAATTCAGTTCACCGATATAAGATATCGAAGTTTATCTTAGATTTTGAAAGTCTCGAGAGACAGCGACGCATTAAAACCTCGCTCAGAAGCGCCGACGCAACGCGGTGACCGGACATCGGCGGCAGTAAACAAACCTAGACTCGCGCCACAAACCATAGTCCGGTGGGCTTACTTTTCAAACAAGACGTGACTTTATCGTTATTCCAAAACGAGTTATTTACAATGCTTATTCTATTAACCGCCGACAAATGTTTATCGCATTACACCGCCAAAAATATTCGCTTTGTATGGATCCTATCTCGCATGCTCGGTAGGTCGTGGCGATGGTTGGAACTAATGACAGTTATGTCATTTATTGGGTCGCGCCCAACCTTTATTAATGTCGGGTCCCGTGTCGGATGATAAATGCCCGCCAGGATTGGCGTGAAGGTTAGAACTATCGCTATGTTAACATATGCTTGAGATCAGATGTCAGATGGATTACGGCGGTGGTCACGGCGTCGTGAGGCCTCCTCCTCGACGCTTA
The DNA here is from genome assembly GCA_036937905.1 of Salvia rosmarinus. Taxonomy (NCBI): domain Eukaryota; kingdom Viridiplantae; phylum Streptophyta; class Magnoliopsida; order Lamiales; family Lamiaceae; genus Salvia; species Salvia rosmarinus. The sequence continues at coordinate 47,669,364 of CM072816.1, forward strand.
ATTTTTAATATCGTTATGAATTGTGACTATGAGATACGGACCATACACGAAGAATGCCGTCGAAGCGATGTTTATGAACCGAATATGAGTTAGTAAGAGCGCATTTCAACTAAAACCCCGCGACTTACTCGATATCGGCGCAATCATCCATCAAATGTTTTCAAGCATGAGTCCACCGAGTGCAATTTCTTATTAGCCTCGTGTTTGTTTTTAAATGTGCGGTTGTGCAGATGATGGTGATGGGGAATGTGTTGAGGAGTCCTGTCCTCGACCAATTTATCTAGAATTTGGTTTTCACTCGAATGCATATCGTCATATATGTATTCACACATTTTCCGCCGCTAAACTCTCGAACTCATTTATTTATGCCTACTATTATGAACTATTGAGGTCCATCGGACCATGGATTTTGGGGTCCGATGGCCTAACCCTTTGAACCGTATGACATTATCTCATATTATGATCAAGCATGCTAGATTATTCTTATTATATCGTTATATCATGTTCGAGCATGCTAGTTTATCTTAGCCGTGTAACCCTAAAATACTACTCCTAGTATTAGTCGCCTCCAAATCACTTGTCCTGAGTGGGGTCGTGACAAAATATTTCATATACTATATCATATGACCATCTAAACATATATACTCACATTCTTGTAAATAAAAATCATCAAGCATAAATATAAACACATATCTCATACATAAGAACACTAGACACATATTGTCACGCCCCACTCCGGATAACCCTGACCGAGGGTGACTAACACTAGAATAGTATTTTAGGACAAAAAGGCTAAGATAAAGATACCTATCAATTGTAAACTAGCATGCTTGATCATAACATGTTCGATATCAAACAATTTAATGGTTTAGCCATCGCACCCAAAGACTTAACAATGATCCGATGGACCTCAATAGTTCATAACAAGAAACATAACATGAAAGAGTTCGGAGATTGCAATGAGTGTGTGAATACATATATGAAGATATGTATTCAAGTGAAACCACAAATTTTAATAAAACGGTCAAGGACATCGACTCCTCAACACCTCCTCCATCGCCATCATCAGAGCTCAACCTGCGCATATTTAAAAACAAATATGCGTGGCTAAGTACAAATAATGCACTCAATGGACTCATGCCGAAAACATTTGATAATATTTGAATTACGCGCCAATATCGTGGTAAGTCACAAGGTTTTAGTTGAAATGCCTCAGGCTTACTAAAACATTTTAAGTTCAGAACATCGCTCACCGAGCATTTTCTCGGTGTATGATCCATATCCCTTATCACATCTCATCACAATATCAAAGATCAAACGTCGAGAGGAGGCCTCCTTCTCACGACGCCGTGAATCGATCGCTACCCATACAGCACCACAGCCACGCTCAGTGTACACGTTAGCCCTAGCTGTGTTTATCCTCCCAAGATAGACCCGATATCGATTTCATAAAAGGTTGGTGCGACCCAACAAATGACATTTCATATCACGTCATCTAACCATCACACCATTTATGCATTTCATATCATTATATAGTTCCAACCATCACACCATGCATAATAGATAGATCCATACACAAAATGTAAATATTTTCGGTGTAATGTTGTAAACATTTATCAACAAATAAGAGTAAATCAGAATAAATTCATTTTGGAAGAAAAGTGAAGTCACATTTGTTTGAAAAGTAAGCCCACCGACTATGGTTCGTCAGAATCGAGTCCCAGTTTGTTTGCTTTGTCGTGTCCGATCGCCCGCTCAAGGCCCACACCTTTACGCAAAGCGATATTTTTTAAGACGTCGCTCAAGTTTCTCAAGACTTTCAAAGTCTAAGATAAACTTCGATATTCAATATCGATGTAAGTTGAATTTCTTAACGAAATCAATACGCTTTCAACACGATTTCAATCGAATCGGCTCGCGCCGAGATACGCTCAACTATTTCGCTTAACCTTTCCTGCTTAAACGCTCAACGATTTAAACGCTTTCGATAAAAGGATTTCAGTTTTGAAATCTTTTCTTACTAATGAGGTATCATACTCAATTAGTACGTCTCATGCGTATTAGCGTATTTATCGAACGTATATTCGTACGTTTGACTTTAAAAGTCAACGAAGTCAACAAAGGTCAACGAAGTCAACAATTTTGACTTTTAAATAGTAATTTCTTACTATTTCTTTTTATAAATCGAATTTTGATCGATTTAAATTCGTAAAGTCCTATTTTTCGATTTGTCACGTAAATCAACGGACTTATAAATAATTTTGCAATTGTTAATCCTTTTAATAAATGAAACGTATATTTTCGATTAATAACGTTATAAAATGTAACGTTTGTCTCAAACATAGTAATCTATGTTTATAAAATTTTATAAAACCAAATATGTCTAAAATATTTATTAGACATATAATTTATTATTAAACTGAATTAAAAAGGATTTAAAATTTTATAATTATTCGAAAATTCTCGGTAATTATATAAAAATTACCAAATGATTTTCAAATTTTTTTCTAAATTAATATAGTGTATTATAATACACTATGGTCCAGAATAAGAATTAATATTATCCATATGATATTGTTTGTCATTTATTACTATATATACATATATATCTCGGTAATTTCGAAAATTAAGGAATAATTGTCCAAAAATTCCCAAAATTGATACACACTTAGTATAATGTCCCAACATCAATATTTATCACAATTATAAACTATAGTCCGTCATAACCATTCATCAAGGAATAAACTCAATATGCAATCGGTAATTACTAAATAATTACCAAACAATTATCAAACAATTCTTAGAAATTCTAATTAAATTTTAACATGCTTAAACATTATATTATAACATTGTAACATCATAACATCAACCAAAACCATTTGAAATCATCACCATATGGAGCTACAAGCTCTCGGCTTTTTTGATTAATTATGGTATTTGGTTTTCAAAAATTCCAACAATTATACACTATGATTATACACTATAGTATGACATTATAACATAATAACATTTATCAAAACCAATTAAATCATCACCTTAAAGAGCTTCAAAGCTCACGGCTTTTTTGATAATATTTGGTATTTGATTTCCAAAAACTCTAACAATTATACACTATGTTTGTACATCATAATATAACAATATAACATAGTAACATTCATCAAAACCAAAATAAATCATCACCATATTGAGCAATAGCTCTTCGTTTTTTTTGATTTAATATAGCATTTGATTTCCAAAATTCTAGATAAATCATAGAACATATAATCAAGGTCCTAAAGCATTAATATGTCATTGCATGCTTAAATATAAAATCATACACCAAGGTACAATCACATATGCTTTCGGTATTTTTCAATAAATAGGCTAGGGTTTCCCAAATTTTTTTAAATAAATTCCTATGAACTCTAAACACATCATAGATCAATAATCCATCCTTAAAACATTTTTAAAAGCATTCGGTCATCCTATAATTATTTTTAATATTTTCAAAAATTATTTTTAAACAAAGCTAGGGTTCGAAAATCACTCATACATGCTAGATCCATTCAGAAATTCCACATACAATGTCATATGACCATCTAAACATATATACCAATATTTTTGAAATAAAAATCATCAAGAAACATATATGTAGACAATAACTCATACATAAGAACAATAAAAACATACATACATATATAAACATGCTTCGAAATTTTTGAACAAAGGAGGATAAAATCGGGTTATGGTCTCATATTACCTTCAAAATAAGGATGGATTCAAGGAATAATATCTAGGTATCAAGGTTTGTAGGAAGAGATGAAAAAAGAAGAAGAAGGTTTTCGAAAATGGAGGAGAAGCTCGGTTCTTGCCAGCGATTTTGGAGAGGTGGAGAGTAATGGGTTCCAAAAGTATCAAATGTAGGGAAGAGGTATAATGAACACGGGGTGAAGGGAAGAGTCCCTCCCCATATCACTCCTATTACACCCAATACACACACACAATCTTACAAATGGCAACATTTTTCTTACTAGTGGTTAAGTGATCATGAGTGAGTGCAAAAAGGCTCCTCATGTATCGCCAATTGAAAAGTCGGATCATGCTCATGTGGGCGGGTGGCGACGTGTGTGTTTATAAGCCACATCCCCTCAATCCTAAGTAGGATTTAGAAGTGATGTAACTCTAAACATGTATAATTAAACAGGGAATTCTCCTTAACAAAAGCCGTAATTCATATGACAAGCATGTTCTCGGACTTTAGTACATAACTTAAGTTCTCAGCAATGAAAACATGTGATACGTATATATGACGATGTACTATCAAGGTATAAAACTTTCAAATGACAATATTCCTATTGCTCAACACCGCTCCATCCATCATCTCAACCCGCACATTTAAAACAAACATGCGTATCGAGTACAAGAATGCACTCAGTGGACTCATGCCAAAAACATTTGATAACATTTGAATTACGCTGCCAATATCAAGGTAAGTCATGGTTTTAGTTAAAAATGCCTCAGGCTTACTAAATCATTTTCAGTCAGAACATCGCCGCCAAGCATTTTCTTGATGTGTATGGTCCGTATCTCATAGTCACAAATCATAACAAGATCAAAATCAAACGTCGAGAGTGAGGCCTCCTTCTACGACGCCGTGACCGCCGTAATCCCGTAAAGCACACAAATACTCTCACAAGCATATGTTAACATAACATATAGTTCCAACCTTCACGCCAATCCTAGCTGCATTTATCATCCCAAGACAGACCCGACATTAATAAAAGGTTACGCGACCCAACAAATGACATAACTCGTCATAATATAGTTCCAACTATCGCCACAAATTTCTACCCGCATAACAGATAGGATCCATACACAAAATAAAATATTTTGCCGTAATGCAAGAAACATTTGTCAACAACAGAGAATAAGCATTGTAAATAACTCATTTTGAATAACAAGAAAGTCACATCTTGTTTGAAAAGTAAGCCCACATTAGCGAGGTAAGAAAAGGAGCCCACCGGACTATGGTTCGTCCCTAACTCGAGTTCTTAAGTTTGATTTCGTCAACGCCTATGGCCGTTGCGTCCGCGGCCCACACCTTTTACGTAAAAGCGATGTTTTAGTACTTCGTTCTCGCTTCTCGAGACTCTCAAAGTCTAGAATAAACTTCGATATTCTATATTGATATAAACCAATTCCTTAACGAATTCAATACGCTTTTCAATTACGTATTTCAATTGAACCGCTCGCTCTTCGAGACACGCTCAATTATATCGCTTTAACCTTCCGGCTTAAACGCTCAACGATTTTATACGCTTCGACATATATGGATTTTTAATAGTAATTTCTTACTAATTATGTTATAAATCGATTTCCAATCGATTTCTTTTCAGAAGTCCTATTTCTCGATTTGTCACGTAAATCGATGAACTTTATTAATATTTTTCTTAAACATTAATCCATTTATCCATAATCCTTATTATTCAATTATAACGCTTATTAAATGAAACGCTTCGCTATAACATAGTGATCCATGTTTATAAAATTTTATAATTCCCAATATGTCTAAAATAATATTTAGACATATAATATATTATTACTCCTAATTAAAAGGATTTAATATCCTTATAGTTCCTTTAATGGTTTCGAAATTCTTGAAATTACCAATGATTTCCAAGAATTTTTCTAAATCATATAGTGTATTATTATACACTTATGGTCATTAATATGTATTAATATCATCCATGTATCAATCGATCATCACCATATTTACATAAGGAATATTTCACCTAGGGAGTTCCAACACTTAGTCAAATTTCAAGTTTTTAATTTTTGCAAAACAAATTTTAAAACAACCCAAGTGTCATACTTTGACGATGTATAACTCTCGACTCAAAATACGTATGACCGCACAAGGATACATTCTGAAAACCTCTAAACATGTACTATAAGTTCTAAGAAGGAAGTCGATCCAAAAGAGTTGTGGTTCTGGAGATATAGGGTCTCAAAGTGGGCAACTCGAACCGACTTCTATATCAATATTTTCGTGATTTCAGATTTAGCTTAACGACGAGGATTTTATGGGCTCGAACTTTTGACTCAAAATGCTAAAATGACTGCAGGCTACCAATTTCAAACCTTGTAACAAGAACTACATGTTTCATGAAGACCATTCTGAAAATATCTGATGCATCGAGAACTACATAAGCCCAAAGTTGACTAGTTGGAAAGGACAACATTCAAGTAGGTGAGTTTGGGTCAATGAACAGTATACTTATAAGGCTTGGTTTGGGATCAAACTTTCCAGATCACAACTAGACATGGTAAGGAACATTTCTTATGAAGTAACCAAAGTCAAATTCGTACTACAAACGGCTTGAACATCTCACGTAAAAGTTGTACACGAACAGTTGATTAATATAGAAATTTACTAAGGCAGTTTGTCCAGAAAAGCTTACTGTAATGCGTCAACTTTAAAAATTCATCGTGAGTTCATTATAAAGAATCTGAGAATGAAACCAATCATATTGAAAGGCCACTTAAGTCTAGTTTAATCCAGAAAAAGCCTAACTCAATGATTCAAAATAGATTGGGAGATAAAAATATTTTACCACAAGCTATCACTCCCGTGACAGTTTTGTGCAGTTAGCTTGTAAAATATGGAATAAATAGTAAAAAATTTTAGAAAATTCTGAAAATTTACATAAATCTTATAGACATGCTAAGTTATGTTTATGCCAATTTTTAGAGTTTTACCATTAGCCAAACTCGAAACGAAAGCCACGGACCTTGGGTGATGAACACCGAAATTTTACAGATTTGTGCAGTATTTTTGAAAAATAGAATTAAAATAGCAAATCAAGTTGGATTGACTTGAAATTTTACAGAGACGTAATATACATGTTTAATTTCAACATAGTAAAATTTCACATTCATATGACCACTTTAACTTAGTCAAATAATTTTATTAATTTACTGTTTTCGTAACCTACTTCCAGTTTTCAATTTTAAGCTTATTCTTCTTGTATGCATTTCATATAACCACGAAAATGGTGAATCTATCACCCCAAATCACCACCAAGATCATCAATCTAAGCATGCAAGTATGATTTAGTCATGTCTAAGAGTCATAGGAGGTAGTTATACCTTAGCCACGAATTTGAAGATGAATGAGAGAGATGGAGCTTGAGCTTCCTCTTCCATGGTGGAAATGGTGTAGGAGAAGAAGAAGAGAGGAGAGGAGAGGGGAGGGGTCTGAAAATTTTGGGAGAGAGAGGGAGAAATGGCTGATCCAAAAGGGGGAAGAGAGGGTATGGGGTGTGGGGTGATATGCATGTGTGACACTTGTCACTATACTCACATGCATATCAACACTTGTCACTTTCCTCCCATGCACCTCTACACTTGTCACTACCCTCCCATGCACCTCTACACTTGTCACACACTCTCTCTATACACTCACATGCATGTTTTTTATATATATATCTATGTATATATCTGATTTTAATTGATTAGTTAGGCTATTTAATTAATCCAATGTCATTTAGATACATGTAATAGGAAAATCAACAAGATAAACTTGTATACATAAGTATATAGTTTTCGGCTTTTATATTATGCCAATGGGTCAAATTTTATTTTCCATGCCAAACATTGATATATGTTATAACATATAGTTTAGATGATAATTAATATCATAGGATAAATTAATGGCATCATTTTATGCGATAAAACCCTAAAATTGAAACTATGTTTTCAAATTGAGAATTTGATCAATATAATTCCTTAATGATCTAGCATTGATTTAATGCTAAATAATACTGTAATTACATATAATAATCATAGGAAATTAATTACTATAATTCCTTGATCATTAAACTCACTTTCCATTTCGCCTCTAAACGTTAACGCTTGAAACGCTGCAAAACGTTAATTATCGACTCATCTCGAAATGGTCGTAATAAAATTGCAATCACTTTATTAAATTATTCCATTAATAATGGAATTTAATTCTAAGCTTATTTGCTTAGAATTTTCATGAAATTTTAACTATCGATATGTAATCGACGTTAAAATAATACTATCGACACGCTTTATAAACTTCTATTTCTAAATTCACAATTCTCAAGTGAATGTTAAAATAGAATTCATTCCTTCAGAATAATCGAAATCATTATTCGATATTCTACCGATTGAATAATCTCAATAATTTCTAATTTACTTGTTTTAAATAATTAATTCAGCATCTAATTCGCAGGATATTACATCCTACCCCTTAAAAGAAATTTCGTCCCGAATTTGCATACCTCATAAAGTATGGGTATCTTAACGCCATAACATCATACTTTTCACGTCTTTTTTTTGTCCATGGTTCCTTCATCGGGTTTTCATTAAAGAGCCAAACTCGATTCTTTAATCGTTAATCGCACGATGAAATTAGTCATAGATTTTCATCATAACTCATCTCGAGTCAAAGGTCACGCCATCATGTCGGTTTACGTGAATCGGGTCATTTCGTATTTACTTAACCGTGACACGTGAAAACATTTCGTATTTTCCCAAATTTGGTGGAAGTATCGAGCTATAAAGCTACTAAGCCATCATTATTAGGATCTCGAAGGTTCTATAAAACGTGGTCTCGACGCTTCAGTATCCGATTTTGTAATTTCTCTAGATGGAGAAATCTTAAGAAACTTAAATTCGCATTTAAAAGTGCAATTCAAATTTATGCGTGTCGGCAGAATGTTGGGAAAAACGCACACACACAATCACTCTAATAAAGACGAGAACACAGAGAATTGTTTACCCGTCAGCCTTTCGACTACGCCCTGGGCGATACCAAGCCGAGTTATTCCACTATTTTTCGGATACAAAGATACAAGGAGAAACCGCTATTTATATCATAGCAATTAAGCCCTCAACCCTAAACCCATTAGATAAAACCGTGGCCTAAAAACGTGGCCCAAAGTTGGATCACCGTATTGGCTTTGCGCCCGATCCATCGAGCTCCACACTCAACAATCTCCCACTTGAGACCGAATCCTCCAAGTAACCATATCTTCGCTTCTCCTCCCGTATCCGCTTGGTATCGCCTAGCCTCATCTTCGTTCCAATGCCAATCAAGCTATGATAGCTCAATTTCTAAGGTCACCACCTTAGTAAACATGTCGGTTGGATTCTCACTTCCAAGGATCTTCTCGAGCTACATAATTTTCTTCTCTAGAAGGTGACGGATGTAATGATACTTCAACTCAATGTGCTTTGTCCTCGAATGAAATGCCGGATTCTTAGCCAAGAAAATAGCACTGACTATCGTCAGAGAGAGTGCTATTCTTATGCTCCTTCCCAAGCTCATCCAAGAAATTTCGCAACCACACCATCTCCTTACTAGCTTACGTTATACACATACTCCGCCTCGGTTGTGGACAAAGCAACAACTTTCTCAACTTAGAACCCCAAGAAATAGCAAGACCACCATAAGTAAAGACATACCCGTTGTACTTCTCCTCCCATCAAGGTCATTTGATGCCAAGTCCATCAACATAGCCACCAACATAACACTCTTGCCACTAAAACATAAGATTCTATCCGTGGTACCTCTCGAGTATCGAAGAATCCATTTGACAGCCTTCCCAATGTTGCTTCCTGATCACCCATGAATCGGCTCACTACTCCCATCGCATGCGCAATATCTCGGTCTTATACACACCATGGCATACATAATGCTACCAATTGCCGGCATAGGGGACTTTAACATTTGGGCACGCCCTCCTTGCTTTCTTGCGACCCTCTTCGACAAATTAAAGTGACCGCCAACGGGACACTCACGAGCCGACTCGAGCATGTTGAATCTTCCAGACCTTCGAATGTAATTCTCCGCGAAGATACAACTTTCCGTCGCCTTCTCACGCTTGATCCTCATGCCCAAAATCTGATTTGCCTCCAAGATCCTTCATGGAAAACCGTTCGCATAATTGCTTTTTCAACTTATCTACCTCGCTTGATCAGCCCCGCGATCAACATGTCATCAACATATAACAAGAGAATAAGATAGCTATTGTCGAACCTCTTAGTAATAACAACAATGGTCTCATGTAGCATCTTTGATAACCGATCTCTATCATGAAACTATCAAACTTCTTGTACTAACGCTAGGAGCTTGCTTGCCCGTCTAAGCTCTTCCTCAACTTGCACACAAACCCTCCTTTCCTTTCACTACAAATCCCTCCTACCGTGTCATGTATAACTCCTCCACCAAATCACCATGAAGAAAGGTCGTCTTAACATCCATCCGATGTAACAACAAATTTTCTGCGAACCATACTCAACACCATGCGAATAGTGGTTAGTTTCACAACAGAGTAAATACATCAAGATAATCAATACCATGTCGCCGCTCAAATCCTTTGACAACCAGCCGAGCCTTCTAGGCCATTGCTACCATCGCCTTCAACCTTGATCCGATACCCACTTGCAATGCAAAGTTCTTGCCTCTTTGGGAGATCAACAAGTTCCCAAGTGCCATTCAACGTAAGAGATGCCAACTCGTCATCCATAGCAACTCTCCATTTTCTCCTTTCTCCACCCCCGCCTCCGCCTCGATAACACCTGTGTTCACCACCATCGCAGTAGCAAGTAGTAATTAGATGGCGAATACCTCTCGTGCACGCCGCCTCTAATTGGTCTCTGCGGATTCTTCTCCTGGGGTCCTGGTTCTTCATCAAGATCTTCTTCATTCGACTCATTTGCTCCCACTGAGTTTGAGATGTCTAACTCGACCTCTCGCTTTGTTCTTGTCGTAATCGATGCCCAATATGTCCTTGTGCATAACCCGCTCATTGAAAACCACATCTCTCTCAAGAATGATCTTTCGGTTATTCTCATCCCGCAGTCTATAACCGAATTCATCACCTCCATAACCAATGAACGACACTTGATGTATTTAGCATCTAATTTACTTCTCTCAACGTAACTAACATGAGCATAGGCAACACAACCAAAGACACGCAGGTAAGACAAATTTACCTCTTTTCCGCCCATTCTTCCTCGTATTCTGCTCTCCAAGGAACCGATGGACCTCTGTTGATCGATATGCAACAGTGTGCTCACAAGATCCGCCTGCAACATCTTAGCCCACTCTTCAACCTCACGCATCTTGCTCGCTCATTCAACGCTGCTCATTCGCTCGCCACCCATTCTGCTTTGGGAGTTCTCTCACGGTCTTCTCCATGCGAATCCCATTCTCAAGATGTAGTCTTCGAACTCACGGTTCATATTCTCCTCCATTATCGGACCGAGACACTTCACCTTCAATCCCGCTTCATTCTCAACAAGGGCTTTCCACTTCCCAAAGTATCAAATGCATCGATTTATTCTTCAAGAAATAAACCCATACCTTTCGAGGAATCATCTATGAAGGTCATGTAGTATTGAGAACCGCCATGGACTTCACAGTGCCGTCCCCATAAGTCACTATGCACCGGCCTCCAGCTTTTCTATCTTCAAGGTTCGCCACCTCTCGAGAAACTCACCTTCTCTGCTTCCGAAAATGCAATCCTCACATCGCCGACTTCAACATTTTTCAGCCTGAAGTCTCCCTTCTAACACATCACCTTCATCCCTTTCGCTCATATGACCCACCAATGACAAAGGCCACAATTTAACATCAGTTGTAGCTCCCGCGAGATCAATGCAGTCCTGGAATTAGTAGTCAGATACAACGTATTCTCCTTCTTCCCCGAGCTACTATCATAGCTCCTCTGCGATCTTCCAACCGTGCGCCGAAGTCACCGAGTATCCTTCAACGCTGTCGCCCGATTGAAAGCAAATTTCTTTTCAACCACGGAATGTGCCTCACACCATTTAGCTTCAACACCGATCCGTTTGGTGTAGAAATTCGGACATCTCCTTTTCCCACGATCTTCGTGGGTTCATCATCGCCAGGTAGACTTGTCCAACCGCTGCACATAGTTCTCCATTATTCCAAAGATCACCGCATTTAATGGAATGATGCTCGTAATCCAACACCCAAGACTCCAGCTGACCATCGACACTCAAGACCAACGATCTCCAATATCATACGTGGTTGCGTTTGCCTTCTTCTCGCTCGCCCCTTCGTTCTTTAGGTCTTGGGCAACTCGGCTCGCAGTGACCGAACTCCTCACAATTCCAAAGACCGGATCGAGTCTTTGTCCTTCCCGGATCGACTTTTCCTCCTCGATTTTGATCTTCCTTTCTCGCTTATTCTTCGACCGCCTCTCTTCCGTGTTCGGTGACCACGAGGTGGATCCCGATTCTTTTCTCGAACCCTTCACTAATCATCGATCCCTCACCTCGTCAAAACTCAACTTAGTCTTCGCGGATGAAGCACTAATCACAGAACTGCTCCAAATTTCAACTTTCGCGTAGAAGATAACACGACTAAAGCAAGTACTTCATCTTTGAAGTCGATCTCAACCGAACTCAACTGCCTAATGATCATGTTGAACTCGCTCGATGTTGTTGCATGTGTGCTCTCCGACATCTTGAAATTGAACAACCTTCCGATCGATGAACTTTGTTCGTTGTTGTGAAGCTACGCACATCCGCTCCAAGATTTGCAACATCTCCTTTGCCGCCTCGCTTTAGTCGATGTGATAAGCCACGCTCAGAGCAGAGATAACCGTATCGCACTCATCGCTTTTCGCTCAACCGATTCCATTCCCGTTCTTCCATCTTTTCGGTTCTCCCTCCTGTCAGGGACGTTAGCTTTTCTTATTCTTTGCCTTATTGGGTAGATATCTCGACTCGTGTTGCTTACGACGTCGGGACTTTATACCTTTTCTCACCTACTTTGTTACAATAAAGTGGTGGTCGATACTAACTTTTCATAATATGCCTCGTATAAGCTATATTGATTGTTATTTGGTGACTACGGTCGTACATAAACTCACCAAGTGGTGCAATCGTTCCCACTTACACTTTGATCTAACATTAATGTTCTATCGTTGTGCTTAAGCGTTTGGGTTGTCCTTCCTAATTGTCTATCCGCGTGGTGGACATCTATGTTAAGCTCAATCTCGTGTCGAACTCCTTTTGTGAGTTAGTTGAAACCTAGGGGTACTCTTGAAGTTTCTATACGAAGCGATAGGTTTTAGTACTCACGAAAATATACAATTTCCTTTTTATGCAGCGAGCTAACTTTTTGGGTCTCTGAGTCATCCGAATAGCGAGACAAAACATAATTGGTGAGTCGATCCACTACTACCCATATAGTAGTGCGACTTCTATGCCTTTGGCGTAACACATCATAAGATTCATTGCTACATCATTCCATTTTCATTCGTGTAGCTCTAGAGATTATAACCTCTTATAAGGCCTTTGATACAATGCCTTCACATGTTGATAACAGAGACACGGTTCGACAATCATGGTTACGTCTCAATTCATCCCTTACTATCTAACCTTTCTCGTAAATCATAACATATCTTAGAGTTGCTGGTTAGGCGGTATGAGAAGGGTCATGAACTTCATTCTTGGTTTCATCTCTAAGCTTATTACTGCTTGGAGATATATATGTATGTATAATCCTTCCTTAGACGATATAGCATCGTCGGTAGCTCATAAAATTCTTGACCTTTCCTTCCTTATCTTAATTTGCATTCTATTCCCATCTCCATTCTCTCTTTTTAGTCATATGTCACATTGGGTGTGAGAGTACAACTTACGTTCGTCACTAAATGCCCGACTATTTCTGTTCTCATTTTTTTAAAACTTTCCAATGAGTTTTCGTTTTTTTGTTAGGACATACTATGATTTAGGCTGAATTTTATAACTTAGGTATTAGATTCTATATTTACCATCCTCAGGTGATCATTTATCACATTTATGATCTTTTACTAATTCGAGCCATCTTTCTCATTCGTATCCACATTTCTTTGCTCAAGAATAAATTCAAACTTTGCAAATTGAGAAGGGTTCTTAACCTATTATCACGGGAGTGATGTCTTGAAGACTTTGGTATTTATCCTCATCACTATTTCAGTGATGAGTTGGAAAATTCCACTCATGTGGCCTAAGTCATTGTGATGCATAAGCTATTATCTTTCTCATATTAATACATAGCCTCTCTTTTATTACTCCACGTAAATTTCATTCCTTTTTGGGGTAGCTATGTTATTGGTCTTGCTACTTTAGAGAGTTCTCAATGGCTCTTTGATAACAGTCAGTTTATCTAAGAAATTCCTGGTCTCATTTTAGGTCATCGACGACTTTCATTCTTAATTGCTTTGCCCTTTGTCAGGTCCACATTGATTTCTTCTAAGGATACTATATGCACGAGGAATATTTCTCCTTTATGCGAAATACACAATCTTGTACTTGGCAAAATCGCGACTCTTAAAAGTCGTAAAGACAGGTCCTTGATGTTCTTTATGTTCTTCTTCGTCCTTTGAATAGGTAAGAACTTTATCTATTAAGATTAAGATAAAATTTTCTAAGTACGTGTGGAACACTCGACTTTTGAGGTTCATGATCAAGGCTGGTGCATTTGTCAGTCCGAATGGCAACTATTATCTCATAGTAGCCATATCTTATTCGAACGATTCGTTTCGTATTTTGGATAACATTCTATAAAGGCCATATAATATTTCATCAAAATGCCTCGTGAGGACTTTTCATACATTACTTACGGTCGGTCTATTAAGCGGGCCCGATTACACTGTCTAGTTACATTTACACCCAAAATTTTGACACCTCCACAACATATTCATAAAATTTTCGAGACTACGTTTATTTTACATATTATAATCACCTTTTTTCATCATGATCCATTATCTACATATAAGTCTTATAGGATCCTAGGATTCTATGTCTCGAGTGACCTTCGTCGGTCGTACTCGCACCTCCTGGAAACTTGCCTTTCTCTAAGTGCGTTTTTGTTTCATACTCCCGAGGATTATTCTCCTCCAGAGAGCCAGGGGTCGGTGCTCCCGTTTCTTCTTCAATACCAGAAGTTGGTGTTACTTTTATCAGAAAGTATGGCTCGGTTGGTAGCGGTAATTCTCCTAATCCGCGAGGCGATAAGATCTTGTCCTTTTGCCCTTCTCGTCTCTTCTTGGTACCATTGACCAGACGGGGCGTGGGGTGGCATTTGGAACATTAAGTGCGAACATTCTATCATGCCGTGCGGTGTAACTTGCCGAGGACTAGGATAAGTACTTGTAGGTGCCGTTCCATACGTATTATGGGTATACTTGAACTGTTGACAAATCTGGTAAATCGCTTGACCTTTGGAATTTTATCATGGAGAAAATATTCTTTTGAAACTTCTTTTGCAAAACCACCTTGTCTGTTGGCAAACGATGAGATAAGTTGTTGGATACCATCCTCATTTGTCACTCTATAACTTAGGCGTCCATCTAGAGGTGTAAAATTTTCTCCAAATCTGTTCTAAATCCATTTTAGCTCATAATAAAAGAGCCGATACGCTCGTGTGAGTTATAAACTTGTAGGCCTTGGGGTTACTCTCTTACCGTTAAACTCCCTTTTCACGCCATTTATAAGCGGATATTTCTAGATAAGTCCGACTTAATTTAAGCTATGGAGGGAATTTTTAAACAAGAAGGATCTCTTAAAGAATTTTACACTTTAAGACGTATACAACCTGTAGACTACTTATGACACAACTCATGACACTTATCTTAATACTCATTTCGTCTACACCTTTAGTGGTATATCGCTTTAAATTTACTACATACGCGAATAGGGGTACTAATATCCTGTCGCGTAAAACCTTTCATCGAAAAGATTAGGTCCAGGTCACTGATCACGTGAATGACAACCATTTTCGAAACTTCTTGTCTCTAAAATTATATCTATTTTCCTCATAAATATATTGATCCAAATCATTGGGTAGAACTTTAGGCGATTCTAGGCTCGATTCTACGCTTGAGCAACTCTTGCGATGGCCATGATTTTCGTATAGGTAAGGGGGTTCTAAATCTTGATGCGATTACCCTAAATTGGGTTCTATCGCTTTGCGTGCTGTCATGCGATGTCAGCGAAGCACCTAAATTGAACAAAACCTTATAGGTATTACGAGGAATTTTCCTCATACCTATCCTGCCTTTTGGTTTTGTTTGTTCCTTTTTTTTTTTTTCTAAGTATAGGCTCACAGTACATGGTGTTCCCGTTTATTCAAGTAAACATCTAATTCATATATCTTTGTCCTTTCCATTGGGACATTATGTTCCTTGCTATGGCCTTCATTGCCGCATTCACCTATACTTCTCGGTATCGATATCGTTATGTTTTTACCAATAGCGGTTGTGATTAGGTCTACATCTACCTATCCTTTGATATTGATATTTCGATAATTAAGTCTTATCGTAGAGATCGTCGCGTCTCTATCACTATCATTCATTCCTAATCCAATATGAATGATTTAATTCCCTTTTTACTCCATCGATCTTGGGAATATATTTCTCATATATCCTTGCTTTAACTCTTTTCAACGGAAATTCTTATTTATCTAGTCATATGTCTCTGAGCTTATATCATGTCGGGGGCTGTCTTATAATCGTATAGCTCATAGTTTCTTTAGTCATTTCCGACTTTTGTCCCTTTTTCTTGGGCACGGTATTTGAAAGTAATCTTACTTTGGTTATACTTTGGTTCCCACTTTCAGGACTAGAACCGTTAGCATTGTCGTATGGCTTGGTAGGGTAGTACATTCGTACACCATAACTTAAATTCCAAGCATCTTTCTTCCATGCCTTGGCTTTGAAGATATTTTCTTCACACTAGATTTACATACTAGGGCTAGGGCTATCCTTGTCGTTCACACAATCTCAAAGATTATGATTTCTCAATCTCATTATTATTTGTTTAACCAAGTTTCAATTTCTTGGAATCGATTATGCTCAAGCATAATCTCATTGACTGAGGTATAAGGCGAGAGATCTATTTTTTTTTTTGAGACGCTATAATTTCCTTATATATATATTCCTTGAAAAGAATATCTTGTAGGCATCTTTATTCTTTTAAACATGTCCAACCTACTAACGAGGTTTCAAGGACAACCAACTATCTTAAAGATAAGTTGTAATCTCTCTTGTTAAAAAAAGGGAGTTCATATCCCACGGATATCATATACTTTTCTTGCTTTTACTCTTGCATTCAATGCTAAAGAGTATCTTATTCATAACTTGATTATCGTAACAGTCGTATAAGGTATAACTTCACTGTTATCAATCTTTGTAAAGCCCATCAAGGGTCATCACATCCATGTGTATTATAGGGAAAATATCTCGTCTCATCGAGATTTTTCTTACATCCTGATTTCTTGATGTCTATTACTTTACTGGTCTGAAACTTTTGGGTGACTAAAATAAGTCAACCTATTTCATGCCTGATGTTTATCGTTTCACTAATTCGTACTTAGGTGACAAGGTAAGTCTACGTTCGTCATACTTGATGGTTTCAAGAGTCGAGAAAGAATTATCACGACTACTTGCAAAAGGCGTTGTCTCACAAATCGAAATAACATCTTCTCGAAGATTGAATCGATATGCTTTTTAGACCGAATAAATGGGGCTCTAGGGTCCAGAAGACCGAATAGCGACTCTTGAGATTTCTTTGGTCATATGGGTTTGGCGGACCGTCACAAATATTTTCTCGATCACGCTAGGATTTGGGTTCAAAAGGACACTTTATGAATTTTGGGTTGAAAATTTTCTTGGAAGAAGTGAGAATCTCGAATGAATTCTCAAATGGAACTAGGTCGTAGAGTTAAACTCAGCGACGAAATTGGGTGATGAATATAATTTTTGAAAGCTCATATACCCATAATAGGTCATCAACAAAGGTCCTTATATGCGTCGTGGCTCTACTTGTATTCTTGGCAAATCTTATTGTCTTAGTAACATTCTAAGATTCGTATCATACTATAACGTTCTTACTTTCTATAAATCATAGAGCTAGCTTCAACTGATCCTCGTGAATCCTGGAGTAGGAATCAGGAATTTGGTCCTTCATAAGAAATGAAGTACAGTACATTAGGGGCACGTAGGCGAAAACCGTACGTAAATCGGAGTTCACACGATCGAGAACTAATCAAAACAAAATCACTGCGCAGTGCAGGAAAAATTTACATGCGCTCGCGCCGAGGTCATAAGCGATGCCGACGCCAAGGTCGTGCATGCCGTTACCGATGCCGCGGTAGTACAGAGAAATGCCGACGTCGAGGTCGCATAAGCTACCAAAGTCGATATGTCAAAGTCGACGTTATAAATTCCCGAAATCAAAGTCGACAGTCGGACATGCCGAGGTCGAAGTCGAGGTCGCACAATTTCGTATAAATCTATTGCTTTTCGATACTCAAGATGGAATGAAGTTCTCAAATCCATCGTTACTCTTGTTCTTGTAATGGAAGGAAGTTCTTACTTCTATGTTCTTTCGTAAAAGGGATCATGCTTCTTAAAAGTCATGTTACATTGAGCTAGCATGCTCATCATCATAAACAACTTTGAAGTTTGAGTAAAACTTCAAATATTCATACGTAGCTCATTTATACTGCGAGTACTTAGTGAATTTTACAATTCAACATATCATTTTGACAAATCGGTGTCCAATCTCAATCACTTTAAAGCATGAATAACATAACTTTGTTCATAATAATGAACCCTTATTGAATTCGAGTTTCAAATATTTCATCTTTGGCATATTATGCGAAACTTTCTCACATCATTGTCATCATCTCCTTATATCTTCCTTCTTTTCATAACTTTCTCGACAAATCATTTGTCATAACATTCATTCTCAACCTTTCTCATAGCTCTCATTTCTTTTGAAAGATCATTTCAATCATCCTTCACTTCAACTTTTCGATTTCAAACCGAGAAAATCATTTATCTTTCATAAATCAAATCATTTAAGTTTCCTTAAATATGCGTCCCATACCGCATATTGTGGGAATCTTTGAGCTTTCATAAATATGCAGTCCCATACCTGCATATTGTGGGAATCTCTTTTTTTGAAAAAAAATCATTTCCATCCTTTTTCACTTTCAATCTTTCCAAAAATCATTTCATAAACATTCATCTGGCCAGGGTAATTTTCAAAACTTTGGAAAAAGAATCATTTACCTCATTTCGGTTGAGCTTGATGTGATGGAGTGTTGAGCATTGTCAGCTGACCTTTAGAAGTCTAATGACTCAATCTAGACTTAATCTTAAAGGAGATTTTGGGTTCGAGAGCGAACCGCTCGATACCACTGTCACGTCCCCAAATCTAAGTAGGATTTAGAAGGATTAGAACTCTAAACATGTATAATTAAGCAGGGAATTCTCCTTAACAAAAGCCGTAATTCATATGACAAGCATGTTCTTGGACTTTAGTACATAACTTAAGTTCTTGCAATGGAAAACATGTGATATGTACATATGACGATGTACTATCAAGGTATAAACTTTTCGTGACAATATTCCTATTGCTCAACACTTTGCTCCATCCATCATCCGCTCAACTGCACATTTAAAACAAACATGCGGTGAGTACAAGAATGCACTCGGTGGACTCATGCCAAAACATTTGATAATATTGAATTATGTTGCCCAATGTCGAGTAAGTCACGAGGGTTTTAGTTAAAAGGCCTTGTCTTACTAAATCATTCGATTCATAAAAGTAGCTCGCCGAGCATTTTCTTGGTGTGTATGGTCCGTATCTCATAGTCACAATACATAATAATAATAAATAATAAGCGTCGAGAGGAGGCCTCCCGTCTACGACGCCGTGACCATTGTAATCCGTCTGACTGCGATCGCTCTCTGCAAGCATATGTTAACACAGCGTATAGTTCCAACCTTCACGCCAATCCTAGCCAGGCATTTATCATCCGACACAGGACCCGACATTAAAAAGGTTGGGCGCGACCCAAATGACATAACTTGTCATAATAAAGTTCCAACCATCTCCACAGCCCTACCCGGGCAAACAGATAGGATCCATACACAAAACGAAATATTTTTGGCGGTGTGCGATAAAACATTTGATAACGGTTGTAGAATAAGTATTGTAAATAAACTCATTTGGAATAACATTAAAGTCACATTTTAGTGGGGTGAAAAGGCCCACATTTTGAAGATAGGAAGCCCTTTGGATTGTAGATTCTCTAACGATTTCTTGGATTGCGAGTCCCAGCTTAACCTATCTATTCACGGCTTTGAGGTTTTGGAGTTGAAACATCCATCGGTCTTAGAACCCATATTTCTACTTGAGTGTATATCATGGCATGATATCAATCAATTGATCATGTAGTAGCGCCTAGTCGAATATTTCACGTTAAGGCGTCTTGGTAAAAATATCATATTCTTTGTTTTATCCTAAATTCGTGCATCTTATTAATGCTTTAATGTACCTTATGCGACATATCATATGAATGCATCAATTAATAGCATATTAGTCACATAAGGCATGTTTCACATAGGGAGTTTCAACACTTAGTTAAATTTCAGTGTTTAATTTTCAATAAAATAACTTAAAACAACCCAAGTGTCATACTTTGACGATCTAACTCTCGATTAGAAATACGTATGACCGCACAAAGATACATTCTGAAACCTCTAATCATGTACTGTAAGTTCTAAGAAGGAAGTCGACCCAAAGAGTTGTGGTTACGGAGATATAGGGTCTCAAAGTGGGCAACTCGAACCGACTTCTATACTTAGAATATTTTCAGAATTTTCAGATTTAGAGTGTCATACTTTGACGATTCATAACTCTTGATTAAAAATACGTATGACCGAACAAAGACACATTCTGGAAACCTCTAAATATGTACTATAAGTTCTAAGAAGGAAGTCGACCCAAAAGAGTCGTGGTTCTGGAGATATAGGCTCTCAAAGTGGGCAACTCGAACTGACTTCTTCTATACTTAGAAAAATTTTCAGGATTTCCAGATTTAGCTTAACGACGAGGGATTTTGCGAGCCTCGTAACTTTTGACTCACAATACCAAAATGACTGAAAGATACCATTTTAGAAACCTTGTAATAAGAACTACATGTTTCATGAAGACCATACTGGAAGATACTTGATGCATCGAGAGATACGTAAGTTCAAAGTTAACTAGTTGGAAAGGACAACATTCAAGTAGGTGACTTTGGGTCAGTGAAAGGTATACCTATAAAACTTGGTTTGAGATAAAACTTTCCAGATCACAACTAGATATGGTAAGGAACATTTCTTATGAAGAAACCCAAGTCAAATTAGGATTACAAATGGCTTGAACATCTCACGCAAAAGTCGGACTCGTAGGGTTCATTAATAAAGGAAATAGACTAAGGCAGTTTTGACAAAAACACCTACTGTAATGTATCAACTTTAAAAATTCACCGTGAGTTCATTATAAGGAATATGGGAATGCAACCAATCATATTGAAAATCCACTTAAGTCTAGTTTAATCCAGAAAAAGCCTTACTCAATGATTCAAAATAGATTGGGAGATATAAATATTTTACTACAAGCTATCACTACAGTGACAGTTTTGTGCAGTTCGTTTGAAAAATCTGGAATAAATAGTAAAAAATTTTAGAAAATTCTGAAAAATTACATAGATCTTCTAGACATGCTAATTTATGTTTATTACAATTTTCATAGTTTTACCATTAGCCAAACTCGAAACGAAAGCCACGGACCGTGGGTGATGAACACCGAAATTTTACAGATTTGTGCAGTGTTTTGAAAATAGAATTAAAATAGAAAATCAAGTTGGATTGACTTGAAATTTTACAGAGACGTAATAGACATGTTTAATTTCAACATAGTAAAATTCACATTCATCGGACCACTGTAACTTAGTCAAATAATTTTATGAAGTTACTATTTTCGTAACATACTTCCAGTTTTAAGTTTTAAGCTTATTCTTTTCGTATGCATTTCATATAACCACGAAAATGGTGAATCTATCACCCCAAATCACCACCAAGATCATCAATCTAACCATGCAAGTATGATTTAATCATGTCTAAGAGTCATAGGAGATAGTTATACCTTAGTCACGAATTTGAAGATGAATGAGAGAGATGGAGCTTGAGCTCTCTCTTCCATGGTGGAAATGATGTAGGGAGAAGAAGAAGAGAGGAAAGGAGAGGAGAGGTCTGAAAATTTTGGGGAGAGAGGAGAAAATGTATTATGAGTGAAATGAAGTGTATGGGAAGAGTTTCTCCATGTATATCTCTCTCTCTCTCTTAGGCACACACACACACACAATAGGAATCATGGTTAAGTGTGTAGAGTGTGGTGATGATTAGTGTGAAATGAAAGGCTTTCCATGCATTGGGTGTTAAAGGAGGTGACAAGCATGCCTTGTCCATTCATGATGGCCTAAGGTTTAGGGGTCCAAATAGGTAGGATTTATTTTCTTTTGTACATTAATGCAATATATATATCATACATGATCATAGGTATAAAATACAAGTCATAAAATAATTAAATCACCTCTTGTATATATTCAAATTTTTGAGAATAATAGAAAATAGGATAAAATATAATTCACACCTATTATTGATACTCATGTCAATCTCGATCAAAACATACTCATATATATCATAATATATGATTTAGATACCATAGGATAATTAAATGGTATCATTTCATGTGTTAAAACCATAGTTTATATAATTTGGGTTTTCAAAATCCATTTGAAAATTATCGAATTTAAACTCAAAATTCAATTTAATATTTATTAATACTGTAATTATATAAAATAATAATAGGAAATTAAATATAATAATTTTACGAGCATTAAACTCATTTTCAAAACGTCTCTAGACGCGTTGACGTTCAAAACGTCTCAAAGCGTTCAAAATCGACTCATCTCAAAATGGTCGTAGTAAGTTCGTACTTACTTAATAAATATATTCCATTTAATATAGGAATTAAGATGGAAATTAATTCCAAGCTTTCTTTCTGGAAATTCCATAAAATCTTGACGTTCGATCTGGCGTTCGACGTTAAAATAATCTTGTCGATATGCTTTACAAACTTCTATTTCTAAATTCACAATTCTCGTGAATATAAAATAGAATTAGTTCTTCGTAAATAATCGAAATCATTATTCACTATCTTACTAATTGAATCGTCACAGCGAATTCCTAATTTTCGGGTTTCAAAAACCGTAATTAGGCATCTAATTCTACGGGATATTACAATTATACGCAAGTATTTTAGAACTTAGCACGAAACGAGATGAAGGAATACGAATCTTCTTCATCAAAGGCAGGAGGTACGACGTTAGCATAAGTTCGCTTAAACTTAGATTTGGACATAGGATTCACCGTCTATAAGAATCGATAGTTGAGTAGATACGAATGAAAGTTAAGGATCATACGATGATTAGAAAAGGGTACAAGGTACCAACGTTGGAATCGAGAACGTTATGAGGATATGCAAATTTCGAGGACGAAATTTCTTTAAGGGGGGTAGAATATAATACCCCGAATTTCTGGGCTTAAAAATTTTGAAAATAAGAAGGAATATTACGATAGAAAACAGAATAAAAATGAACGTCGGTAGACGTCGGTTTTGAGAAATCGAAAATTTATTAATCTTTTCACATGAAAATATTTTAATAATAAATAAATATGTTTTAAGTATATTTGGGATATTATTTACACTAAGGAAGAAAAACAAATATTTTTCCTTATTTTCTAGTGATTTTCAAAAAATATGGAATTAAGTGATTAATTTGTGATTTAATATATGATTACTTGATTTATGTGATGAGTTGTCATGTTTATTTTGAAGTATATGATAAAATAATTATCATGTACACCCAAGCATGAGGTGGATATGATAAGGATTTGAAAATGACATTTTTAAGATAAGATTTGCTATGATATTTTCATAAAAGATAGGATAAGGTCATGATTAACTTAGAGATAATGTTTATCTCTTAGAAATATGTAGAAATGTGATAAATATCATAGGAGATAATATTTTAGACTTTAGCATCTATAATTTTCGAAAATCTTGTGTTATTTTATGTAGTTTTCAAAAATTACCATTTATTGTGATAATTGTACTAAATAATTTATTTAATTATATAATTGATAAATATCATGATTCTAGATCAATTTTATCTCCCAGAAATTATGAAAATTTCAAAATTAATAAATTAAGGTAAAGAATGGGATTTTATAAAAATAAAATCCTAAGAAACCCTAATGTTCGAAAATTTGGGGAAATAGTTTAGAAATGTTTCAAAAATTTATCTTATGATATAATATCATTATATTAATATAATTACTCATGAAAATAATATTTTTATGAAAAGAATCATAGTTTGATAATTTATTCGTAATTTCGAATTATTTGCCGATAACTTCACTTTAGTACTTAGAAATAATCTTAATTAATTTTCCTATGATTTATTTTATCATCTAAAATTATTATTGTGTCACATATCTATTTATTGAAGAAAATAAAAAATTTAGTGTATATTTATAATGAGGGCCGAAAATTTGACTTATTAAGTGTGAAAATGATGAAAAATATCATGTTTTAATTAATTCTATGTCATTATTATTTGGATAAGATATTATTATAGGATAAGGTAGATTATGTATCCAATTTGAACAAATAACTAAGACCTTTGTCATGTAGTAGGAGAAAAGTTTGAAAAATTAATGTGAACAAATGTGAACATAATAAATAAAAGTCAAACTTTAGGATAAGGATAAGATATGGTATTATCTTATAATTATATTATAGTATATGATATGGAAAAAAATAAAAATTTATCCTAAGCTTATAGTAGTGGCCGAAAATTCCATAAACCTTATATAAAGTGATAATTTATTTATTTTATGATAAGTATAAGATACTCTAATTAAATAATAAAATAACATAATAGACTATAGGATAAAATAAAATATTTGTCTCTAGTGAATAGAGATGGCCGAAAATAATGGAAAAAGATAAGGTATGAGTTGTATTTTTACAAATTACACCTAGATGTGTATAATATTAAAAAGATAAGATTTGATAAGATAAGATAAGATATGATAAGATTTTATAAGATAAGATCAAACATGAGTCATTTACAACTCATAGGTTCATATTTTAATAAGATAGGCATGAGTTGTAATTTTTGACCTTACCTTAAGATATTTTACAAAGTAATCATTATAATCATCCCATAACTTCTATAAATAGGAGGTTACCCCTCCCATGACATCATAACCAAAAATAGAGAGGAAATAGGAGAGAAAATAGAGAAAAAAAAATAGAGAGTGTTCTTCAAAGCGTTCTTCGATCATAAAAAGAATAACGTCGCCGACGTCGATCAAATCCGATAAAAAGGTTAGAATTTATATTATAAGCTTATGTTGTTCACATAATTTTCGAAAATTATGTGACTTATGCAAATATGTTTAGATATTATATTTATATGATGTTATTAAGCATATGGTATAATTATATCACAAAATCAAGCATGATATCAAATTTTATATGTGGACCGAAAACTTGAAGGTGTAATATGTTGATAATTATGATTTTAATTGATGATTGAAGCATGAAATCATAATCTATGGTATTAGTTATGCTTGTATGAATTTATGTAGAAATTTTGGAACACTTTGGTACCTAAGTCTATGATTTTCGAAAATATTAGTACATGATATTATGTTGAGATATAATCCATATTTGAGTGTTATCATAGCATATTGATAGTGTAGATTCATAAAATAGTGTTGTATGAATTTATTGGATTTGTTAAAAATTTATTGGACCTAAGTCCAATTTTCAAAAGTGACTTAGGAAGATTAAATTGATAGCTCACCATAAATAAAAATTATGTTATAGTAAGGATGCTTATAGATGAGTATGTGTTATGTGATTTTATTGGAATTTTTGGAAATTATTTGCTTAGTTTAATTAGGGTTTTCGAAAACTATAGGTTATATGTATTAATGTTATAAATTTATTTTATAAGGTATGATTACATAATATGATCCAAAATGATGTTTTAGACATATTATGATTTTATAGAATTTTAGAACAAAATTGCACATAAAATAATAGAATTATATAAAAGCAATTAAAAGTCAAAATGTTGACTTTAATCAAAATTTTGACTAAATGTTGACCAAGTCAAAATTGTTGACCAAAAACGTTGACCAAGGTCAAAGCGCGAAATCGATGTCGTGATCTATGTGGCGAAGTGCGTTTGGTAACAATGTAACTTACGTTACGAAAGTACATTAAAACATCATTATATACTAAAGAGATGGAATATCTCTTATATGATGGCGATGTCATAATCAACATCATTTTTATTAGGAAGCGTCGATATAAGTCCGACGTTAGCCTTATTTGATTCATAGGGCGTTATAGGCGATGTTCGTCTCTCGAAAAGTATAGCGATGTACTAAACCTCGTTTCTCACATTGAAAAGGGTCCCGCCGGGAGGAGAAGAAGGCGATAATTAAGTACTAGTGGCGTAAGAACTATAAGTTCTCGAGGTGGGCTTTCTTACCAAAACTAATTACGAGCTTTTTGGAAAATGTTTTATTGTTATTACTTTATCGCTTTCGCAAAATTTTAAATACGATATTATCGCGAAAATATTTTATGTTTTGTATATATCCATTCGGGTTGCACAGGGCACGAGAAGTTAATACAATTCGGGTCCCTTGGTGAGATGCTAGTTAGGATTGTGTACATAGTAAGCATTTGAGTCATTGGTCGCTCGTCTTTGTCTTGAGTGCATCTTTGTACTCGACCACATATTTGTTTTCGCAATACTGATATTTCGTAAAGTAAAATGTTTTCGACAATGTGTCCACCGAGTGCGTCTTTGTACTCGACCGCATATTGTTTTAAATGTGCGGGTTGAGCGATGATGGAGCAGGCGGGAGTTGGCGGAATCTTTTGAAGTATGAATTATTTTGGTTCACCTTGAGAATGCATCTTCATATGCATGTCTCACACGCTTTATTCATTGCCAAACTCGTGAGACTCTATTATATTTTGTTACCATGTTAAGCTTTGTAAAAGCTCTTGTTTTGTCGAACCATGAAACCTTTATATATATATATATAAGCTATTTTGCTCCATCATGATTCTCGATTACTGCTTGGAACATCTATATTTCTTCATAGATGAAATGAGTTGAAAAACCCTATTCTTTTCATATTCACGAAATCCAAACCCCAAGTCACGGTTCGGTAAGGATTAGCCGAACCGGGCTGTGACATTTTCTCACATAAAATGATACTATTATTTTATCCTATGCTATTATTTATTATCTAAATCATATATTATGACATATATGAGTATATTTAGCACGGTAATGACATGAGAATGGATAATAGGCGTGACTTCTAAATTTTGCCGTAATTCACGCCATTTTGGATATTATTTGCCAAATGATGTTTTAATTATTTAATTAGCATGCATTTTATATCTATGATTATATATGGATTGATATATTGTATTAGGGATCAAATAAAATTAAAACCACCCTTGAACCCCCTAATGATCGACGGCTACACCCCCTTAAACAAGCATGGGATTTATTTTTTTATTGACCAATGCATGAGAGAACTTTTTAGCCTAGCCTAATCATCACCAAACCACTCCTAAAATGCTGCAAATTTTCCTATTGGTGTGTGTGTGTGCCGGCGCATGAGAGGGAGAGAGATACATTGAGAGACCCTTCCCATTCTTCTCCCATTTCACTCATTATCCACCTCACTCTTCTCAAACACTCCAAACACACTCCTCTCACCCAAAATTCTACAAACAGCCGAGCTCCTCCTCCACCATTTCTAAAAATATTTTCCTTCTCTTTTTCTTCATTTCTTAACAAAAACTTGTATACCATACATTGTTCTTGTGAAACTCATACTTATTTCAAAGGTAAACTAAGGACCACGGTTTCGATTTTTCTTTCCATTGTTATAAAATTTTCGAAACATGTTCATAGCCTATATGTATGTTTTCGAATGCTCTTTGTATGAGATGTTGTTTATATACATGTCTCTTGATGATTTTTATTTTTAAAGATAGAAAATATATGTTTGGATGGTCATATGATATTGTATATGAAACATTTGAATAGATCTAGCCTATATATGTATATTCGAACCTTGAGCATGTTGAAAAATGATTTTTGAAAATGTTAAAAATAATATGGTGATGACCGATCATGTTTTAAAATGTTTTGAGGATGGATTATTGTTCTATGATGTGTTTAGAGTCCATGGTAAAATAATTAGAATTTTTGAAGAACCCTAGCATTTTTTTAAAAGAGGGCCGAGAGCTATATTTGATGTACCTTGGTGTATGATTTTATTTTCAAACATGCAATGACATATTAATGCTCTAGGACCTTGATTGTATGTTCTATGAATTTATTAGAATTTTAGAAAATCAAATGCTTGATTTTTAAAAAAAAACACCGTCTTGCCTTCAAGGTCTTATATGTTAGTGTATGATTTTATTTTGAACATGCAATGGTATATTATTGATCTAGTATATTGATTATGTGTTACATAATTTTGTTGGAATTTTGGAAATCAAATACTAAATTAAATCGAAAAAACCGAAGGCGCTCAGGCTTGAATAAGGTAATGATTTAATTGGTTTTTGATGAATGTTATAATGTTATATTGTTATACTATAGTGTATAAGCATATTGTATAATTGTTAGAATTTTTAGAAATCAAATACCAATTAAAAATCAAATAAACCGTGAGCCATGAGCTCTTCAAGGTGATGATTTAATTGTTTTTGATGAATGTATGATATTATATTGTTGTATTATAGTATATAAGCATAGTGTATGATTGTTAGAATTTTTGAAAACCAAAAACCCAAATAAATCAAAAAAGCCGAGAGCTTATAGCTCATATGGTGATGATTTCAAATGGTTTTGGTGGATGTTATGATGTTACAATGTTATACTATAATGTTTAGGCATGATATAATTTATTTGGAATTTTTGGGAATTGTTTAGTAATTATTTTCGAAATACCGTGAGCATTGAAGAATTATTCCTTGATGAATGAATTGTTTATGATGGACTATAGGTTATAAATATGTTATATATTAATGTTGGGACATTTTCTAAGTGTATAACAATTTTGAAAATTTTTGGACAATTATTCCAAAATTTTGAAAATAGCCGTGACATACATATATATTAATAAGTGACAATCAAATATCATATGGATGATATTAATACATATTAATGACCATAGTGTATAATAATACACTATATTAATTTAGAAAAATTTGAAAACCATTTGGTAATTTTCTATAATTACCGTAAGTTTTTAAACATTTATAAGGATTTTTAAATCCTTTTTAATCATGTTTAATAATAAATTATGTGTCTAATAATTATTTTAGACATATTTGGTTTTTACAGAATTTTATAAACATAGATTACTATGTTTGAGACAAACGTTATATTTAATAACGTTATTAACGAAAATATGTGGTTTAATTATTAAAAGGATTAATAATTGCGAAAAATATTGATAAGTCCATCGATTTATTTGATAAATCAAGAAATTGGAATTTGCGAAATGAAATTGATTAAAAATCAATTTACAAATAAAATAATAAGAAATTACTATTTTTAAAAGTCAAAATTGTTGACTTTGTTGACCTGTATTGACTTCGTTGACTTTTCAAGTCAACCGTACGAAAATACGTTCGATAAAAACTCTAATACGCGTAAGATGTAATATTCCAAAGAAACGAACATACGATTACGGTATTCTAAACGCGTAATTAGGGTTTTTCCCGAATATTCTTATATGTATGACATCGAATTGTATTTCGATTCAGTATCAATATAACGAATTCCTCTTTATAATTCACTAAGGATTGTGAATAACGGAATTTAAATTTATGAAATAATACGGCAGTATTATTTTAACGTCGAACGCGTATCAAACGTCAGTGTTTTATGGAAATTTCTGAGCAGTAAGGCCCGGAATTGAATTCCATATTATTTCAATATTAAATGATATTTATTTATTTAGTAGGTATGAACTTCTGCGACCATTTTGAGATGAGTCGATTTTGAGCGTTTGAGGCGTTTTGAGCGTCAACGTCTGAGACGTTTTCAAAATGAGTTTAATGCTCGAAATTATTATATTTAATTTCCTATTATTATTTTATATAATTTCCGCATTATTAAATATTAAAATCGAATTTTGAGCTTTTTAAATTCGATAATTTTCGAAATGAATTTCGAAAACCCTAATTATATAAATTATGGTTTTATCACTTGAAATGATACCATTAAATTACCATATGGTATCTAAACTATATGTTATGATCTATATGGATATTATTAAGCATTAAAATTAATTTTTTGAGCATTAAAACTCGGTATTGTGTATTTAATAATTTCGAAACCCTAATTTTCGAAATTAGGGTTTTGTTGCATGAAATGATGCAAAAATTTATCCTATGCTATTATTTATTATCTAAATCATATATTATGATATATATGATCGAAAATTACATGAGTATCAATTATAGGTGTGATTTACATTGTTATTCCTATTTTTCCTATTTATTTTCGGTAATTTCGATTATATGCCTAAGTGATGATTTAATTATTTTTATGACATGTATTATATATCTATGACCTATATTATAAATTATATATTGTGTTATGTGATAAATAAAATAAAATCAGCCCTTGGAACCCTACACCCATGCTACCGATTTCCTCTTCCCATTACACAAATGATTTCACATTTTAAATTGCCCAATGCATGAAGAGCTCATAAACACTCTTCATCATCACTAATCCCACTCCCAATGTGCTGCAGATTTTAGCCCATTTGTGAGGCAAAATCGAGAGAGAGAGAGAATAATTGATAAAACTCTTCCACTTCAACACCCCACACCCATAACATCATTTCGCTCATTTGAACTCACAAAATACTCTCCATCCTCTCCATTCTCCTCTCGAAAACCGAGAGCACCTCTCACATTTTCAAAATATTTCTTCTTCTCTCTTCTCATTTCTTCACCCAAGCTTGGTATTTCCATTGCTCTTGTCATTCTATACCATTCCTAAGGTAAATAAGGCCCTAGTACCGATTTACATCTCCATTTGTACAAAAAAAACGAAGCTTGTTCATATATGTATATGTGTGTTTCGAAAATCCTATGTATGTATAGATGTATGTTTTAAATGTTCTTGAGCATGAGATATTGTGTTCATATTGTTCTTGAGGATTTTAGTTACAAAAATATGAGATGGTATGCTAAATTAAACATATGATGTTGTATATGAAATTTTCGAATGGATTTAGTATGCATATGCCATTTTCGAATCCTAGGACTCTTATAATAATTTTCGAAAAATGTATGTAATGTTCATATGAGAACCGAATGCCTTTTATTTATTTTATGATGGATTATTGTTGTATAATGTGGTTAGAACACATAGGAATTTATTTAGAAATTTTTGAAAACCCTAGGCTATTTTTTTTAAAATGACCGAGACATGTATGACTTGATACCTTGGTGTATAATTTTTATTTCAAGCATGCAATGACATATTAATACTTTAGAACCTTGATTACATGTTCTATGATTTATTTAGAATTTTGAAAACCATATGCTTGATTTTGAATTAATCTTGTGAGCTTATAGATGTATAGGTTGGTGTATGATTATTATTTTGAACATCCAATGGTGTATTAATACTTTAATGTATTAAATATGTGATGTATGATTTGATTGGAATTTTTGGAAATCAAATGCCAATTTAAATCAAATAAACCGTGAGTGATATGCTCAATAAGGTGATGATTTAATTGGTTTTGATTAATGTTATGATGTTATATTAGTATACTATAGTATACTATAGTATATAATCATGGTATATAATTGTTGGAATTTTTAAAAACCAAAAACAAAAAATAATCAAAAAAACCGAGAGCTTACAAGCTCATATGGTGATGATTGCAATTGGTTTGGTTGATGTTGTGATGTTACAATTATATAATATAATGTTTAATCATGTCATGAATTATTTAGAATTTTTTGAAATTGTTTGATAATTATTGGGTAATTATCTTGAAATTACCGTGAATATTGTTATTTATTGGTGATTGAATTTTTATGATGAACTATAGGTTATAATTATGACATATATTAATTTTGTGACATTATACTATGTGTATATCAATTTTGGGAATTTTTGAACAATTATTCCATATTTTATGGAATTACCGTAGCTATATATATGTATATATATTAATAAATGGCAACAAATATCATATGAATGATATTAATTCATATTCTAGACCATAGTGTATAATAATACACTATATTAATTTAGAAAAAATTTTGAAAGTCATTTGGTAATTTTAAATTAATTATCGAGAATTTTCGATAATTAATAAGGATTTTAAATCCTTTTTAATTCAGTTTATTAATAAATTATATGTCTAATTAATATTCTGGACACATTTGAATTTTATAAAATTTTATAAACATAGATTGCTATGTTTGAGACAAACGTTTATTTTGTAACGTTTTTAAATCGAAAATACGTGTTTTAATTATTAAAAGGATTAATAATTACGAAAATTATTTATAAGTCCTTTGATTAACGTGATAAATCGAGAAATAGAACTTTACGATTTTTAATCAATCGAAATTCGATTTATAAAATAAATAGTAAGAAATTACTATTTAAAAGTCAAAATTGTTGACTTTGTTGACCCGATGTTAACCGTTGACTTTTAAGTCAAACGTGCGGTTATCTGATTGATAAATATGTCGATGACGCGTAAGATATACTAATTGAGTATGATACCTCATTAGTAAGAAAAGATTTCACAAATGAAATCCATATATCGAGAAACGTACTTATGTTACGTCAAATGTTTAAACCGGAAAGGTTAAAACGAAATAGTTGAACGTATCTCGAAGGACGAGAACAATTCAAATTATATACGTATTTGAAAACGTATTGAATTCATTAAAGAATTCAGTTCACTTCGATATAAGATATCGAAGTTTATCTTAGATTTTGAAAGTCTCGAGAGACTTGAGCGACGTACTAAAACCTCGCTTTTTCGTAAAGGTGTGGACGCAAACGCTGCGATCTTGACGACGCAAACAAACCTAGGACACAATTTACAACGAACCATAGTCGGTGGGCTTTTATCTTCAATAATATGGGCCCTTTTCTTACCTCACTATTGTGGGCTTACTTTTTAAACAAGATGTGACTTTCTTCGTTCTTCCCAAAATGAATTCTTTTACAATGTTATTTTGCAAATGTTGATAAATATTTACTACATTACCGCCAAAATATTACATTTTGTGTATGGATCCTAATTGTTATGCCCTGTAGAAATTTGGGCGATAGTTGGAACTTTATTATGACAGGTTATGTCATTTGTGGGTCGCACCCAACCTTTTATTAATGTCGGGTCCTGTGCCGGATGATAAATGCCTGGCTAGGATTGGCGTGAAGGTTGGAACTATATGCTATGTTAACATATGCTTGTGAGATTTGTGTCTTGTCAGACGGGATTACGGCCGGTCACGGCGTCGTAGAAGGGAGGCCTCCCTCTCGACGTTTGGTTTTAATACTATTATGAATTGTGACTATGAGATACGGACCATACACACCAAGAAAATGCTCGGTCGAGCTATGTTTATAAACTGAAAATGTTTTAGTAAGCACAAGGCATTTCAACTAAAACCCTTGTGACTTACTCTGATATTGGCAGCGTAATCTTAATATCAAATGTTTTCGGCATGAGTCCACTGAGTGCAATTTCTTGTACTTAGTCCTGCATGTTTGTTTTTAAATGTGCAGGTTGAGCTTCGATGATGGTGATGGGGAATGTGTTGAGGAGTCCGGTGTCCTTGACCAGTTTATTTAGAATTTGTGGTTTTCACCTTGAATGCATATCGTCATATGTGTATTCACACACTTTCCGCTGCTAAACTCTGAATTCATTTACTTTATGTTTTGGTATGAATTGTTAAGGTCTCTCAGGTCATTTATATCTTTGGATTGTGGGAGGATAATGCAACATGAATTATTGAGGTCCATCGGACTACTGTTAAGTCTTTGAGTCCGATGGCCTAACCCTTTTGAATCGTTATGACATCATCATATGTTATGATCAAGCATTCTAGATTATTCTTATTATGTCATTGCATCATGTTCGAGCATGCTAGTTTATTGTTATTATGCATCTTTATCTTAGCCATGAGATCCCTAAAATACTACTCCTAGTATTAGTCGCCCTCCAGTCCGGGTCGTCCGGAGTGGGGTCGTGACAGAAGTGGTATCAGAGCGCTTTGCTCTTTGTAAACCCAAATTCTTTTTATTCTAAGTCTAGATCGAGTCACTGGACTTCTAGAAATCTACTGACTCCTCTCAACACTCCATCACATCGAGCTCAACCGGGAAAAAGGTAACTGCATTTCTTTCTCAAACTCTTGAAATGAAAAGTTTTGATTGATGAGTGAGTTGGAAGAACTCTTGAAAGAAATTGGAAGGGTTACCCTTGGAGAGAAGGGTATGATTTTTTGGAGTCTGGTTGATGAAATGAAAGTTGAACAAAAATTTTTCCAAAAACTTTGAGTTGAATTGAATGATCATCGGGAAGGATGAATTCGCATTGATATGCAAGTATGAGTTGGATATGTTATTTTGAAACTCTATTTCCAAATTTCAAAACTTGTTATGAAGTTGCTTTGAAATCGTATTTTCAAATTTTGAGATTGTGATGAACGATATGCTATCACAAGAGAACCTAGACTCTAAGGAGCATGCTCACGTATCGTGAAAGAACATAGAAGTATGAACTTCTTTTTCCTTACGAGAACAAAAGAACGATAGGAAGAATGAAAGTGATGATATCCTCGAGCTCGGACAGCGAAGGCGAGCGAGAAGGATGAACGAGACGACCTCAACCTTGAAGATGAGCGGCGTCAGCGGTTCCTCATCGCCGACATGAGTGAGCATCGACACGAATCATGACATGGAAGTCACTTACGGCTTCAGAATGTTCAGCCTCAACCTAAAGACATGGATATGGTAGACGTATTACGTCGACATACGTCTCGATTTACATTTTGGCACGATCGTGCAAATTTCCTGCACTGCGCAGTAAATTTGTTTTAGCTAGATCTCTTTCGTTAGGACTCCGATTTACGCATGGTTTTTACCTGCGTACTCCTAATGCACTGATCTTCATTTATTATGAAGACCATAATCCCTAATTCTGTCTCCAAAATACGATAGAGTCTGTTGAACTCTAGTTTAAGTGTTTGGTATAATACAAGGATCTCGTAGCATATATATATTAAGATGTTATTGGTCTATATGTATACGTTTGGGTCAGACTAAGAAGGTAGGTTGTGATATGTGTTGTACCTTATGATGTTGCCTACCTTATAGACTGTTTAGTTCCAACCTAGTTGCTTCTCGTTCTGTTTAAGTTATCCTTTCTGTTTTGAGATGACGATAGTTGACTTATGTTAGTTTTAATCGTGACAGATGGAGGAGATGCGCTATATTGCTAGGAGGAGGGTAGGACCTCATGCCACACCCGAGGAGCTGATGCGCACCTATCGGAATCTTGGATGTCTTGGCGATGACCTAGGCGAGTTCTGGCGTATTACCTTGGTGTGGAGGAGCGCCGAGCCTATGGCGTAACCGACTATGATGGCATTAGCGACTCCTAGCTATACTCCCTTGTACATGGGATGGTTATGCCCGAGAGGTATCGGGAGACTACATTTATCGTATGCCCGAGGCTATGATTTGATTGAGGATCGCCTGGTTCGTGAGTCATCGACTTACGTGTATACGATATTCTGAGCCGCACCTATGGGACCTATCTCCTCCACGGGAGTACACTTGGCGTGATGAGTCGCGGTGGCTATACCTTGAGGTTCCAAGATAGGTCGATCTGTGATACCCCGCACGGATAGATGAGGCGGGATGTACGAGGTAGCAGGCGGCAAGACGCCCAGAGCTCTGGGAGAGCCCGTCTTGCCACCGGCGGTTTTGGGCACCCAGTACGTCCGCCACTACCGCCCCTACCGCCTGCGTCCGATCCACCACCACCGAAAGAGGAAGAGCCCTTCCGCCGGACAGTAGCGGATGAGCATATCAGATGCCTTCAATGGCTATGACCCGATCCGAGTATGCTACAGCCCGATCCGCCACAACTACGACTTGTATGGCGCGGATAACCCGGACCCTGCGCGACATACCGATGGTGGAAGCCAGTGCGGGACCGTCAGTGCGACCTCGCGAGGATGATTCGGATGGAGAAGACGATTCCGAAGAGGAGGAAGACCCCGAGGAAGACGCGGAGTAGGAAAGAGCCTGTGAAGACGTTAAATGACCTTTTTAAATTGAAATTTTTGTTATGACTAGCATGTGCTAGCTTTTCCTTTTTATATTTCGGTACTGATGGATCTAGAACTCGATTTTTTTTTTTGGAAGGTCGTGTGGGCCCGAAACCTTACTGTTTGTTTTCTTGTGGTTTTTGATGATTGAACGTCGCGCTTTTGAAAGACCTTGATTACCTATCTATATATTTGACCCAAGTGGGCTTTTGCGACAAATTGTCTATGTTAAGGATGAGTTGTTTTATTTTGATATCGTTTTGCGAAAAAGACTATGGAGATCTTATGTATGTTAAGCTATGAAAGCGATAAGTGATTGACGATAATATGTTTTATATAACAGAATGCCTCCGAGAAGAAACCCGGAACGAGAACCCAGAGGTCGAGGAAGATCTAGAGGAAGGGGTAGAATCCCCGAGCAAGAGGAAGAAGATATTCCCCAACCACCCCCCACCTCAACCTGAATGAAGGATCGAGGAACTATTCCTGAGGCAAAACACACCGGTCTTTAACGGAAATGGAAGCCCAGAAGAAGCCGAGCAATGGGTTAGAACCATTGAACGGATTTTCAATTTCTTAAGATGCACACACAGAACGATCATCATGCGCTACTTTCGGTGAATGGACCACCGACTTACGGTGGGAGGCCGAAGAAGACCTTTCTGTTGAGAGAACCGGAGGAGTTCTCATGGGAGGACTTGAGGGCTGTATGAAATACATCCCCAAAAGTTATAAGAGGAGAAAGGGCGAGAATTTTCTGCACGAAACAAGAAAGGTTTTCGTGACCAACTATGATCGCGCTGCGAGATGTCGAGATATGCACAGGCGGTGGACACCGACTTGAAAATTTCGGAAAAGTTTAGGTCGGGGCTCAAGATGGAATACGGATGTCTCTTGCCACCATGGAGACCTAACTTACATCAAGCTCTTGCACGAGCTTTAGATATTGAGCGGCAATGTCCGAAGATAAGTCGATGTCGGCTCGGACACACATACCGGACGAGAGAAAAGGGAAGTGGGAACCCAATCGCGGAAATCATAGCACGGGAGGCTATGAGAACACAAGCCACAATCGACCACGGCGAGGCACCGGCACACAAGGGCGAGCTGGAAGAGCGACTTATGCTCCACCGGCAAGGGACCGCGAGGAGCAGATAAGGGCACCTCCATGCCCTAGATGCCATAGAGCACACAAGGGGTGTGCACGGCAAATGTGGTAAGCTGTTACAAATACGGGCAAAAGGGCATTCGCCATAATTGCCCGGTCACGTTCGGATATAAGGTGAACCAAGCGGCAATGTCCGGCCACTAAGGGCTATCTGACTCCAACCCCACCGCCGCATAGCCAGTTCCATTAACCTCGGCAACTCCATTGGCAACAACCCGGCAAGTGGTGCGGCAACCACAATGGCGGCCGCAAAGAACAACAACCCCATAGCGGCGGTGGCGACCACCGCCTCAACAACAACAAAGGCGTCGACCACCAAGCGGCAGCGGCAACAACCCGGACAACGACCGCAGAACCAACAAGGACCAGCGCCCGTCGGCCTCGGCCGGCTCGAGCTAGAGCCTACGCCTTGCATAGGGCAGAGCAGAACAAAACCGAAAAACTCGCGGTATGGGAGTTCTCCTCAACCTACCGTTATAGTATTGTTCGAGGCGGGTGCTTCGCATTCTTTTATTGCAAAATCATGCGTGAAATCTTTGGGCCTTAGGTCTGAAAAGTCAAGCCGTGATATGAGAATCTCATCGCCTATAGGAGGGATTATGGTATTACACACTTTTGCTCGAACCTAGAGTTGACATTAGGATCACTTAGGGTTACGGCTAACAATCTAAACATAATACCCATGGATGATGTAGACTTAATCCTAGGAATGGACTGGTTAGCTAAAATCATTCCACGATTCTATGTAAGGAAAGGAAAATTTCGTTTCACTTTCACGGACAAGAAGCTACGCATTTCCACAGGATCAGCAGGGAAGAAGAATCCGATTGTATCGGACTACTGAGCGAGGAGGATGATGAACCGAAAGGGCGCCATGCATTCCTTATTTATTTGAGCGGAGAGGATAAACCGAGCGCGGTAGAAGACATAGAAGTTGTCCAAGAATTTTCGGACGTGTTTCCCGAAAATCTACCAGGACTGCCTCCTTATAGACAACTAGAGTTTACCATTGACTTGGAACCAGGATCGGCTCCAGTGTCGAAGGCACCCTATAGGATGGCCCCAAAAGAGTTGGAGGAACTGAAGATCCAGATTCAAGAATTGTTGGATCTAGGTTTCATTAGACCAAGTGTTTCACCTTGGGGAGCGCCTGTTTTATTTGTCAAGAAAATGGATGGTTCTTTGAGGATGTGCATCGATTATAGTGAACTAAATAAGATGACACTAAAGAACAAATACCCTTTACCTAGAATTGATGACCTATTTGATCAATTGCGAGGAGCAGGTGTATTCTCGAAAATTGATCTTAAGTCAGGATACCACCAGCTGAAAATACGTTCTGAGGATGTACCTAAGACTGCATTCCGAACCAGATACGGCCACTATGAGTTCATAGTCATGCCATTCGAATTAACAAATGCACCAGCCGTATTCATGGACCTCATGAACAGAGTATTTCATCCATTTTTGGATAAATTTGTTTTGGTCTTCATAGATGATATCCTTATTTATTCAAAGAATGAAGAGGATCATAGAGAACATCTAAGAACGGTTTTGCAAACCTTGAGAGATGAAAGACTCTTTGCTAAGTTTAGCAAATGTGAGTTTTGGCTGAAGGAAGTTATGTTCCTTGGACACATCGTGTCTGCAGAAGGTATAAAAGTAGATCCAGCCAAAGTAGAGGCCGTGCAGGAATGGAAATCACCAAAGACTCAGCACGAGATTAGAAGTTTCCTAGGATTAGCTGGTTACTATAGGAGATTCATCGAAGGATTCTCCAAAATTGCAAGGCCAATAACCCAGCTACTCCGGAAAGGAATCAAGTTCAATTGGACTGATGAATGCGAGACGAGTTTCCAAATACTCAAGGAAAAATTGACAAGTGCACCGTTCTAGCAGTCGAGCGGACAAAGTATGTAGTCTATCTGAGCGCATCTAAGACTAGGCGGGTTGTGTTTTGATGCAAGAAAGAAAGGTGATAGCTTATGCATCCCGACAACTCGGACCGCACTGAACCGAACTACGGACCCACGATTTGTAATTAGCGGTGGTTCATGCACCGAAAATTTGGAACACCATCTCTATGGTGTGAGATGTGAGATCTTCACGGATCATAAAGTTTGAAGTACTTCTTGAACAAAGAGATTTGAATATGAGACAAAGAAGATGGCTCGAGCTTGTAAAAGATTACGAATGTGGTATTAACTATCACCGGTAAGGCGAATGTAGTAGCCGGCGCTTAAGTCGTAAAACCGTACCAAGTTAGGATGTCTCTTTGTACAAGAGGAAAAACTTCGTTGAAGAGTTTGGAAGAATGAGGATTGAGCTGGTTGAACCACGAGATAATTGTGGTGTGTTGCTACACTCACACTGACATCTGATCTAAGAAAAAGGATTGTCGAGAGACAAAGGATGGAGGAAAAGTTAGAAAAGATCAGACAAAGGGTAAGGTCTGAAGGATTTAAGAATTTCCAAGAGGTGTCAGACAACGCCTTATTGTTTGAAGGTAGGATATGCGTCCCTGACGACGCAGAGCTTCAAAATGAAATCATGAGTGAGGCTCATGATACACCCTACACCACCCACCCAGGCAGTACTAAGATGTACCAAGACCTGAAGGAAAATTTTTGGTGGGAAGGCATGAAACGAGACATAGCTTCTTTAAGTAGAACGCTGTCTTGTTTGCCAACAGTGAAGGCACTACACCAACGTCCATACGGAAAGTTGCAACCGTTAGAAATTCCAGTGGAAATGGGACGATATAACAATGGATTTCGTTACAAGCTTACCCAAGTCGAGAAGAGGAAACACGACCGTATGGGTAATTGTGGATGAGCTTACAAAAGTGCTCATTTTCTCTGATTCATA
The DNA here is from genome assembly GCA_036937905.1 of Salvia rosmarinus. NCBI lineage: Eukaryota > Viridiplantae > Streptophyta > Magnoliopsida > Lamiales > Lamiaceae > Salvia > Salvia rosmarinus. The sequence continues at coordinate 47,709,793 of CM072816.1, forward strand.
GCACTTATGGATCGATAAACTAGCCGGTATGCGTTAAGGAAATTATACGATTACATGGAGTGCCAAAATCTATTACCTCGATCGAGACTCCAAGTTCACATCTGATTCGGATTAGCTTGCGAGAAGGCTGAGTGCGAGGTTAAATTTCGATCTGACATTCCACCCACGGATCGATGGATGATAAGCGCATTTACGTATTTAGTTGATATTTGAAGATGAGTTTAGCTCGTTTAATGTGCGTTTATGTATCGATTCTTAATGTTTCATCTATTTCTAGAAGATATTGCTCTTGGGTGTTATTTTGGTGTTTTGTAGGGTTATGTGTTGAAAATCGAAGCAAGGAACGAAGCACGAACAAAATGAACAATCATCCGGTTTAGCGACCAGCCTAGCGGTCGCTTAGAGACGATCATGAGCAAACCAATGGCGCCCGGAAGAGCCGCGATGCGACCTCGTGCCGCGGCGAAGCTAGCGTCGAGAATTCAGGGCGATTTCGCGACCAGTTCATGTGACTAGCGACCGCTAGCCGGTCATGAGGTACAAAGCGGCGCAGAAGAAGCGGCGAGCGAAAGAACGCGACGAGACATACCTAGCGATCTCACTAGCGATCGCGAGGACCGGTCGCGAGGCGGCGCGGCAGGAGAGAAATTGGGGTTTCCACCCTTTTCTATAAATAGGGGATCACCCCACTCGCGCCTCCTCAGACCCAACACGCCCCCAGACCTATTTTACTCAGTTTTCCCTCAGTTTTATCTTTATTTTAGCTTCCGTTTAGTTCTAGCTTTAATTCTTGCTTTGTTCTAGTTTAGTTTATCGTTCCGTTATCAATCAGAACGTTTTGTCCGATCATTTTCCGTTGTTTTCCGTTCGTTCGTTTGGGATTGGATTCAAGACCAACCATTGTTCATCCGACGCTGCCCTACGGGTTTTATATATTTAATTTCCGTTTTTATGGTTAACTCGTATTTTATTCCGTTTATTATGTCTGGCTAGTTTTCTATTCTACTCCTAGGGTTTGCATGATTCGATCCTATATGTTGTGAGTTCTGCTATCGTTATTTACCTTCCAGGCATTGATTCATGATTCGATTGTGCTTATTTATATGTGTTGATTTCTGATCAATCTTGATGCATATCTAATTGTCGGTTAATTACGTAATTGTATTAATTGTCAATCGTTATCGAATGCATGATCTGAATGAGCCTTGAGTAAATGGCGAGATAGGACTTTCGTGGAAGCATATTCTTAGTGATGCTTTTGGGTTGCTTATTTTCCTCTAGACACGTATCGTGATAGGAAAATTAGTAATCAATCGCCGCAATTGTCGTGGCGAAGTTGTTGGTTATATTTGTGATCTTCCGTCTTGTCCGGATTAAAGCGGTTAGTAATAAGCGGGATAAGCGTCGTTGTGGATAGGATTGGTGCATCCTAGGGTTAGTCTTTATTCATAGTTATCTTCGTGTTTTATTGCGTTATTTATATTTCGTTTGGTTACCTTTGCTTTGGATTAAATTCAAGCCCCAAAACCTCTCACCCTTTATTACGTGCTTGGATAATGATGAATTGTCGTTGAGCTAGCTTCTATGTTTTCGTAATACAATCTACGTGGATACGATGCTTAACTTACCCATACTTACACTTTTACGTGTGAAAAGGAGCGATCAAATTTTGGCGCCGTTAAAGTTGTTAAGATTGCATAGGAATAATTTGTGATTTGGATTTATTAATTCAAGTTATATATATATATTATTTATTTATTTTGTTAGTGCTAATTTCTCTCTTCTCGCAGGTGGTTTATGCGTCACAAGATCTCGGGGACCTCACGAGGTATTATTAGATCCGAGATCGAAGGCTCTCAAAGGAGAGAGGGCGAGAGAAGAGGCGGGTTGCAATGGCGGCCAATCCAGCGAGCAGGGCATTCCCCGAGCAAGTTGCACGCATGCTATCGACTTTGCGAGATGCAGCGTCGGATGGCGAATATGGGAATCATTGTCCTGCTCCGGAGGAAAGACCTCTCGAATCACATGTACCGACATCCCACCGAGCAGTTCAAGGAGGCGGTTGGGGCCCGCACGTAGATGCAAACAATTTTGAGCTCAAACCGTACGATCGGTATGGTCGAGGAGAGCGGTTTGGGGAGGAGTCACGGAAGACCGAATCGCATCTCGAACGTTTCGATATTTGTGACACCATCAAATGCAATGGGGTGCCACAAGACACGATCCGGATCGCATGTTCGGCTTCTCATTGTGACGGTGAAAGATTGGTTCAAGTTTGGACCGAGTGGCATCGACACTTGGGGAAACTTTGCGAAGTTTCTTTGAAATACTTTCCGCCGTGGCGCTAGAAGATCATCGCCGAAATCTCTCATTTTGCCAAAACCACGATGAATCATTATTCGAGGCATGGGAGAGATTCAGAGGTCTATTGAGAAGATGTCCACAACATGGGTTCTCGAGGAGCAACAAATCACACAGTTCTACGGTGGGCTGACATGGCAGACGAGGAGCATGGTGGATGCGTCGGCGGGGCTGCTTATTGAACCGACCAGTAGACGAGGCGAGCCGTATTTTAGAAGAGATGGCTGCCAACAGCTATCAATGGCCAACGGAGAGAACGCCATCGTTCAAAGCAGCTGCTGTTGAGAGTGATTCAAAATATGACGATCTCATGAAGAAGTTCACTCTTTTGAAGAGTCAGATTGAGACGAAAACGTCAGCCACATCAATCAGAGGAATCATTCAATTTCCAACAACCTTGAAAGAGCTTCAATGTTCAGAATTCGATTCAAGAGCCGAGGAAGCCAAGTCTCGAAGACATGATGCAGCAGTTGGTTGTAAGCAACCAACAATTGGCAACGAATCAGAATTCGTTCATAAGCAACACCGGGCAAAAGATAAATCATTTGGAGTCCACTGTGACGGCTATGGGGAAGCACATAAAGATGTTGGAGAATCAAATTGGTCAAATAGCCGTGCAAGTGAATGCACTACAAAAGACGGGCCAATTTCCGAGTGTCTGGAGGTGAACCCAAGAGTCGATGCTTCGCCATTCGAGACAAGAGTGGGCGAGCCTGCCCGAGCCCTACCAAGGAAGAAGAGCATGATAGCACACTGACGCAGAAACTCGCGACCGAGCTCACGACCGCGAGCCCGATCGCGAACCATCCAGAATTTTTTCCACAGAAGCCCGCGACCGAGCACGCGTCCGCGCGCCCGACCGCGAGCCATCCGAGTATCCGCGCGCCAGAGTTGTTCGCGAGCGACCCATCGCTCGCAAACCAGCCCGCGAGCAATCAGTCAGAGCACATGGCCGAGAAATCAGCGCGCGAGCTCGCGCCCGCAAGCTCGCACGCGAGGAAGGAGTCCAGCGCGCAGCAGATTCCTCGCGACCTTCCCAGCGGCCGCGAAGTCGATCGCGAGGCAACCCCAGAAGCAAATCCTCGCACGTACACTCCTCCGATCCCGTTTCCGAGTCGACTTATCAAGTCGAAATATGACGAGGAGTTTGCTCGTTTCAAAGAGGTTTTCAAAAGTTGAGATAAATTTGTCTCTCTTTGAGCTGCGAAACATGCCGCTACATGAAATTCTTAAAGACAGCTTGCAAGCAAGAAGAAACTTGGGAAATTTGAGAAAATTTCCTATCCAAAATGCGATGCCGTCTTGCAAAGGAAGCTCCTCTAAAGCGAAGGATCCCGGCGGTTTCACGTTAGAGTGCGAGATCGCCGAGCGATTTTTCAAATGTTTTGTGCGATTTGGGCGAGCATCAATCGATGCCATTGAGCGTCTTCAACCGGCTACACCTAGGAAAGATGAAGCCGGCGAAGATTTCATCGATGATGGCTGACCGCCATCACATATCCAAAAGGTATCGTCGAAGGCGTGTTGGTAAGAATTCGGATTTTGTTTTTCCCGCCGATTTTGTTATTTTAGATATTCCGAATTCAAACAACAACCGCTAATCTTAGGTAGACCTTTTCTAGCAACCGGTGCGTGCGTTGATTGATGTGCGGAAGGAAACCTCACGTTTCGTGTTAGCGATGAGGAGCTCAAAATTTCCATATCGACGCCATCAAGCAACACGGCGTTGGAAAGTCGAAAGATTGTTGCTCGATCATGAATCTTCTTTGCACACGCCTCGCGCTTAGAGGGTACTCGACCAATCGAGGAATCGTGAGAAGAAAAGTGGACTCGGCATGGAACTCGAGTGTATCGTTCGAGTTTGGGGGCCACTTCCATAGTCGATGGTGGTCATCCGTGAATGCTAAGTTCAAAAGGGTCCACAAGTTGGGAAAGATTTACATTGCCAAAGCGCGGATTAGCGAGGTTAGTGATGGTCTAGCTAAAGACATTAAAGTAAGCACTTGTTGGGAGGTAACCCAGCGTTTTCTTTATTTTGTTTTGTGTTTTGTCATGTCTTTCGTTTGTGTTGCTTTTGTCGTGTTTCATTTTTTTCTTTTCGTTTTAGTATGCATCGATCAACGAGTTAAGTGAAGTGTGTTAATCCATGTGGCGATGACGATAGAAAATTTTGTGAAATTTCAATGATAGTGCGCATGATATGTTAGAAAATGACGCATGAATGACGTGAGATGGCTTAGAACTTGTTGTTTTCACCATTTGCTTAACCCGTGAGACTTGAGCTTCATTTGTATACATATCTTGATCTGTTTACATTAATGTGTGATATCATGCATGTGATTATCTTCTAGAACTTGCCGCTTTTACGTGTCGAGACCGCAATATATGTTTTAATTTGGAAAGGATAAAGGCCATCTTTGTTAACCACATATTCACCCAAACACTAACCCGATGATATATACAATTTGTCGCCTTCTTTGAGCCTTTATTAGACTTTTCTTTCGATTAACGGATGATAGGAGGTGAGGATGGATATGGGAATCAAAAGGGTTGAAATTTTGATGTAGTTATGGCGAGAAAAGTTTCTTTTAGAAAAATACATCCGTGGTGAAGAATAGTACCTTGTTCGTGAAAATTAAACCCTATAAGCTCTAGAAAAGAAAAGAAAAGAAGAATGTTAAGTTCACTATGAGCGTTGAGCATAAAGGGTCTTTAATCAAAGTATAGGTACCTTATGAGGCATAAAGCGTCAATTTAGCATGTTGGGAGAGAAGAGGAAAATGGACAAAGTCCATATGTGTGAAATATATAAATGGTGGTGCTTGAGTTTACTTGAGTCACTTAGCCATATATTACCCTACCTTAACCAATGTGCCTACATTAAAACCTATGAAAAGTCCTCTTTGATCCTCATTTGAACACATTTGTGCGGTGGAGATGTTAGAAAGCAGCAAGCCTATGGTAAGATGTTGCATTGCATTGATGCGTGAGTGTATACACGTCCTTAATTTCTTTATGAGTTTGAGTGTATCCTATATATATTTTACACACATGCCTTTGTGAGGTTGAAATAAATGAGTTTTGCCCTCGATAGTTGTTTGTGTTGAGTTGGATAACGTCGTCGTGTGCGCTAATGTTTTGGCGTTAATATGTTTACGAGGCCTAGAATGGTTATCCTCTTTACTACGCTCGTTGATCTTTCGTTTGTCTTTCATTACTTTTGTTTGAGGACAAACAATGCTTTAAGTTTGGGGTTTGATAAACGCGCATTTTACGTATTTAGTTGATATTTGAAGATGAGTTTAGCTCGTTTAATGTGCGTTTATGTATCGATTCTTAATGTTTCATCTATTTCTAGAAGATATTGCTCTTGGGTGTTATTTTGGTGTTTTGTAGGGTTATGTGTTGAAAATCGAAGCAAGGAACGAAGCACGAACAAAATGAACAATCATCGAGTTTCTAGCGACCAGCCTAGCGGTCGCTAGGATGGTCGCGAGCAAACCAAAGGCGCCCGAAGAGCCGCGACCGCGACCTCGTGCTTGTGGCGAAACTAGCGTCGAGAATTCATCGGATGATTTCGCGACCGATTCATAACGACTAGCGATCGCTAGCCGGGTCATGAGTAAAAAGCGGCGCAAGAAGGCGGCGGCGAGAAGAACGCTACGAGACATACCTAGCGATCTCACTAGCGATCGCGAGGACCGATCACGAGGCGGCGGGCAGAGAGAAATGGGGTTTCACCCTTTTCTATAAATAGGATCACCCCACTCGCGCCTCCTCGGACCCAACACGCCCCAGACCTATTTTACTCGGTTTTCCTCGGTTTATCTTTATTTTAGCTTAGTTTAGTTCTAGCTTTAATTCTTGCTTTGTTCTAGTTTAGTTTATCGTTAGTTATCAATCGAGCGTTTTGTCCGATCATTTTCCGTTGTTTTCCGTTCGTTCGTTTGGGATTGTATTCAAGACCAACCATTGTTCATCCGACGCCCCTATGGGTTTTATATATTTAATTTCCGTTTTATGGTTAACTCGTATTTTATTCCGTTTATTATGTCAGCTAGTTTTCTATTCTACTCCTGGGTTTGCATGATTCGATCCTATATGTTGTGAGTTACTGCTATCGTTATTTACCTTCGGGCATTGATTCATGATTCGATTGTGCTTATTTATATGTGTTGATTTCAATCTTGATCAATCTTGATGCATATCTAATTGTCGGTTAATTACGTAATTGTATTAATTGTCGATCGTTATGGAATGCATGATCTGAATGAGCCTTGAGTCGAATGGCGAGATAGGACTTTCGTGGGAAGCATATTCTTAGTGATGCCTTTTGAGTTGCTTATTTTCCTCTAGACACGTATCGTGATAGGAAAATTAGTAATCAACTCGCCGCAATTATCGAATCAAGTTGTTGGTTATATTTGTGATCTTCCGTCTTGTCTGGATTAAAACGGTTAGTAATAAGCAGGATAAACGTCGTTGTGGATAGGATTGGTGCATCCCTAGGGTTAGTCTTTATTCATAGTTATCTTTCGTGTTTTTATTGCGTTATTTATATTTCTGTTTGGTTACCTTTGCTTTGGATTAAATTCCGAAGCCCTAAAACCTCTCACCCTTTATTCTGTGCTTGGATAATGATGAATTGTCGTTGAGCTAGCTTCTATGTTTTCGTAATACAATCTCTGTGGATACGATACTTCGCTTACCCCATACTTACACTTTTTACGTGTGAAAAAGGAGCGATCAATGGACAGTCGGAAAGGAAGATCCAAACCTTAGAGGATATGTTAAGAACCGTAGTCTTGGACCGAGGTGCCAAGTGGGAAGATATTTTACCTCTTATCGAGTTTGCTTACAACAACAGCTATCAAGCGACGATCGGCATTGCCCCATACGAAGCCTTGTATGGCAAGAAGTGTAGATCACCGCTTTATTGGGATGAAGTCGGTGAGAGAAAAGTCATAGGGCCTGATGCAGTGAACGAGATGATCGAGATCGTCCGACAGATTAGGCTGAGGATAAAAGAGGCTCGTGACGGGGCAATCTAGAGGCTCGGGATGAAAATCTTCTGACGTCGTGTAGATCCAAGCTACAGTTTGAGGATGGAGACAAAGTATTTCTTAAGGTTTCTCCATCGAAAGGAATTGTCAGGTTTGGCCTGAAAGGAAAGCTTAGACCCCGCTTTATAGGACCTTATGAAATCCTAGAGAGGATAAGTCCAAGAGCTTATAGGTTGGCTCTTTCGCCAAGCCTAGAAATGTTCATAATGTTTTTCACGTCTCGCAATTGCGAAAATCGTTCACGACCCAAAGCACGTGATTCATCAAGGCGGCGTGACCTCGAGCGGACATGAGCTATAAGGAAGAACCCGCGGCCATACTTGACCACAAAGTTCAAAGAACTACGGAGCAAGTCGATTCGTTAGTCAAAGTTTGTGGAGACACCACGGACGAAAGAAGCCACGTGGGAGCTTGAAGGCGATGAGAGAAAATACCCGATTTATTTTTCTAGAGGTATACAAATTCGGGATGAAATTTTTCGTGAGGGGTGGAATGTAATATTCGAAAGAAACGAACATACGATTACGGTATTCTAAACCCGTAATTAGGGTTTTTCCCGAATATTCTTATCTGTATGACATCGAATTGTATTTTGATTCAATATCTATATTACGAATTTCTCTTTATAATTCACTAAGGATTGGGAATTATGGAATTGAAATTTATGAAATAATACGGCAGTATTATTTTAACGTCGAACGCGTATCAAACGTCAGTGTTTTATGGAAATTTCTGAGCAGTAAGGCCCAGAATTGAATTCCATATTATTACCAATATTAAATGATATTTATTTATTTAGTAAGTATGAACTTACTGCGACCATTTTGAGATGAGTCGATTTTGAACGTTTTGAGACGTTTTGAACGTCAACATCTAGAGACGTTTTGAAAAATGAGTTTAATGCTCAGGAAATTATTATATTTAATTTCCTATTATTATTTTATATAATTTCCGCACTATTAAATATTAAAATCGAATTTTGAGCTTTTTAAATTCGATAATTTTCGAAATGAATTTCGAAAACCCTAATTATATAAATTATGGTTTTATCACTTGAAACGATACCATTAAATTACCATATGGTATCTAAACTATATTTTATAATATATATGGATATTATTAAGCATTAAAATTAATTTTTTGAGCATTAAAACTCGGTATTGTGTATTTAATAATTTCGAAACCCTAATTTTCGAAATTAGGGTTTTGTTGCATGAAATGATGCAATAATTTTATCCTATGCTATTATTTATTATCTAAATCATATATTATGATATATATGATCGAAAATTACATGAGTATCAATTATAGGTGTGATTTACATTGTTATTCCTATTTTTCCTATTTATTTTCGGTAATTTCGATTATATGCCTAAGTGATGAATTAATTATTTTTATGACATGTATTATATATCTATGACCTATAATATAAATTATATATTGTGTTATGTGATAAATAAAATAAAAATCAGCCCTTGGAACCCCTACACCCATGCGCCGATTTCCCTCTTCCCCATTACACAAATGATTTCACCTTTTTAAATTGCCCAATGCATGAAGAGCTCCTTAAACACTCTTCAATCATCACTAATCCCACTCCCAATGTGCTGCAGATTTTAGCCCATTTGTGAGGCAAAATCGAGAGAGAGAGAGAGGAATAATTGATAAAACTCTTCCACTTCAACACCCCACACCCATAACATCATTTCCTTTCATTTGAACTCACAAAAATACTCTCCATCCTCTCCATTCTCCCTCTGAAAACCGAGAGCACCCTCTCACATTTTCGAAAATATTTCTTCTTCCTCTCTTCTCATTTCTTCACCCAAGCTTGGTATTTCCATTGCTCTTGTCATTCTATACCATTCCTAAGGTAAATAAGGCCCTAGTACTGATTTACATCTCCATTTGTACAAAAAAATCGAAGCTTGTTCATATATGTATATGTGGGTTTCGAAAATCCTATGTATGTATAGATGTATGTTTTAAATGTTCTTGAGCATGAGATATTGTGTTCATATTGTTCTTGAGGATTTTAGTTACAAAAATATGAGATGGTATGCTAAATTAAACATATGATGTTGTATATGAAATTTTCGAATGGATTTAGTATGCATATGCCATTTTCGAACCCTAGGACTCTTATAATAATTTTCAAAAAAAATGTATGTAATGTTCATATGAGAACCGAATGCTTTTTATTTATTTTATGATGGATTATTGTTGTATAATGTGGTTAGAACACATAGGAATTTATTTAGAAATTTTTGAAAACCCTAGGCTATTTTTTTTTAAAATGACCGAGACATGTATGACTTGATACATTGGTGTATAATTTTTATTTCAAGCATGCAATGACATATTAATACTTTAGAACCTTGATTACATGTTCTATGATTTATTTAGAATTTTTGAAAACCATATGCTTGATTTTTGAATTAATACCGTGAGCTTATAGATGTATAGTGTCACGCCCCCACTCCGGACCAACCCGGACTGGAGGGTGACTAATACTAGGAATAGTATTATAGGACAAATTGACCGAGGTAAATGGTCACATTGGTTATAAACAAGCATGCATAATATGGCATAAGATATTATCCAAATAATTAAAAGAGTTTAGGCCATCAGACCCAATGATTAAACCATGATCTGATGAACCTCAATAGTACGACAGTAGACATAAGGTTTAAGAGTTAGAGTTTAGCAGCGGAAAGTGTGTGAATACATATATGACGATATGTATTCAAGGCAAAAACCAAATCCTAAATAAACAGTCAAGGACACTGGACTCCTCAACACAGCCTCCATCATCACCATCAGAGCTCAACCTGCACATTTAAAAACAAACATGCAGGGCTAAGTACATGAAATTGCACTCAGTGGACTCATGCCGAAAACATTTGATAGAATTTGAATTACGCTGCCAATATCGGGTAAGTCACAAGGTTTTAGTTAAAATGCCTTGCGCTACCAAATCATTTTCAAGAAACATAGCTCGCCGAGCATTTTCTTGGTGTGTATGGTCCGTATCTCATAGTCACAATACATAATAATAATAATAATAAATAATAAACGTCGAGAGGGAGGCCTCCCATCTACGACGCCGTGACCGATCGTAATCCGTCTGCAGACACATCACTCTGCGCAAGCATATGTTAACACAACAGATAGTTCCAACCTTCACGCCAATCCTAGCTGGCATTTATCATCCGCACGGACCCGACATTAAAAAGGTTGGGTGCTACCACAACAATTGATATAATAGTTCCAACCATCTCTACAACCTCACTGTCACGACCCCACCTCGGGATGACCGGGAGTGAGCGGACTAATACTAGGAATAGTATTCAAGGATACGGACGACTGTCACGATAGGACATATCATATGAGAATATAGAACTTAAGATTTAAACAAACACTTATAACGTTTCAGTTCAAAAGGGGTTTAGCCAACAGATCCAAAGGATATAATGATCTGAAGGACTTCATAGTTCACTTTGTTATAATATCCAACATGAAAATAAAATGTTCGAGTTGCAATGAAAGTGTGTGAATACATATATGACGATATGTATTCAAGGTTATCCATTCCTAATGAACATCAATGACATATGGCTTTCTCAACACTCCTCCATCACCAGCAACCGAGCTCAACTCGCACATTTAAAACAAACATGCGTGGCTAAGTACAAAATTTGTACCCAAGGACTTATGCCGAAAACATTTCATTTTCGTTTAATTACTCGCTAATATAGTGGTAAGACACAAGGGTTTTATTTGAAAATGCCTCAGGCTTACTAAAATATTTTCATGAGTTTATAAAAGTTGCTTGCCAAGCATTTTCTTGGTGTCGTATCTCCGTATCCCTTATTATCATGTCACCACATTATCATAGTCGAAAGTCGTGAAGGAGGCCTCCTTCTACGACACCGTGACCGCCGTGAATTGTCCTTACAAAGACACAAATCACCATCAAGTGTACACGTTAATCCTAGCCAGGTATAAGCCTTCCGGCATAGGATCCGATATCGATTTTCATTCATAAGTTGGGAATAACCCATCAACATCACATCATACATGGATAGGATACGATACACAAAACGTAAACATTTTGGCAGGTAATCATTTTAAGAATTTTAGCATTAGTTGAAAAGTACTGTAAACAAGACAGTTGAAAAGAGCAGCAAAGTTGTTCTATTTTAGTAATAAAGCCCACCTGGAAATTATGGTTCGTCTTTTAACGTTTTCCTTACTCGTCAATGTCCAGCTGGTGCGTCAGCGTCCACACCTTTATATAAAAAGGATGCTTTAGTACGTCGTTTACGTAGTTCGAGACTTACGAAGTCTATAATCAAATTCGATATTTCATATCGACGGGAATTGAATTCCTTAATGAATTCAATTCGTTTCTCAAACGCGTATCAATTTAACATTTCTCGTTCTTCGATAGAAACGAGATATGTGTTATAAATGACCAATTTACCCTTCTTGGTAAATGGTCCAACGTTTTCTCACGTTTTTCGATTTCATGACTTTAAACATGAAATCTTTTCATATTAATGTGATATCATTAGCATATGATACATCTTACGCATATTAGCGCATTTATCGAACGTTTTTTTTTCGTACGTTGATTTCAAAAGTCAACAATTTTGACTTTTTCTTAGTAATTTAATTACTAAGTCTTATTTTAATATTAAAATCTTTTGAGAATCAATTTCCAATTGATTTCTTTTTATAAACTGTTTTAATATGTTTAAAAATAATTTTTAAACATATAATTCATTATAAATAATGAATTTAAGGATTAAAAATCCTTATTTGAAATTAAAAATAGCTCACGGCTATTTTAAGTTTTATAACTTAATTAATTTCGAAAATTTTCCAAATATGTCTAAAATAATATTTAGACATATAATCTATTAATAAACTTTATTAAAAAGGATTTAAAATCCTTAAAAATTCTTAAAACACTTCGGTAATTATTAAAAATTACCAATTGATGTTTAAAATTTTTCAAATAATATGTAGTGTATCAATATACACTATGGTCATTAATATGTCATAAGATCAACTAAACATTGGTCAATCATCACCTTAATATTTAAACAAGGTCTCGGCATTTTTAGAATAAATGCCTAATAATTTTTTCTAAAATTTCAATAAATTAACACAAGGTCCAAACATTATTCTATAACATATTTATATCACATAATCCACTATATAACAATGTTACATCATGTAATTGACCTCATAGCTCTCGGTATTTTCATAAACTTTAACAAATAATTTTATAATTTTTTCCAAAAATCACAATATGCATATAAACTATAGTGTAGCAATGTAACACCATAAAATACATCAAGAACAATTTTATTCATCACCAAATTTAGCTCAAAGCTTTCGGTTTATTTGAACAAAAATTGTAATTGATTTTTAAAAATTCTAACAAAAACATAGGATGCATAAAACATACTCAACATTAATAATATAACATTGCATGTTACAAATCAAGATCATACATCAATATATATATACATATATGCCTCGGTTCTTATTTAGAAATAGTTGATAAAATTTCCTAAAATTTCCAAATAATTTATATGCAATATATGTATCATCTTGAATCATCAATATACACTTGCATGTTCTAGATGAAAATCATACATCCAACTTACATATATATAGCTCACGGTGCACTTTAAAAAAAATAGGTAGACATTTCTAAAAATTCCCAATTAAAACATAGGGTATAAAGTTCATGCTCTAGAGTAATAAAACATTATTGCATGTTATAAAATAAAATCACACACATACATATACATATATATATGTCTCGGTTTTATTAAAAAAAATAGCAAGAGTACTTCAAAAATTCTCAAATAATTTACATACATTTCCAATACATCAATAATTAATAATATCACATTGCATGTAATCAAATAAAATCATACACTCACTATTTTTTTTTTATAAGCTTTCGGTTCCAATGAGAAGTTGGGCATGGATTTTTCTAAAATTTTAAAATAAACACTATGAACACATATAATCTCATAGATTCATAAATCATGCTCTAAATCATTTCTTCATGCTTCGATCATCAACAACTTACTTCATATATGTTTCGAAAATTTTAAAAAAAATGTTTCAACCTTGATTTATCATGCTACATATTCTTAGAACCATACATAACCATAGATTCATAAGATTCTTATTCTAGATCATACATGCAAGACTTAGAAAAATAAGAACACTAACATCTACACATCTTTCTACCACCAACAACATGCATACTCAAAATCTTTCACAACAAGAACTCAAGAACACATGAAATGTGTTTGTACATTTTCGCCAGCAGTTTTTCAAAAGAAAACTAGTATGGTAGAATCGACTCCTACCTTGGATATATAGATTAATGGTGCAATATATAAGATAGTAGGGTGTTGTATAGAAAATGTGAAGAGAATTCAAGCTTGGCTATGGAAGAGGGAGGTCTCGGTACATGTAGTAAAATGGGGAAGAAGGAGAGAGTTTTGAGAGCGGTGTGGAGAGTTGAGAGAGATGGAGGATGTGATTAAGTGTTGAGTGTGTAAGGAATGGAATGAACAAAATCTGACCTTCTCCTCTCTATACCTCACGTCCCAGCTCTCTCTCTCTTACACAAGAGAGACTTTCATATTTCCATAATATTTTATGTAGATAATGGATACTAATCATGAGTGTCTTACACAAAATATACCTTGAAAATAGCTAATATATCCCACTAATGGCTGAGTTCATATATAAAATATAATACATGAGAGATATATAAAAAGAAATTGAAGGATAGCACACTTAAATTTTCGGTACCAACATATGAATTATATAGGGCTTTCGCCCAAGAAAATGGCTATCGCATTAAAACATAGGTTAAAATTTTATTTCATGTCATTAATAGGTATATACACCATGGTATATGATCTAGATAATAATTATAGCATAGGATAATTAAAGAGCATAAAATTTCAAAGGAAAACCCTAATTTCAAAAATTAGGGTTTTCAAACTAGTTATGAGATTTTTATAAATTCTAATGTTCAAGCATTAATTAAATTCTTATTAGTACTGTAATATCATAAAAATACCATAAGAAATAATTTCCTAAAGTTTCTTGATCATTAAAACCATCGCTCATCTTATCTCTAAACGCTGACGCTTGAAAACGCCTCAAACGCTACGTATCGACTCATCTTTAAAATGGTCGAAATACTGTAATCTCATTATAAAATATTCCATTAATCTTGGAATGTAATTCCAAGCTTGATTGCTTAAGAAATATCGTGACATATCAATAGTCGATATGCATTCGACGTTAAAAACGTACTGCCGATAAAAGTTAAAACTTTCGATTTCTTTCATTCACTAACTTCGAGTGAGTGTGTAACAGGAAATTACTCCTTGTAAACAATTGAAATCATACTTGATTTCATATGTGATTTGATTTCACGGCAAAATTTTATTTTACGGATTTTAAAGACCGTAGTTAGGCCTTTACAAACTGCGGGTTATTACATCCTACCCCCCTTAAAAGAAATTTCGTCCCGAAATTTGTATACCTTACAAGAATAATCTGGGTACTGCCCTTCATCAGATCTTCTAGCTCCCACGTAGCTTCTTCTTGTCCGTGGTGATTCCACAAGACTGACCAAATAAATCGATTTATTCCTCAATTGTTGAACTTTATGGTCTATTATTGCAATAGCTCTTCTTCATAACTCATGTCCGGATTGAGAACTACGCCGCCTCGACGGATCACGTGTTTTGGATCATACACATATTTTCTTAGTTGAGATACGTGAAATACATTATGCACATTTCCCAAGTTGGGCGGAAGAGCCAACTTATAAAGCACCGAGCCTATTCTTTCTAGAATCTCATATGGTCCTATGTAATGGGGTCTTAGTTTTCCTTTCACACCAAATCTTGTGATCCCTTCATGGAGAGACTTTGAGAAATACTTTGTCTCCAACTTCAAATGCAGCTCGATCCACGATATCGTCAGGATTTCGCTCATCTTGAGCTTCCTCGATTCTTTGCCTAACTGACTTGGACGATTTCAATCATTTCATTCACCGCTCGCCCTATTATTTTCCTTTCTCCCACCTCATCCCAAAGAAAGTGGTGATCTACACTTTTGCCATACAAAGCTTCATAGGGGCCATATTAATCGTTGCTGATAACTATTATTGTAGGCAAACTCAATAAGAGGTAAAATGTCTTCCCATTTTGCACCTCGATCCAATACTACGCTTCTCAAAGATATCTTCTAGAGTTTGAATTGTCCTTTCCGACCGCCCATCGCCTTGTGGGTGAAATGTTGTAATCAAGTTTAACTTTGTTCCCAATTCTTTTGTAGGCTCATCCAAAATTTCGATGTGAACTTGGAGTCTCTATCCGATGTAATGGATTTTGGTACTCCATGTAGTCAGATCACTTCCTTTACATATATTTGGGCTAGTCTATCACCCATATGTATTTTGAATTGGTAAGAAGTGAGCGACTTGGTGAGTCTATCCACTATTACCCATATGGTAGTGTTTTTTTCTAGACTGGTAAATCCGAACGAAATCCATCGTTATTTCGTCCCACTTCCATTCTGTATACCCAACGGTTGTAACTTCCCATAGGGACGCTGGTGTAAAGCTTTTACCCGTTGGCAAACAAGGCAATGTTCTACTAAAGAAGCTATGTCTCGCTTCATGCCTTCCCACCGTAACTTCTCTTTTAGGTCTTGTACATCTTCGCATCGCCTGGGTGGGCGGTATAAGGTGTATCATGAGCCTCACTCATTATGTTGTTCAATCTCAAGATCATCAGAACACATATCCTTCCTTCAACATTAAAGCATTATCTCGATGCTTCCGGAAATTTTCAATTCGCCAGCTCTCACTCTTCCTTTACCTTTTCCAACTTTTCTCAATCCTTTGTCTCTCAATGATCCTTTTCTTAGATCGTGTCATGGTGAGTGTAGCAATACAATTCCCGATCGTCTCGGTCGTTTAATCAATTCAATTCTTAATTTGCTGAATTCTTCAACAAGTTTATCTTCTCGTGTCAAGAGGTATCCCAAATGAGTTTGATTTTACGACTCAAGGCGCCCGCTACTACATTTGCTTTACCGGTGATAGTTAATACCACAACCGTAATCTTTTACTAGTTCGAGCCATCTTCTTTGCCTCATGTTTAGATCTCTTTGCTCGAAAAGTATTTCAAACTCTTATGATCAGATAGATTTCGTGATCTCACCCGTAGAGATGGTGTTCCATATTTTCGGTGCATGAACCATCGCCGCTAACTCTAAATCGTGTGTTGGGTAGTTTAGCTCATGTGGTCTAAGTTGTCGTGACGCTGTATGCTATTACTTTTCCTTCTTGCATCAAACGCATCCTAGTCCGCTCTTCGAGGCGCCAAGATAAACCACATACCCTTATTTGATTCCGAACCGCCAATACCGTGCACTTGTTAACTTTTCTTTGAGTTCCCGAAAGCTCGCCTCACATTCCTCACCCAAGTGTACTTAACTCCTTTTCAAGTAGTTGGGTCATTGGTCTTGCTATTTTGGAGAATCCTCAATGAATCTCCTATAATAACCACCAACCCTAGAAAACTCCGGATCTCATTCTCGAGTTCGTGGTGATTTCCATTCTTGCACCGCCCACTTTGGTCGGATCCACTTTGATTCCATCACAGACACGATGTGTCCTAGAACATTACTTCCTTCACCAAAATTCGATTTGTCAACTTAGCAAACAATCTTTCATTCCTCAAAGTTTGTAACACCATTCTTAGATGTTCCTTATGGTCTTCCTCATTTTCTAATAGATGAGAATGTCATCTATGAAAACCAAGACAAACTTATCTAAGTACGGATGAAACACTCGGTTCATGAGGTCCATAAACACACCGGTGCATTAGTTAATCCGAATGGCATAACTACAAATTCATAATGGCCATATCTTGTTCGAATGCGCTTTAGCTATGTCTTCGTGTCGCACTGAGTTGATGGTACCGACTTGAGATCAATTTTTGAAAATATGCCCGCCCTCTCAATTGATCGAACAAATCGTCGATTCTTGGTAAAGGATATTTGTTTTTAGTGTCATTTTGTTCAAATCTCGATAGTCTATACACATCCTTAAAGATCCATCCTTTTCTCGACGAACAAAACAAAGCGCCTCCCAAGGCGAAACACTAGGTCTTGAAACCTTCCAATTTCGATTTTTCCTTCTTCACCCTTGGGGCCATTCTCAGGGTGCTTTTGACACCGGAGCTGATCCCGGTTCCAAGTCGATGGTAAATTCCAATTGTCTATCGTGAGGTAATCTCGTAGATCCTTAGAAATACATCTGGAAATTCCCTAACAATTTCTATGTCTTCTACCTTCAGTTCCGGCTTTTCTTCTCCGTTCAGGTAAACGAGAAAAGCATGGTATCCTTTCTTATTCATCATTTTCCTCGCCTTCAATGCGGACACAATTGGGACTCTCTTTCCCATGCTGATTCCATGGAAATGCGTTGCTTCTTGCCCAGGAAAATGAAATGATATTTTCCTTTCCTTGCAAAGAATCGTGGAGTGGTTTGCAGCTAACCAGTCCATTCCTAGGATTATATCTACGTCACCCATGGACATTATGTTCAAATTATTTGCTAGAACCCTTAGTGATCCTAAGTTCAACTCTAGGTTCGAGCAGAAATGTGTAACAGTCATAATCCCTCCTATAGGTGAAGAGATTCTCATATCCTGATTTGCTTTTATAGCACTAAGTCCCAATAGATCTACGCATGATTTTGCTATGAAAGAGTGCGAAGCACCCGTGTCGAACAATACTATAACAGGTATGTTGAGAAGGATTCCATACCGCTAGTTTCCACGGTCCCGCTTCGCTTTGTTGCCGGCAAAGCATACGCCTAGCTTGAGGTAATCGCGGCGGGCGTGGTGCTTGCCTTTGCCGAGGCCGCTGTTGTTGTCCGGCTGCTGTTGTCACCGACGCTGCCGCGAGTGGTTGTTGTTTTCGCTGTCGGGTGGTTGCCACCGCTGTTGTTGTATTTGTTGTTGTGGCCGCTGCACCGCCAGTGGGGTTGTTGCCATTGTTGCGGCAGTAGTTGCCGCTGTGGTTGGGCTGAAATTGATAGCCCTCGCCGGTTGGACATTACCGGTTGGTTCGCCTTACAACTGCTTCCGAACGTATCCCGGACAAAAATTTACGTAATGTCCTTTCATACCACACCTAAAACAGCTTCCATCGCCCGTCATGCACATTCCCTGCAGCATCTTTCGCATTTTGGGCACGGAAAAGCCCTTCACGCTTCTTGTAGTCCCTTGTTTGGAGGAATAAAAGTGGCTTCCTCCATCCTCGCCTCGATTTGCCGAGTTCCCCGCCATCGCTGTTTGTTACTTTTGTTTTCAAAGCTTCCCGCTACTATTACCAAAACTAGCATCCCATTTTCTTTCCTCCGTCCATAGTATTCGTGATCCGAGCCGCTCCCGACTTATCATCCGGCATTGTCGCCTCAATGTCCAAAGCTCGTAAGAGCCTCAAGATAAGTCATGTCTCCAAGACCAGCGAGAGACATTCTTATTTCTCGGTCTTAACCCCGATCTAAATTTCTCCGCGATCTTTAAACCGTGTCCACTGATCCAAAGGTATATCTAGACATTTCGCAAAAGTGCGGTCGTAATCGGTTACCGACATCTTTTCCTGCTTTTAACAAGAAAAATTCATGTTCCTTCTTCTTTTGAACTCTTCTGCACATATTTATCATACACTTCTTTTAAAATCTTCCCACGCCAACTCTTCCATCCGCTCACTGTGAATGTTTTCTTTCCGCCTCCCACCGTAAATCAAGCAGCCCATTTAACCGAAAGCTACACATGATAGTCTTTCTTGTGTTGTGCACCTTAGAAAAGTGAAAATTCTCTCGATAGTTCTCATCCACAGCTCAAGATCTTCCGACTACCTTCCCATTGAAGGTAGGAGGGTTTTGTCTTAAGAACAATTCCTCTATCCCGCGGTCGCCGAGGTGGAGGTGGTTGAGGCACACTGCTCCTCCTGCTCCGAGTTCTACCTCGCCTCCCAGTCTCCGCCTCTTCTTACTGCTCGGGATCTTGTTTAGGAGGCATTCTGTTGTGTAAAATATATCATTAGCATCATGTATCATTTTTATAACTTGAATATGTACAATTTCATTTCTTTGCCTTTTTAGAAACGATAACTTAAATAAAACATTTCATTCTTGTCACACATAAATTTGTTGCAAAAGCCCTCTTGGATCACACATACATACAGTTGCAAAAGCACCATAGATAATGTACTTTGCAAACACAAGTCCTTATATCAAGGATTACTCACATGCTAGTTTCCAAAATATTTCAAAAGAAAAGGCCATACACATATCGGCCTTAAGGCTTTACAAAAATTAAAGTCATGCACAATGGCTTTATAGCCTTACAAAAATTCAGTTTCCCCCACTGTTCAAGTTTTTCAAAAGCCTAAATAAAACATACATAAAAATAGATAACATAATCCTTCAGATTTTACATCAACATCACTATCTACATCAACTCCTCGAATCTTCCTCATCTTCCTCCGGATCCTCTTCCTCCTCGTCCGAGTCATCATCCCGCCATATGCTCTGAGGTCCACCATTACTCTCTACCATCGGATGTCACGCAGGGACCATAATCCACACGAATCGGATCAGAGTCATGGATGGGATTATACCCATCAAGAGTACCGTCACACTAATCCGCGCTGTCTAACGGAAACTCTCAACCGGCGGTAAGGGTGCCGTCATCGGTGGTAGGCGGAAGTGGTGAACGACCGATGTCCGAACATCGAGGTGGAAAACAGGGCTCCCAACGCCCAGGCCTAGCCGCTCCATCCGCCGGACAAGTCTCGCCTCATCAATCCGATATCGTGGTACCACCGGTTCAACCGTAATACCCCGCCTTTTAAGCTTCGCTTTGCATGGCACGCCGAGAAAAGGTCAAAGGTTGACTTTTGTTTCGTGATGCGACCGCCACGAAACCTCGTGCGCTAGAAGAGTGTCTTATGACGAATTCATAGACACTAAGTATGCAGTTTTCACCACCCATGAAGGTTTGGCACTGGGAAGTTATCGAAAACCGGACTTTTCATGGTCTTTAAAAGCATATCTTGTTTATAGTCATTGTGTCCGTATTTTATTTCGTGTCCATGGGTACCAAGTTTACAATTTGAGTCCGTTTGCAAAAGTTGCATCGCTATGCTGAAAAGTCATTATATAAGCAATGAGAATTTCAATTTTCCTATAAATAGGAGGCTAGGGCCTTCATTTTCAACGCTCATTTCCTTCGCCTCTCCGTGTTTACGGAAGAGCCGAGCAGCTCCGTGCACGCGCGAAGCCACTGGAGGAGTGGGATCGAGCCGGGAGCTCAATATGCGCCATCACCGCCGCCGAGCCACCACCGCCGATCAACCACCCCCGCAGCCCGCTTTTCGTTTTTGTCCTTTTCTTGTTTTGATTCCGCCTTTAGTAGATCGATAGCATAGAACTCGGATTCTAAAGGACGGACGATAACGGCCGAGGTCGCCTTATTTAACCAAACCGCCGTTCACCGTTATGCCGCCGACCGCCGCCTTTCGTTCACGATTTGGTGGCCACCGAGCCACCTTTGCTACGGATCCTTTAGGTTTTGAGTTCCGGCCATGCATTCTACTAAAGTACCGATCCGCTTTTTCGCTTTTCGCTTCGCATGTCGGGATGTTTTCCGTTGCTTGAGTTTTCTAAAGGAAGACATGCCGGGTTATCCATTTTCAACGCCGCTTGTCATTCCATGTTCGCCGTTATGCATATTGCTTATGTTTCCATTTTCATGCATCGATTTTGGATGGTTTATCCTAGATCCGAGGATAGCATCGATTTTTGAAGCTTCTTCACCGCTAAGATTTGAGTCAACTTGCATGCATGCATATTTTGAAGGTACCCTATTATAGGTCTTGATGTCCTCAATATATTTCCTTCCGATCGAGTTGATTTGAAACCCGAGAGTGCCAAATGTGGGTTCGTAAAGTCGAAACCCTAATTTTGCTACGATCGTCGCTTGATCACGTTGTTGCTTTGCTTTGTGGGAAGTGACCCCAAAAGTTGTTCCGCCTTGTTACTGTGTACCTACCAAGGCGATCGGTGAAGTCATCGGATCCGTAGATATCTCTCGGTTGACGCTTTCGCTGCATTCAGTCATTATATATGCTATTTTGAGTTATTTACTCGATATTTCAAAATAAAACATGTACCGTAAAATGTTTTGTGAAATTATTATCGCTCTCCGATCCAAGATATGGTTCTATCATGGTTGTGCACGGATCTCTATTCGCGGGTTGATCACCATCTCGAGTATTGATCATAGGGATAGACCCCAACACGTGGTTATGGTTCCGCGGGGATAGACCCTAAGTCCACACGGAAAAGGTAATGAGGTGGTTATGGTTCGACGGGATTCAATCAAGTCCACACCGAGTTAGCCGGCTGGATACGCTCCGGCGTGGGCCGATCGGATATGTTCCGGCCGAATGAATGTCATGTGACGGGTGGCGGGATACGCCCGAGCCGTGGTTCATGGTTCTATGATGGGAGTAATAATAACGGATCGTATCGAAAATGAAAATCTATTTTGCTTACTTAGAAGTGGATTTACGCTTTTAAAACCTTCTAAGGTAAGTGCTCTAAACACGCCTCATGATTCTTTTGATTTATGATAAAACCCACCGAGTGCGCTAGTACTCACCCCAAACTCTTTTTCAAATCTTTTCACGTATGGAGGAGGGCCGACGGGACGCTGAGGGGTGGAGCATGGTTCTTCATGCTATGCTTCCGATGTTGTGTTATATACGCACTCGATAATTATGTATTCTTGTCCCTTATTTGCTTTCGATTGGGAACAAGATTTGTTATGTTATTCTCACGCGAGTCTCGATACGAGCATGCTATGTGGTCGACCGTCTAGTCGACAGGATGTAATGCTATTTTGCCTTCTTGCATTACTTATAATAAACCAAGATCATGTTTTCTCAAGTTATGATATCGATATTATTCTCATTGGTGGATTGTTTGTGCACCCTCCCTTCGTGATATGTCCTAGTTATAGAGGAGATGCCGCCCGATTTCATGGTCACATCTTCTTATCATGTATGTTATATGTATCCCTTCTTCCCCGCTTCTTAACCCCCACCCTAATCACACCCCGATCCGTGCCTTCCTCATGGATTACCCATCAAGAGTACCGTGACATCAACAAGTCCGTGGAACCTCGCTCTAGGTCTGTGTCTACAGCCACCGTGGTACCACCGGGTGACTCATCACGCCATGTATACTCCACGTGTATACTCACGAGGAGATAAGGTCCTCTCGTGCTGCGCCATAGATGCTATATACGATGTCGTGGTCACGAACCGGGTAGATCACCTATCAAGTCATATCCCCAACAGCACGATAAATGTAATCCCCATTAACTTCACGAGCATAATCTTCCCAATCACATGGAAGTATAGTAAGAAGACGCTAATGCCGTCGTAGTCCGTCACGCCACATACTCGCATTCCTCCACAATCTAAAGTAATACATCGTGAACTCTCCTAAATCATCGCCGCACACATCCAGCTTTCCCGATAGATACGAATAGTCTCCTCGGGGTCGGGTTAGGTCCTATCCCTCCTCGCAATGTAACGCATTTCCTCCATCCGTCACGATCAAAACCAACCGTTAGACACTACTAATATCCGATAGCGTATAGGGTAGCTTAGTATTTCGATTAATCAACTAGGATGAACTATTCAACCTATAACCAAACATTCTTAACCCGCCTAGTAAACAAAACTCCTATTACTATGTTAAGCTTACACGAGGTATTATAGGTTCCTGGTTCTATCTAAAACTCAAGCTGAACTTTACCCAGACTCTACTGTATTTGGGAGATGGAAAGAGATTCTGTCCTTCATAACAAATGAAGTTCAGAATGTTAGGAATACGCAGGCGAAAACCATGCGTAAACGGAGTCCCATCGAGGAGTACGGTTAAAACAAATTTACCGCGCAGTGCAGAAAATTTTCGCTATTATAACGACGTTTCGAGAAGGTGCTATTAACGACATCATACACGCTATGGCTGCTGCCGACTTAGTATAATTATTACGCTCACGCCTTCAAATTGAGGCTTGCCGCTCTGAAATCTCGGTCCTCGATCACGCAAGTTGAAAATTATGGTTATGATCGCTCACTTTGACGGTGATACAACATCCACCTTCTTCATTCTTCATAGTCAACGCCGCTCCCGATCATCTTTACGCTCCACTCGCCATTCAAAACCCGAAATTAAAACACATTCATGCTTCCTATCATTCTTTTGTTTTCTTTCATTATGGGAACATACTTCCTATATCGCTCACGCTCTTCTCAAGAGCATAGCATACTTTGTTATCAACATAGATTTCATAATTCATAAGCGTAACATCCAAACCACATCATTCTTCGTTCATACATAACTGTACATATCATTTTGTTTTCATACATTCATCTTAAATCATCATGATTCATTTCAAACATACATTTCAACTTAACCACTTCATATCATTGCTATCAAATTTCAAAATTTTGGATTTTTGAAAAAAAAATTCATTCATAACTCATCATTTCAATCATCATCACATTACAACTTTCTTTTTCCCTTTTACTTCAAAAAAATCTTTTCAAATTTGGTCATCATATAAAAATTTTCATTTCATAAGCTCAAATGAAACTAGTTACCTTTTCCCGCTGAGCTCGATGTGATGGAGTGTTGAGAATAGCCAAGAGATTTTCTAGAAGTCTAGTGACTCAATTCTGACTTAGTTTTTGAAAGAATTGGAGTTTCAAAGAGCAACCGCCTGATACCACTGTGTCGCGACCCCACCCCGATAACCCGAGTGAGCGGACTAATACTAGGAATAGTATTCATGATACGCGACGATCGTCACGATAGGACATATCATATGAGAATATGGAACTTAAGATTTAAACAAACACTTATAACGCTTCGGATAAAAGGGGTTTAGCCAACGGATCCAAAGGATATAATGATCCAAGGACTTCATAGTTCACTTTGTTATAATATCCAACATGAAAATAAAATGCTCGTAGTTGCAATGAAAGTGTGAATACATATACGACGATATGTATTCAAGGTTATCCATTCCTAATGAACATCAAGGACATACGGCTTTCAACACTCCTCCATCACCAACAATCGAGCTCAACATGCACATTTAAAACAAACATGCGGTGGCTAAGTACAAAATTTGTACCCAGGTGGACTTATGCCGAAAACATTTCATTTTCGCTTAATTACTCGCCAATATAGTGGTAAGACACAAGGGTTTTATTTGAAAATACCTCAGGCTTACTAAAATATTTTCATGAGTTTATAAAAGTTGCTCGCCAAGCATTTTCTTGGTGTACGTATCTATATCCCTTATTATCATGTCACCACATTATCATAGTCGAAAGTCGTGAAGGAGGCCTCTTCTACGACCCGCGACCGCCGTGAATCGTCCTTACAAAGACACAAACCATCACAGTACACGTTAATCCTAGCTGTATAAGCCTTCCCAAGATAGGATCCGATATCGATTTTCATTCATAAGTTGAATAACCCATCAACATCACATCATACATGGATAGATACGATACACAAAACGTAAACATTTTAAGGTGTAATCATTTTAAGAATTTTAGCATTAGTTGAAAAGTAATCGTAAACAAGATAGCTTGAAAAGAGAAGAAAGTTGTTCTATTTTAGTAATAAAGCCCACTTGAAATTATGGTTCGCCTTTAACGCTTTCCTTACTCGTCAATGTCCACCGGTGCGTCATTCACACCTTTATATAAAAAGGATGCTTTAGACGTCGTTTACGTAGTTCGAGACTTACAAAGTTCATAATCAAATTCGATATTTCATATCGACGGAATCAATTCCTTAATGAATTTAATTGCTTCTCAAACGCGTATCAATTTAACATTTCTCGCTCTTCGATAGAAACGAGATATGTGTTATAAATGACCAATTTACCCTTCTTGGTAAATGGTCCAACGTTTTCTCACGCTTTTCGATTTCACGACTTTAAACATGAAATCTTTCCATATTAATGTGATATCTTTAGCATATGATACATCTTACGATATTAGCGCATTTATCGAACGTTTTTTTCAGACGTTGATTTCAAAAGTCAACAATTTGACTTTTTCTTAGTAATTTAATTACTAAGTCTTATTTTAATATTAAAATCTTTTGAGAATCAATTTCAATTGATTTCTTTTATAACTGTTTTAATATGTTTAAAATAATTTTAAACATATAATTCATTATAAATAATGAATTTAAGGATTAAAATCCTTATTTGAAATTAAAAATAGCTCACGGCTATTTTAAGTTTTATAACTTAATTAATTTATCCAATTTTCCAAATATGTCTAAAATAATATTTAGACATATAATCTATTAATAAACTTTATTAAAAAGGATTTAAAATCCTTAAAAATTCTTAAAACACTTCGGTAATTATTAAAAATTACCAATTGATGTTTAAAATTTTTTCAAATAATATGTAGTGTATCAATATACACTATGGTCATTAATATGTCATAAGATCAACTAAACATTGGTCAATCATCACCTTAATATTTAAACAAGGTCTCGGCATTTTTAGAATAAATGCCTAATAATTTTTTCTAAAATTCCAATAAATTAACACAAGGTCCAAACATTATTCTATAACATATTTATATCACATAATCCACTATATAACAATGTTACATCATGTAATTGACCTCATAGCTCTCGGTATTTTCATAAACTTTAACAAATAATTTTATAATTTTTTCCAAAAATCACAATATGCATATAAACTATAGTGTAGCAATGTAACACCATAAAATACATCAAGAACAATTTTATTCATCACCAAATTTAGCTCAAAGCTTTCGGTTTATTTGAACAAAAATTGTAATTGATTTTTAAAAATTCTAACAAAACATAGGATGCATAAAACATACTCAACATTAATAATATAACATTGCATGTTACAAATCAAGATCATACATCAATATATATATACATATATGCCTCGCCCTTATTTAGAAATAGTTGATAAAATTTCCTAAAATTTCCAAATAATTTATATGCAATATATATATCATCTTGAATCATCAATATACACTGCATGTTCTAGATGAAAATCATACATCCAACTTACATATATATATATGTCACGGTTGCACTTTAAAAAAATAGGTAGACATTTCTAAAAATTCCCAATTAAAACATAGGGTATAAAGTTCATGCTCTAGAGTAATAAAACATTATTGCATGTTATAAAATAAAATCACACACATACATATACATATATATATGTCTCGGTTTTATTAAAAAAAATAGCAAGAGTACTTCAAAAATTCTCAAATAATTTACATACATTTCCAATACATCAATAATTAATAATATCACATTGCATGTAATCAAATAAAATCATACACTCACTATTTTTTTTATAAGCTTTCGGTTCCAATGAGAAGTTGGGCATGGATTTTTCTAAAATTTTAAAATAAACACTATGAACACATATAATCTCATAGATTCATAAATCATGCTCTAAATCATTTCTTCATGCTTCGATCATCAACAACTTACTTCATATATGTTTCGAAAATTTTAAAAAAATGTTTCAACCTTGATTTATCATGCTACATATTCTTAGAACCATACATAACCATAGATTCATAAGATTCTTATTCTAGATCATACATGCAAGACTTAGAAAATAAGAACACTAACATCTACACATCTTTCTACCACCAACAACATGCATACTCAAAATCTTTCACAACAAGAACTCAAGAACACATGAAATGTGTTTGTACATTTTCAAAATTTTCAAAAGAAAACTAGTATGGTAGAATCGACTCCTACCTTGGATATATAGATTAATAGTGCAATATATAAGATAGTAGGGTGTTGTATAGAAAATGTGAAGAGAATTCAAGCTTGGCTATGGAAGAGGAGGTCTCACGGTGCAGTAAAAATGGGAAGAAGGAGAGTTTTGAGAGAGAATTGTGGAGAGTTGAGAGAGAAGAGAGATGTGATTAAGTGTTGAGTGTGTAAGTGAATGGAATGAACAAAAATCTGACCTTCTCCCTCTCTATACCTCACGTCCCAGCTCTCTCTCTCTCCCAATACAATAGAGAGACCTTTCATATTTCCATAATATTTTATGTAGATAAGGATACTAATCATGAGTGTCTTACACACAAAATATACCTTGAAAATAGCTAATATATCCCACTAATGGCTGAGTTCATATATAAAAATATAATACATGAGAATATATATAAAAGAAATTGGAAGGATAGCACACTTAAATTTTCGGTACCAACATATGTAATTATATAGGGCTTTCGCCCTTTGATTAAAACATAGGTTAAAAATTTTATTTCATGTCATTAATAGGTATATACACCATGGTATATGATCTAGATAATAATTATAGCATAGGATAATTAAAAGAGCATAATTTTTCAAAGAAACCCTAATTTCAAAAATTAGGTTTTCAAACTAGTTATGAGATTTTTATAAATTCTAATGTTCAAGCATTAATTAAATGCTTATTAGTACTGTAATATCATAAAAATACCATAAGAAATAATTTCCTAAAGTTTCTTGATCATTAAAACCATCGCTCATCTTATCTCTAAACGCTGACGCTTGAAAACGCCTCAAACGTTACGATCGACTCATCTTTAAAATGGTCATAAATACTTGTAATCTCATTATAAAATATTCCATTAATCTTGGAATGTAATTCCAAGCTTGATTGCTTAAGAAATATCGCGACATATCAATAGTCGATATGCATTCGACGTTAAAACGCATCACCGATAAAAGTTAAACTTTCGATTTCTTTCATTCACTAACTTGAGTGAGTGTGTAACAGAAATTACTCCTTGTAAACAATTGAAATCATACTTGATTTCATATGTGATTTGATTTCACGGCAAAATTTTATTTTACGGATTTTAAAGACCGAAGTTAGCTTTTTACAAATCAAGGGTTATTACACTACCCGGCAAACAGATAGGATCCATACACAAAACGAAATATTTTTGGCGTGTAATGCAAGAAACATTTTTTAAACAACAGTAGGATAAGTGTCAGAATAAACTCATTTGAAATAACAAGAAGAAGGTCACGCTTTAGTGGGGTAAGAAAAGGCCCATATTTTGAAGATAAGAAGCCCACCTGGACTATGGTTCGTTGTAAAAAGTCCTAGGTTCGCTCATTCGTCAAAGTCCCGTCACCGCTTGCGGCCCACACCTTTACGAAAAAGCGAGGTTTTAGTACGCGCTCAAGTCTTTCGAGACTTTCAAAAGATAACTTCGATATTTTATATCGATGTGAGTTGAATTCCTCAAATGAATTCGATATGCTTTCAAACACGCTATTTAATCAATTGTTCTCGCTCCCGAGATACGCTCAACTATTTCGCTTAACGCCCCGCTTAAACGCTTTAACGATGAGCATCGCTTTCGATATAAGGATTTCATTCGTGAAATCTTTTCTTACTAATGAGGTACTACACCAATTAGCACATCTTACGCAGATCATGCGTATTTATCGAACGATAATCGCACGCTTTGACTTTCAAAGTCAACGAAGTCAACACGGTCAACAAAGTCAACGATTTCACTTTCAAGTAGTAATTTCTTACTATTTTGTCTTATAAATCGAATTTGATCGATTTGAAAACGAAGTCCTAGTTCTCGATTTATCACGTAAATCAAGGACTTATAAGTAATTTCGCATTTATTAAACCTTTAATAATTAGAAAAGCGTATTTTCGATTTTAAAACGTTAACAACCTAACGTTGTCTTAAACATAGTAAACTATGTTTATAAAATTTTATAATTTCCAAAATATGTCCAGAATATAAATAGACATATATTTTATTAATAAACTGAATTAAAAGGATTTTAAACCTTTTAAATTATCAAAATTTTTGATAATTAGTTTAAAAATATAAATGACTTTTGAAAATTTTTCTAAATTAATATAGTATATTATTATACACTATGGTCCATAATATGAATTTATATGATCCATATGATATTGTTTGTCATTTATTAGTATATTTACATGTAATATTCCAAAGAAACGAATATACGATTACGGTTTTCCAAACCCGTAATTGTGGTTTTGCAGATATTATCTTTTTACGACATCGAATCTTGTGATTTCGATACGATATCGTTATAACGAATTCTTTCATAATTCACTAAGGATTGTGAATTAAAGGATTGAAATATTACAAAATGATTCATCAATATATTTTAACGCCAAACGCAGATCGAACGCCGCCTTTTCATGAAATTTTCTGAGCAAAGGAAGCTTGGAATTAATTTCCATCTTAATTCCTTTATTAAATGGAATATATTTATTTAGTAAGTATGAACTTATCACACCATTTTGAGATGAGTCGATTTTGAACGCTTTGAGACGTTAACGTTAACGCCTGAGACGATTTGAAAATGAGTTTAATGCTCGGAAATTATAATAATTAATTTCCTATTATTATTTTATATAATTACAGTGTTAATGATTATTAAAATCAATAATTGAGTTATAAAACTCGATAATTCCAATTAATGGAATTCAAACCCTAGTTTTCTAAACTATGGTTTTTGCATGAAATGATACCATTAAATTATCCTATGGTATCTAAACTTTATAATATGATATATATGGATATTATTAAGCATTAAATCAGTTTTAATCCATAAAAATCGAAGGTTTCAGCTTTTATAAATTGAAACCCTAATTTTCAAATTAGGTTTTATATGCTCGAAATGTGTAATAATTTTATCCTATGCTATTATTTAATATCTAAATCATATATTATGATATGTTTGATCGAAATGTACATAAGTATCAATAATAGGTGTGATTTACATTTTATTTCCTATTTTTCCATTTTACATTCTGTATTTTCAAATGTTGTCTATGTGATGATTTAATTATTTTATGACATGTATTATATATCTAGGACCTATTATATGATTAATACAATATATTAGGTGTAATAATAAAATTTAAAACAGCCCCTAGACCCCCCATGCGCGACGCTATGCTTCACTCTTCCCATTGCAAATGATTTCCACTTTTAAAATGCCCAATGCATGAAAGCTCAATTAACACTCCTTAATCATCACACTCTCCTTCCCAAGGGCTGAATTATTGTGAGAGAGAGAGAGAGAGAGAGAGAGAGAGAGATAGGAACCCTTCACAATTTTTCTCCCATTTCATACTCCATTCTCACTCAACACACTCAACACTCAAAACACTCTCTATCCTCTCTTTTCTTCTCCCCAAAATCGAGAGCCACCCTCTTCTTTTCCGCATTTCTTCTCTTCCATTCTCTCCATTTCTTCTCCACCAAGCTTGGTATTTACATTGTTCTTGATACTAGACCATTTCTAAGGTAAATGAGACCAATAGCTTCGATTGTTCATCTCTTTTATTCTAAAATTTTCGATCTTGTTCATGTATGTATATATGTGTTCGAAAGTTTTATATAGGTATACATATGTGTTTAGATGTTCTTGAGCATGAGCCTTTGTTTATATACTTGTTCTCGAGGATTTTATTTTGAAAATATATGATAAGTATGTTTAGATGAACATAGGACATAGTATATGAAATGTATGAATGCATCTAGCATATATATATATGATTTTCAACCATAGTGTATATTTGATATAATTTTCAAAATAGTATAAAATAGAACGATGATGACCGAATGCTTCTTAGTGTGTTCTAAGCATGTATTATTGATCTATGTTATGATTTAAGACTATGGTATGAATTTAGAAATTTTAGGAAAACCCTAGCTTAAATTTTCATTAAACCGTGAGCTTATATGTATTATACCTTAGTGTATAATTTTATTTCAAGCATGTAATGACATATTAATTCTTTAGAACCTTGATTATATGTTCTATGATTTAATTAGAAATTTTGAAAACCATATGCTATGATTTTTGAAAAGTACCGTGAGCTTATAATTGTATAGCTTGGTGTATGATTTTATTTTCGAACATGCAATGGTGTTTTAATGCTTTAGTATACTATTTATGCATTGTGTGAATTAATTAGAATTTTGGAAATCAAATACTATTTTAAATCAAATAAGCCGTGAGCTTGTTGCTCTTGAAGGTGATGATTTAATTAGTTTTGATAAATATTATGATGTTATATTAGTATACTATAGTGTATAAACATAGTATATAATTGTTGAATTTTTGAAAATCAAATAACATTTTGAATCCAAAAGCCGAGAGCTATTGAGCTCCATATGGTGATGATTCAAATGTTTTTGGTTGATGTTATGATGTTACAATGTTATAATATAATGTTTAATGATGTTGGAATTTATTTAGAATTTTAGAAATTATTTGTTAATTATTCGGCAATTATCAAGTATTACCGTGAATAATTGCTATATATTATTAAATGAATGGTTATGATGAACTATAGGTTATATTAGTGATGTATATTGATGTTGGGATATTATACTAAGTATATATCAATTTTGGGATTTTTTGATAATTATTCCTATTTATTGAAATTACCGTAAACATATATATGTATATATATAAATAAATAGCAAATAATATCATATGAATTTTATAAATTCATATTCTGGACCATAGTGTATAATAATGCACTATATTAATTTAGAAAATTTTTCAAAGGTCATTTGACATTTTTAAATTAATTATCGAAGTTTTCGATAATTAATAAGGATTTTAAATCCTTTTAAAAACAGTTTATTAATGAAATATTTGCTAAATTAATATTCTGGACAGTTTTTAAATTTTACAAAATTTTATAAACATAGATTGCTATGTTTGAGACAAACGTTCATTTTATAACGTTTTAAAAACCAAAATACGCTTTTTATTTATAAAAAGGGTTATTAAAATGCAAAATATTTATAAGTCCTCGATTTACTAGATAAATCGAAAATAGGACTTTACGCTTTCAAATCGATCAAATTCGATTTATAAAACAAAATAGTAAGAAATTACTATTTTAAAAGTCAAAATCGCCGACTTTGTCGACCAAGTGTCGACTTCGCCGACTTTTCAAGTCAAACGACGATTATACGCTTATAAATACGTCAAGACGCTGTGAAGATATACTAATTGAGTATGATACCTCATTAGTAAGAAAAGATTTCCCAAATGAAATCCATATATCGAAAACGCACTTATATACGCCGAACGATCTCGGCGAACCAGAACAAGTCAATCGATACGCAGTTAGAGACGTATCAATTCACTAAGGAATTCACCACATCGATATGAAATATCAAGTTTTATCTTAGTTTTCAAAGTCTCGAGAGACTGAGCGACGACTAAAGCCTCGCCAGAAAGCGTGGACGCAAACGCAATGACGGATTTCGACGAACGAACGAACCTAGACTTTTACAACGAACCATAGTCCAAAGGGCTTTTATCTTCAAAATGCGGGCCTTTTCTTACCCACTAAAATGTGACTTTAATGTTATTCCAAATGAGTTTATTTACGATTTATTCTACAACCGCTTATCAAATGTTTTATCGCATTACCGCCAAAATATTTCGCTTTGTGTACGGATCCTATCTGCTATGCCCGGTAGGGCCGTGGAGATGGTTGAACTATTATATCATTTGTTGTGGTAGCACCCAACCTTTTAATGTCGGGTCCCGTGTCGGATGATAAATGCCCGCTAGGATTGGCGTGAAGGTTGAACTATACCGTGTTAACATATGCTTGCAGAGCGATCGTGTGCAGACGGATTACGGTCGGTCACGGCGTCAGACGGGAGGCCTCCTCTCGACGCTTATTTATTTATTATTATGTATCGTGACTATGAGATACGGACCATACACACCAAGAAAATGCCCGCCGCAGCTATGTTTACGAACCGAATGATTTGGTAAAGACAAGGCATTTTAACTAAAACCTCGCGACTTACTCGATATTGGCAACAGAATCCAAATATTATCAAATGTTTTCGCATGAGTCCACCGAGTGCAATTTCTTGTACTTAGCCCCGCATGTTTGTTTTAAATGTGCAGTCGAGCTCATGGTGATGATGGGACGTGTTGAGGAGTCCAAAGGTCCTCGACCGATTTACTCAATTTGTGGTTATACCTCAATGCATATCGTCATATATGTATTCACACACTTTCCGCCGCTATACTCAACTCCTTTATTTATGCTTTATGTTTACAAACCATCGAGGTCCATCGGATCGTGCCAAGTTTTGGGGTCCGATGGCTCAAACCTTTTCAAAACATTATGACATCACCTCATATTCTCGCTTCAAGCATGTTAGTTATTTTTCACGCATCTTTA
The DNA here is from genome assembly GCA_036937905.1 of Salvia rosmarinus. Taxonomy (NCBI): domain Eukaryota; kingdom Viridiplantae; phylum Streptophyta; class Magnoliopsida; order Lamiales; family Lamiaceae; genus Salvia; species Salvia rosmarinus. Next base: position 47,743,721 of record CM072816.1, read on the forward strand.
TTTTACCCATGTAACCCTAAAATACTACTCCTAGTATTAGTCGCCTCCAACCGGGTTGGTCCGGAATGGGGTCGTGATGTATGGTATCGTAGCTTTTGCTTTTTGTAAACCCAAAACCTTTATTCTAAGTCTAGATCGAGTCACCGACTTCTAGAAACCCATCGACTCTCTCAACACTCCATCACATCGAGCTCAACCGGAATAAGGTAATCGCATTTATTTCTCAAACTCATGAAATGGAAAATTTCGCATGATGAGCAAGTTAGAAGAACTTTTGAGAAATTTTATTATTATGAAAATTTTTGAAGTTGAGCAAGAAAATTTTTCCAAATTTTTTCAATCAACTAATACAATTGCCCAAGTATCGAGATGGAAGTGTATGGTAGTATCGAGTTGAATGATCAACATGAAATGAACGAATTCATTTTGAATATGTATATGAGTTGATCATGACTGTCTTTTGAAATCATACTTCCAAATTTGCAAATAAAACTTTACTTCCCGACTTTCAAAATTTTAATTATGATAAACGATATGTTATCACGAGACTAACTTAGACTCTAAGGAGCATGCTCACGATCGTGAAAGAACATAGAAGTATGAACTTCTTTTCCTTATGCGAACAAAAGAACGATAGGAAGAATGAAAGTGACGATACCCTTGAGCACGGACGACGAAAGACGAGCGAGAAGGATGAACGAGGACGACCTCAACCTTAAAGCTGAACGACGTCGGCACTTCATCATCACTTTGACACGAGTGAGCAGCAACACGAATCACGACATGGACGTCACTTACGGCTTCAGGATGTTCAGCCTCGACTTAAGAACCCGAAGATGATAGACGACACGCCGACATACGCCTCGATTGACATTTTTGCACGATCGCGCAAATTTCCTGCACTGCGCAGTAAATTTGTTTTAGCTAGTCTCCTCGTTAGACCCGATTTACGCATGGTTTTCACCCACGCACTCCTAACGCACTGATCTTCATTTGTTATGAAGAACAGAATCCCAAATTCTGTCTCCAGAATACGATAGAGTCTGTTGAACTCTAGCTTAAGTGTTTGATATAAGACAAGGATCTCGTAGCGTATATTAAGATATCATTAGCTTATATGTTATACGTTTGGGTAAGACTAAGAAGGTAAGTTGTGGTATGTATTGTACATTATGATGTTGCCTACCTTATAGAATTGTTTAGTTCTAGCCTAGTTGCTCCTCGCTATGCTATCCTTTCTGTTTTGAGGTGACGATAGTTGACTTACGTTAGTTTTAATCATGGCAGATGGAGGAGATGCGCTATATCGCTAGGAGGAGGGTAGGACCTCATGCCCCACCCGAGGAGCTGATGCGCACCTATAGGGAATGTTGGATGTGCGCCGGGGAAGACCTAGGTGAGTTTCTGGCGTACTACCTTCGGTTGTGGAGGAACGCCCGAGCCTATGGCGCAACCGACTACGATGGCATCAAGAGACTCCTAGCTATACTCCCTTGTACCTGGGATGGTTATGCCCGAGAGGTATCGGGAGACTACATCTATCGCATTCCCCGAGGTTATGATTTGATTGGGGATCTGCCTAGGTTCGTGAGTCACCTGACTTACGTGTACAAGATTCACGAGCCGCACCTATGGGACCCTATCTCCTCCACGGAGTACACTCATGTGACGAGTCGCCAGAGTGGTCTGTACTTTGAGGTTCCGAGATAGGTTGATCCAAAGGATACCCCTGCACGGATGGACGAGGCAGTGATGTACGAGGTAGATAGGCAAGACGCCCAGAGCCTGGGAGAGCCCGTGTTGCCACCAAGCAGCTTTTGACACCCAAGACGTCCGCCGCTACCGCCTCTACCACCGCGTCCGATCCACCACCACCAAGACGAAGAGCCCTTCCACGACAACATGGATGAGAGTATTAGATACCTTCCCGGATATGACCCGACCCGAGTATGCTACATCCGATCCGCCACAACTACGACTTGTACGGCGCGGATAACTTTGGACCCTACGACATACCGATGATGGAAGCTGGCGTGCAGACCATCCAGGTACGACCGTGAGGACGATTCGATGGGGAAGACGACCAAGAGGAGGAAGACCCCGAGGAAGACGCGAGTAGGGAGGAAACTCGTGAAGACCTTAGGCGATGTTTTGATTAGAATTTGTTTTGTTATGACTAGCATGTGTGCTAGCTTTTTTTCCTTTTTTTTTCAATACCATGGTTCTAGGACTCGATTTGCTTTTTGGCCATGTGGACCCAACCTTGCTATTTCTATTTTTTTTTACCTATGATTGTCGATGGGACATCTTGTTTTCGACAAACCTTGGTTATCTATCTACATATATTTTGACCCAAGTGGGGCCTTTTGGTAACAATTGTCTATGCTATGGATGAGTTGTTTTACTTTATATCGCTTTAAGAAGAAGCTATGAAAACCTTATGTTGTTAAGTTGTAAAGCTTAGTAATTAACGATGGTATGTTTTATATAGCAGAATGCCTCCGAGAAGAAACCCAGAAAGAGAACCCAGAGGTCGAGGAAGACCTAGAGGAAGGGGTAGAATCCCCGAGCAAGAACAAGAGGATAATCCCCAACCACCGCCTCCACCTCAACCCGATCGCAGGATCAAGAGCTATTTTGAGGCAAACCTCCTGCTTTTAACGGAAAGGGGAGCCCGGAAGAAGCCGAACAATGGGTTAGGGCCATCGAACGGATTTTTACCTTTTAAGATGCACGGCACAGAAAGGCTGTCGTGGTGTTACCTTCCACCGATCGACCACCGACTTCAGTGGGAGGCCGAAGAAGACTTTACAAATTTAACAAATGGAAGAATTCTCGTGGAGGATTTCAAGAGAGAGTCAGATGAAAAGTATATCCCAAAAGCTATAGGGGAAAGAGGCAGAGTTTTTCCCGCTAAAACAAGAAAATTATCTCAGAATCGACTATGATCGCACTTTCTCGCGAGATGTCGAGATATGCGCCAGATCTCGTGGACACCGACTTGAAAATGTCGGAAAAGTTCGTGTCGTACTAAGAATGGAGATACGCATGTCTCTTGCCACCACGGAGACCTATCTTACAATCAAGCTCTCGCACGAGCTTTAGATATTGAGGCGCCATGACCGAGAATAAGTCGGTGTCGCTCGCATACACACGGTAATTGACAAGGAAAAGGGAACTAGACCCCAACCGCTGGAATAACAACCGCTGAAACTATGGAGAAGAAGTCACAAGCGCCCGTGGCAAGGAAACACGGCGCAACAGGACAGAATCCGAAGAGAGCAATTTTATGCTCCACCGCAAGGGGACCACAGAACAAATGAGGCACCTCAATGCCCTAGATGCCATAGAGCACACAAGGGTGTGCACGGCAAACGTGGTAAGTCGTTACAAATGCGGGCAAACGGCATTACGCCAACAGCTGCCCAAAGGTCACGCTCGATGTAAGGCCGAACCAACCGGCAATGCTCACCATTATGGGCTATACAACCAACCCCACCACCGCAGCAGCCCAACCCCAACCCCTCAACTCCAAAGGGCAACAACCCCACCTCAACAACAACTCCAACAACAAGAATAATGGCAAGAACAAGAAGAACAAATCCCGCAACAAAGAGTGGCAGCCACCGCCTAACAACAGCAGAGGCGGCAACCACCACGCTAACGCCAAGAATGGCAGCAAGAATAGCCGTGCAACAACCGCCGAATCAGCCAGACCAGCGCCTGTCACCAAACCTGCTCAGCTAGAGCCTACGCCCGCATAGGAGGCAGAATCTAACAAAACCAAGGAAACTTGGCGTATGGGAGTTCTACTCAACCCACCGTTATAGTATTGTTCGACACGGGTGCTCAGATTCTTTATTGCAAAATCATGCGAGAAATGCCGAGCCTTAGGTCTGAAAGGTCAAGCCAGATATGAGAATCTCATCGCCTATAGGAGGGATTATGATCATACCCACTTTTGCTCGAACCTAGAGTCGACATTAGATCACTTAAGGTTCGCTAACCACCTAAACATAATACCCATGGATGATGTAGACATAATCCTCTGAATGGATCAAGTTAGCTAAGAATCATTCCACGATTCTCTCGTAAGGAAAGGAAAATTTCGCTTCACTTTCCTCGACAAGAAGCCACGCACTTCCACGGATCAAGATGGGAGGAGGATTCCGATAGTATCAAGACTACAAGCTGGGAGGATGATGAACCGTAAGGGATGCCATGCATTCCTTGTTTATTTAAACGATGAGGATAAACCCAAGCGCTGGTAGAAGACATCAAGTTGTCCAAGAATTTTCGGACGATTTCGAGAATCTACCAGATTGCCTCCCGATAGACAACTAGAGTTTACCATCGACTTGGAGCCCTGATCAGCCCCAAAGGTCGGCGCGCCTATAGGATGGCCCCAAAGGAGCTAGAAGAGTCGAAAATCCAAATCCAAGAGCTTTTGGATCTAGGATTCATTAGCCGAGTGTTTCACCGTGGGAGCGCCTGCTTTATTTGTTAAGAAAAGGATGGTTCTTTGAGGACGTGCATCGATTATAGAGAGCTAAATAAGATGACACTAAAGAACAAATACCCTTTACCCGCAATGATGACCGCTCGATCAATTGCGGGAGCGGGTGTATTCTCGAAAATTGATCTTAAGTCGATACCACCAAATGAAAATACGGCCTCAAGATGTACCAAAGACGCGATTCGAACCGATATGGCCACTATGAGTTCATAGTTATGCCATTCGGATTAACCAATGCACCACCGTATTCATGGACCTCATGAATGTAGTATTTCATCCATTTTGGATAAATTTGTTTTGGTCTTCATAGATGATATCCTTATTTATTCAAAGAATGAAGAGGAGCATAAGGAATATCTAAGAACGGTTTTGCAAACCTTGAGAAATGAAAGACTCTTTGCTAAGTTTAGCAAATGTGAGTTTTGGCCAAGGAAGTTATGTTCCTTGGACACATCGTGTCTCAATCAAGGTATAAAAGTAGATCCAAAGAAAGTAGAGGCCGTGCAAGAATGGAAATCACCAAGAACACAAAGACGAATCGAAGTTTCTAGATTAGCTGGTTACTATAGGAGATTCATCAAGGATTCTCCAAAATTGCAAGGCCAATAACCCACCTACTCCTAAGGGAATCAAGTTCAATTGACCGATGAGTGCGAGATGAGTTTCCAAATACTCAAGGAAAAATCGACCAAGGCACCGCCTAGCAATCCGTGTCGATAAGGGTATGTGGTCTATACCGACGCATCTAAGACCGGGCTGGGTCAGGTTTTGATGCAAGAAGGAAAAGTGATAGCTTATGCATCCCGACAACTCGCACTCCCACGAACCGAACTACCCAACCCACGATTTGGAATTAGCAAATGTAGTTCATGCCCTAAAATTTGGAGACACCATCTCTATGGTGTGAGATGTGAGATCTTCACGATCATAAAAGTTTGAAGTATTTCTTCAACAAAGAGATCTGAATATGAGACAAAGAAGATGGCTTGAATCGGTAAAAGATTACGATCGTGGTATTAACTATCACCCGCAAGGCGAATGTAGTAGCCGACGCTGAGTCGTAAGAGCCATACCAAGTTAGGATGTCTCTTTATACAAGAGGAAAAACTCACAAGAGTTTGGTAGAATGAAGATTGAACTGGTTGAACCACCCAGACACCAGAGTCAGATCGCTACACTCACACCGACATCCGATCTAAGAAAAGAATTGTCGAGACAAAGGATGGAGGAAAAGTTGAAAAGATCCGAGAAAGACTAAGGTCCAAGGATTCAAAATTTCCAAGAGGCGCCGGATAACGCCTTATTGTTCAAGGTAGGATATGCTCCTCGACGACGCAGAGCTTCGTAACGAAATCATGAGCGAGGCTCACGATACGCCCTACACCGCCCACCCAGCAAGATTAAGATGTACCAGACCAAGGAAAAATTTTGGTGGGAAGGCATGAAACGAGACATAGCTTTTCAGAGAACGCCGCCTTGTTTGTCAACAAGTGAAGGCTCTACACCAACGCCCTTACGGAAGTTACAACCATTGGAAATCCTCGAATGGAAGTGGGACGATATAACGATGGATTTCACATAAGCTTACCCAAATCGAGAAGAGGAAACACCGCCATATGGGTAATTGTGGATAGACTTACCAAAAGTGCTCACTTTCACCTATTCAAAGCACTTATGGATCCGATAAGTCGCCCACCAGACGTTAAGGAAATTGTACGACTACATGGAGTGCCAAAATCTATTACCTCCGATCGAGACTCCAAGTTCACATCCGATTTTGGATTAGCTTGCGAGAGAACTCGGGTACGAGATTAAACTTCAAGACAAAGATTCCACCCACAAACCGATGGACAATGGAGAGAACGATCCAAACGCTAGAAGATATGCTTAGAACTGTAATTTTGGATCGAGGTGCAAATGGGAAGAGATTTTACCTCTTATTGAATTTGCTTACAACAACAGCTATCGTTTACGATCGGCATGGCCCCATACGAAGCCTCAGATGGCAAGAAGTGTAGATCACCACTTTATCGGGATGAAGTCGGTGAGAGAAAAGTCATAGGCCTCGATGCGGTGAGCTAAATGATCGAATCGCTCGACAAATTAGGATGAGGATAAAAGAGGCTCAGATGACAGAAAATCTTACCGATACGCTGTAGATCCGAGCTACAGTTTGAGGATGGAGACAAAGTATTTCTTAAGGTCTCTCCATCGAGAGGGATTGTCAGGTTTGGCCTGAAAGGAAAGCTTAGACCCCGTTTTATAGGACCTTATGAGATCCTAGAAAGGATAGGTCCAGTAGCATATAGGTTGGCTCTTCCGCCAAACCTAGGAAATGTCCATAATGTTTTTCACGTCTCACAATTACGAAAATACGTTCACGACCCAAAGCACGTGATTCACCAAGACGACGTGATCCTCGAGCCAGACATGAGCTATAAGGAAGAACCCGCAGCCATACTTGACCACAAAGTTCAAAGAACTACGAACAAGTCGATTCCGTTAGTCAAAGTGTCATGAGACACCACTTTGCGAAGTTAAGCCACGGGAGCTTGAAGAAGAATGAGGAAAAATACCCCATTTATTTTTCTAGAGGTATACAAATTTCGGGATGAAATTTTTCGTAAGGGGTGGAATGTAATATTCCAAAGAAACGAATATACGATTACGGTTTCTAAACCCGTAATTGTGGTTTTCCAGATATTATCTTTTTACGACATCGAATTTTGTGATTTCGATACGATATCGTTATAACGAATTCTTTCATAATTCACTAAGGATTGTGAATTAAAGGATTGAAATATTACGAAATGATTCACAATATATTTTAACGTCAAACGCAGATCGAACGCCGCCTTTTCATGAAATTTTCTGAGCAAAGAAGCTTGGAATTAATTTCCATCTTAATTCCTTTATTAAATGGAATATATTTATTTAGTAAGTATGAACTTATCACACCATTTTGAGATGAGTCGATTTTGAACGCTTTGAGACGTTAACGTTAACGCCTGAGACGATTTGAAAATGAGTTTAATGCTCGGAAATTATAATAATTAATTTCCTATTATTATTTTATATAATTACAGTGTTAATGATTATTAAAATCAATAATTGAGTTATAAAACTCGATAATTCCAATTAATGGAATTCAAACCCTAGTTTTCTAAACTATGGTTTTGGCATGAAATGATACCATTAAATTATCCTATGGTATCTAAACTTTATAATATGATATATATGGATATTATTAAGCATTAAATCAGTTTTAATCCATAAAATCAAGGTTTCAGCTTTTATAAAATTGAAACCCTAATTTTCAAATTAGGTTTTATATGCTCGAAATGTGTAATAATTTTATCCTATGCTATTATTTAATATCTAAATCATATATTATGATATGTTTGATCGAAATGTACATAAGTATCAATAATAGGTGTGATTTACATTTTATTTCCTATTTTCCATTTTACATTCTAGATTTTCAAATGTTGTCTATGTGATGATTTAATTATTTTATGACATGTATTATATATCTAGGACCTATTATATGATTAATACAATATATTAGGTGTAATAATAAAATTTAAAACAGCCCCTAGACCCCCCATGCGCCGGCTATGCTTCACTCTTCCCCATTGCAAATGATTTCCACTTTTTAAAATGCCCAATGCATGGAAAGCTCAATTAACACTCCTTAATCATCACACTCTCCTTCCCAAGGGCTGAATTATTGTGAGAGAGAGAGAGAGCGCCGAGAGAGAGAGAGATATAGGAACCCTTCACAATTTTTCTCCCATTTCATATTCTCTCCATTCACACTCAACACTCAAAACACTCTCTATCCTCTCTTTTCTTCACCCAAAACCGAGAGCCACCCTCTTCATTTTCAAAATTTTCTTTCCATTCTCCTCCATTTCTTCTCCACCAAGCTTGGTATTTACATTGTTCCTCGATACTAGACCATTTCTAAGGTAAATGAGACCAATAGCTTCGATTGTTCATCTCTTTTATTCAAGAAATTTTCGATCTTGTTCATGTATGTATATGTATGTGTTTCAAAGTTTTATATAGGTATACATGTGTTTAGATGTTCTTGAGCATGAGCCTTTGTTTATATACTTGTTCTTGAGGATTTTATTTTGAAAATGTATGAGAAGTATGTTTAGATAAACATAGGACATAGTATATGAAATGTATGAATGATCTAGCTATATATATATATATATTTCGAACCATAGTGTATATTTGATATAATTTTCAAAAATAGTATAAAATAGAACGATGATGACCGAATGCTTCTTAGTGTGTTCTAAGCATGTATTATTGATCTATGTTATGATTTAAGACTATGGTATGAATTTAGAAATTTTAGGAAAACCCTAGCTTAAATCTTGTCAAAACCGTGAGCAATATATGTATGTACCTTGATGTATAATTTTTATTTCAAGCTTGTAATAACTTATTAATGCTTTAGAACCTTGATTATATGTTCTATGATTTAATTAGAAATTTTGAAAACCATATGCTATGATTTTTGAAAAGTACCGTGAGCTTATAATTGTATAGCTTGGTGTATGATTTTATTCTTGAACATGCAATGGTGTTTTAATGCTTTAGTATACTATTTAGGCATTGTGTGAATTAATTAGAATTTTTGGAAATCAAATACTATTTTAAATCAAATAAGCCGTGAGCTTGTTGCTCTTGAAGGTGATGATTTAATTAGTTTTGATAAATATTATGATGTTATATTACTATACTATAGTGTATAAACATAGTATATAATTGTTAGAATTTTGAAAATCAAATAACATTTTGAATCCAAAAGCCGAGAGCTATTGAGCTCCATATGGTGATGATTCAAATGTTTTGGTTGATGTTATGATGTTACAATGTTATAATATAATGTTTAATGATGTTGGAATTTATTTAGAATTTTAGAAATTATTTGTTATTATTATTCGCAATTATCAAGTATTACCGTGAATAATTGCTATATATTATTAAATGAATGGTTATGATGAACTATAGGTTATATTGGTGATGTATATTGATGTTGGGATATTATACTAAGTATATATCAATTTTGGGAATTTTTGATAATTATTCCCTATTTATTTGAAATTACCGTAAACATATATATGTATATATATAAATAAATAGCAATAATATCATATGAATTTTATAAATTCATATTCTGGACCATAGTGTATAATAATGCACTATATTAATTTAGAAAATTTTCAAAGGTCATTTGACATTTTAAATTAATTATCGAAGTTTTCGATAATTAATAAGGATTTTAAATCTTTTTAAAACAGCTTTATTAATGAAATATTTGCTAAATTAATATTCTGGACAGTTTTTAAATTTTACAAAATTTTATAAACATAGATTGCTATGTTTGAGACAAACGCTCATTTTATAACGCTTTAAAAACCAAAATACGCTTTTTATTTATAAAAAGGTTTATTAAAATGCAAAATATTTATAAGTCCTCGATTTACTAGATAAATCGAAAATAGGACTTTACGTTTTCAAATCGATCAAATTCGATTTATAAAACAAAATAGTAAGAAGTTACTATTTTAAAAGTCAAAATCGCTGACTTTGTCGACCAATTGTCGACTTCGCTGACTTTTCAAGTCAAACGCACGATTATACGCTTATAAATACGCCAAGACGCTGTAAGATATACTAATTGAGTATGATAATTATTAGTAAGAAAAGATTTCCAAATGAAATCCATATATCGAAAACGTACTTATACGCCGAACATATCTCGGCGAACGAGAACAAGTCAATCGATACGCAGTTAGAGACGTATCAATTCACTAAGGAATTCACCACATCGATATGAAATATCAAGTTTTATCTTAGTTTTCGAAAGTCTCGAGAGACTTGAGCGACGACTAAAGCCTCGCCAGAAAGCGTGGACGCAAACGCAATGACGGATTTTGACGAACGAATCTAACCTAGACTTTTACAACGAACCATAGTCCAGCGGCTTTATCTTCAAAATGTGGGCCTTTTCACCCCACTAAAATGTGACTTTAATGTTATTTCAAATGAGTTTATTTACGACTTATTCTACAACCGCTATCAAATGTTTTACCGCATTACCCGCCAAAATATTTCGCTTGTGTATGGATCCTATCTCATATGCCCGTAGTAATGTGAGATGGTTGAACTATTATATCATTTGTTGTGGTAGCACCCAACCTTTTAATGTCGGGTCCCGTGTTGGATGATAAATGCCCGCTAGATTGGCGTGAAGGTTGGAACTATACTGTGTTAACATATGTTTGCAGAGAGCGATCGTGTCAGACGGATTACGGCCGATCACGGCGTCAGAGATGGAGGCCTCCTCTCGACGCTTATTTATTTATTATTATGTATCAGACTATGAGATACGGACCATACACACCAAGAAAATGCCCGCCGCTATGTTTACGAACCGAATGATTTGGTAAGACAAGGCATTTTAACTAAAACCTCGCGACTTACTCGATATCGGCAACATAATCCAAATATTATCAAATGTTTTCGCATGAGTCCACCGAGTGCAATTTCTTGTACTTAGCCCCGCATGTTTGTTTTAAATGTGCAGTTGAGCTCGATGGTGATGATGGGGATGTGTTGAGAGTCCAAAGGTCCTCGACCGATTTACTCAATTTGTGGTTTATACCTCAATGCATATCATCATATATGTATTCACACACTTTCCACCGCTATACTCAACTCCTTTATTTATGCTTTATGTTTACAAACTATCGAGGCCCATCGGATCAGGCCAAATTTTGGGGTCCGATGGCCTAAACCTTTTTCAAAAACATTATGACATCACCTCATATTCTGCTCAAGCATGTTAGTTATTTTTATGCATCTTTATTTTACCCATGTAACCCCTAAAATACTACTCCTAGTATTAGTCGCCTCCATCCGGTTGTCCGAATGGGTCGTGACATTACATATACATTCATTTCAATTCCATATAATATGGAATAATTATCCAAAATTAATATACACATAGTATAATATCCCAACATCAATATATATCATTAATATAACCTATAGTTCATCATAAGCATTCATTTCACAATATATAACAATATTGCACTGCATTAACTTGATAATTACCGATTAATTAGCAAATAATTTCTAAAATTCTAAATAAATTCCAACATCATTAAACATTATATTATAACATTTTAACATCATAACATCAACCAAAACATTTGAATCATCACCATATGGAGCTCAATAGCTCTCGCTTTTTCGACCCAATATGTTATTTGATTTTTAAAATTCCAACAATTATATACTATGTTTATTTACTATAGTATAGTAATATAACATCATAACAATCATCAAAACCAATTAAATCATCACCTTATCGAGCACATAGCTCACGGCTTTTTGATTTAAACATGGTATTTGATTTCCAAAAATATAATAATTATACACTATGTTTATACATCATAATACAACATTATAACATTAAAACATTCATCAAAACCAAATTAAATCATCACCATACTTCAGCTCAAATGCCTTCGGTTTTTTCGATTTAATCTTGGTAATTGATTTCAAAATTCCAACAAAATCATATATCACATAATTAATATACTAAAGTATTAATATACTATTGTATGATTAAAATAAAATCATACACCAACATACCAAACCTTTGAAGCTCACGGTATTTTTCAAAAATAAAGGCCTAGGGTTTTCCAAAATTTTTCAAATAATACCAATGAGTTATAAACATGATGATAAACAATAATCCATCACTAAATGTTCATGAAGTAATCGGTCACCAACATTTTATTTTATAAAGCTTTCAAAAAATTTATTAACACATCCTATGGTTCGAAAATTGTATAAGCATGCTAGATCCATTCAAAAATGAAATAAACAATACCATCCATGCTCATCTAACATTTATTCATATATTTGGAAATATAAATCATCAAGAACAATATATCTTATTCTCTAGAACATTAAAATATACACATACACATACATGGCATTCAAATATCTACATATATATAAGAACATGTTCGATTTTTCCTTTGAACAAAGAGAGATGTATTCGTACTTAGGTCCATATTTACCTTAGAGTGCTATAGTTCACAAGAACAAGGTCTAAGGATCAACGTTGGAAAGGAAGATGAAGAAGAGAAGAGAAGAATGGAGAAGAAGAGCTCTCGATTTTTTTTCTCGGAAATGGGAGAGGCTCTCGGTTTTCTTCTTGAGTTTGGAGAAGAAATGGAGTGAATGAGAGGGGTGAGTATATTGAAAATGGGGTGAAGGGAAGAGTCCTCCCCTATATCTCACTCATACACGGCACACACATCACACTTACCCAATGGGGTGTAAGGCAGCCCCATGATGAGGGTGTAGTGATCATTAGGCTAGTGTTAAAGCCTTGCATTAGGCGAGAGAAAAGTAAAATCATCAGTGTACGTGGAATGTGTTGGCACGGTTATCAAGGTCCAAAGGGGTGGGATTTAATTTATTTTTGCACATTAATACATGATTATAGATATATAATACAAGCCATTAAAATAATTAAATCAAGCATATAGTATTTATTCGAAATTACCGATTGAAATTAGGAAAATAGGTATAAAAATACAAATTACACCTATTTTTGATACTCATGTCATTTCCGATCAAAATATACACATATATATCATAATATATGATTTAGATATTAAATAATATCATAGGATAAAATTATAGCATTAATTCATGCATATGAAACCCTAATTTCAAGAATTATGTTTCGAAAATTATAAAAATCTGTTATCGAGTTTTAATGATCTAAAAACTGATTTCATAGCCTAATAATACTCATATATATCATAACATATAGTTTAGATACCATATGATAATTTAATGGTGTCATTTCATGTGAAAAACCAAAGTTTATAAACTTAGGGTTTTCGAGAATTTCAATACCAAATTATCGAATTTTAATAACTGAAAATTCGATTTTAATAATTAATAATACTGAAATTATATAAAATAATAATATGAAATTATTTATTATAATTTCCTGAGCATTAAACTCATTTTACAAAACGCCTCAGACGTTGACGCTCAAAACGCCTCAAACGCTCAAAATCGATTCATCTCAAAATGGTCGAGTAAGCTCGTTCACTTACTTTATAAATATATTCCTTTCAAACAAGGAATTAAGATGGAAATTAATTCTAAGCTTTACACCGTAGATTTCCATAAAGTCGACGCTCGATCGCGTTCGACGTTAAAAATAACGTATCCACAATCCGTAAAATTATATACTAAGAACGGATTAATCGTGACTATAACTCTAAATAGGGATAAAAATACATTAGAGACTCTTTTAATTGTGGTGTCACAACAATAAACGTAATACATATGCCATTTATATTCTTGGACTATATTACATAAATTAAGGTTCTTGCAGCGAAGACATGTGATAAGTACATATGACGATGTACTATCAAGGTATAAACTTTTCAATGACAATAATCCTATTGCTCAACACCGCTCCATCCATCATCTTTCAACCCGCACATTTAAAACAAACATGCGGTCGAGTACAAAATGCACTCGGTGGACTCATGCCAAAATATTTTATCATTTGAAGATTACATCGCCACATCATGGTAAGACACAAGGGTTTTAGTTGAAAATGCCTTGTGCTTACTAAAGCATTTTATCGCTTCATAAAATCATCGCCGCGCGGGCATTTTTCCGTGTGTATGATCCATATCCCTTATCATCATTCATCATAACATCATAGTCGAACGTCGTGAAGGAGGCCTCCTCTACGACGCCGTGACCGCCGTGAATTGTCCTTACAAAGACACAATCACCTTAGGTGTACACGTTAATCCTAGCTGTATAAGCCTTCCCAAGATAGGATCCGATATCGATTTCATTCATAAGTTGGGGTGACCCAACACATTCATATCATTCATGTCATTCATATCAATCTCATGGATAGGATACATACACAAAACATAAATATTTTGGCGGTAATCTTGTAAACATTTAACAACAGTTGAAATAAGCATCGTAAATAAATATTTCGTAGCATTTTATTCTTGAGTAGAGTAAAGCCCACCGGACCGTAGATCGCCTTAATCCCATTTCTTGGACCGTAAGTCCTAGCTTTAGCCTATCTATTCTTGACCTTGAGGTTTTGGAGTCGAAAAATCCATTGGGTCTTAGAACCCATATTTCTATTTTAGTGTATATCATGGTATGATATACACTCAATCGACCACGTGGTAGACTCTAGTCAAATATTTCACGTTAAGGTATGCTTTCGAAAATATCGTATCATGATGTTTTATCATAATTCGTACATCTTATAATGCTCTATCGTACCTTGCGACATAACATAATGAATGCATCGATTAATAGCATGTTAGTCACATAAGGCATACTTCACATAGGGGTTTCCAACACTTAGTCAAATTTCAAGTGTTTAATTTCAGCAAAAACAGCTCGAAACAACCCAAGTGACGTACTTTGACGATCCATAACTCTCGATTCAGAATACGTATGGTCGCACAAAGATACATTCTGGAAACCTCTAAACATGTACTACAAGTTCTAAG
Source organism: Salvia rosmarinus (assembly GCA_036937905.1). Lineage (NCBI taxonomy): Eukaryota > Viridiplantae > Streptophyta > Magnoliopsida > Lamiales > Lamiaceae > Salvia > Salvia rosmarinus. The sequence goes on from CM072816.1 coordinate 47,758,856, forward strand.
AAGGAATTAAATCCAAAAGAGTCGTGGTTCTGGAGATATAGGGTCTCAAAGTGGGCAACTCAAACTGACTTTCATACTTAGAAAATATTTCAGAATTTCCAGATTTAGCTTAACGACGAGGGGTTTTGCGAGGCTCGTAACTTTTGACTCACAATGCCAAAATGGCTGCAGGCTACCAATTTCGAAACCTTGTAACAAGTACTACATATGTCATGAAGACCATACTGGAAAATATCTAACTCATCGAGAAATACATAAGTCCAAAGTTGACTAGTTGGAAATGGACAGTTTCCAGTAGGTGACTTTGGGTCGATGAAAGGTATACCTATAAAACTTGGTTTGGGATCAAACTTTCCAGATCATAACTAGACATGGTGGGGAACATTTCTTATGAAGAAACCCAAGTCCAAATCGGACTACAAATGGCTTGAACACCTCACGTAAAAGTCATACTCGAACAGCCTATTAACATAGAAATTTTCTAAGGCAGTTTGTCCAAAAAGGCTTACTGAAATGCGTCAACTTTAAAAATTCACCGTGAGTTCATTATAAGGAATCTGGAAATGAATTCAATCATATTGAAAAGCCACTTAAGTCTAGTTTTATCCAGAAAAAGACTCACTCAATGATTCACAATAGATTGGGAGATAAAAATGTTTTACCACAAGCTATCACTCCCGTGACAGTTTTGTGCAGTTAACTTGTAAAATCTGGAATAAATAGTAAAACTTTTTAGAAAATTCTGAAAATTTACATACATCTTCTAGACATGCTGAATTATGTTTCTGCCAAATTTCAGAGTTTTATCATTATCCAAACTTAAAACGAAAGCCACGGATTATGGGTGATGAACACGGCGATTTCACAGATTTGCGCGATGCTTTCGAAAAATACGATTAAAATAGCAAATCATGTTGGATGGCCTTGAAATTTTACAGAGGCATATTAGACACATATAAGTTCAACATATTAAAAATTCACAATCATCGGATCACTGTAACTTAGTCTATAAATTTTATAAAGTCACTGTTCGTCCAGATCAACAACATGCAATCATATAAACACACAATATAAGTGTTTTGCTACTCATGCATGTATGATTTGGCCATGGTACACGAATTGAGATGTATGGATGTCTACCTTAGGAATGACTTTAGCCAGAGGTCGAGGGGGATGCAACGAAGCTTGTGGCTTGGGTCGAGCTCTGGTCCTTGGCCATGTTTTCGCATTGCCGAGTGATAGTGAGATGAGAGAGGCGAGAAAGAGTGGTGTGGGAAGGAAGATGACTGCAAATCTCACATTTGGGGGCTGAGTTTCTTCAGTTTGGAGAGGGGAGGGGACGACTGAAAATGGTGTAGGGGTGGGGTGGTTGTTTATGGGTGACATTTGTCACCCATGGTTCATGCATATGGACAACACACATGCACACCTCTTCACACACACTCACATACACGATGCACACACATATATATCTGATTTTAATTGCTTAGTTAGGTTATAATTAATCACATTGTCATATAGTAGATACATGCAATAGGAAAAATCAACAATACACTTTGTTACACCTTCAAGGGTTTTCGGCTATTACACATTTAATAGGTCCAATTTTATTTCTCATGTCATTAATAGACATATATGTCATAACATATAGTTTAGATGACAAATCATTTCATAGGATAAATTAATGGCCTCATTTTATGCGATAAAAATCGAGTTCGAAAATTAGGGTTTTCGAACGTTTGAAAAATTGGTAACTATCGAATCTTGATGATCTAGCATTGATTTAATGCTAAATCATACTGTAATTACATATACTAATCATAGGAAATTAATTCCTATAATTTCTTGATCGATTAAAACGCTGCTTCATCTCAAAACGTTAACGTTTGAAAACGTTGCAAAACGTTCATTATCGACTCATCTCGAAATGGTCGTCATTACTTTATTACATTATTCCATTAATAATGGAATTTAATTCTAAGCTTAATTGCTTAGAAAATATCATGAATTTTAACTATCGATACGTGATCGACGTTAAAATAATACTGTCGATATACTTCATATACTTTTATTTCTTAATTCACAATTCTCCGTGAATATAAAATAGGAATTCATTCCTTCGTAAATAATCGAAATCATTATTCGATATCTTATGGATTGAATCATCTCAATAATTTCTAATTTACGGGTTTTAAATACCGTAATCAAGATCTAATTCATGGTATTACATCCTACCCCCCTTAAAAGAAATTTCGTCCCGAAATTTGTATACCTCATAAAGTATGGGTATCTTAACATCATAACATCATAACTTTCTATGTGCTTTTCTTTCGTCCATGGTTCTTCCATTGGACTTTCATTATAAGACCCAAACTTGCTTCTTTAATCGTTGAATCGTACGATCAAATTAGTCTTAGATTTTTATCATAACCCATCCGAGTCAAAGGTCACGCCACCATGTTGGTTTTCGTAAATTGGGTAATTTTCGTATTTCTTTAAGCATGACACGAGGAAAACATTTCGTACTTTCCCCCAAATGTGGTGGAAGTACTAAGCTATAGGCTACTAGGCCTATCATTTCTAGGAGCTCGTAAGGTCCTATAAAACGTGATCTCAACATTCTTGTATCTAAACTTATAATTCCTCTAGATGGAGAAATCTTAAGAAACTTTAATTCCGCATTCAAGAATGCAGTTCGGGTTTACGCGTACCAGCGTAAGATTTTTGTCTGTCCTAAGCTTTTCTTATTCCTTGCCTCGTTGGCGGATATCTTAATCGTTTCATTTACAACGTCAGGACTTTATACCTTTTCTCACCTACTTTGTTACAATAAAGTGGTGGTCAATACTTCTTTTCGCAATACGCCTCATAAGGCTACATTAATCGTTGTTTGGTAGCTATGGTCGTACATAAACTTAACAAGTGGTACAATAAGTTCCCACCGATACCTTGGTTTATCACTTGTTCTATCGTATCCTTAAACATTCATACTGTCCTTTTGATTGTCTTTCTGCCTGTGAGTGGACATCTATGTTAAGGCTCAAACTCGTGTCTAACTCCTTTTGGGAGTTAGTTAAAAATCTAGGGGTACTCTTGAAGTCTCTATCCAAGCGATAGTTCTAGTACTCTTTGTAAATATAAGATTTCCTTTATGTACGACTGAGCTAACTTATCGGATCTATGAGTCATCTGAATAGGCAGAGATAAGCATAATTGGCGGAGTCAATCCACTACTAGCCATATAGTAGTGCAACTTCTTTATGACTTTGGTAAAATCTGTCACAAGATTTATTTCTATATCATTCTATTTCCATTCGTGTAGTTCTAGAGATTATACTCTCTTATAAGGCCTTTGATACAATGCCTTTACTTGTTGATAACCGAGACACTGCTCGACAATGTGGTTATATCTTATCTCATTCCTTCCTATCTAACCTTTCTCATAATTCACAATGTCACTTAATAATGCCTGGTTGGGCGGTATGAGAAGGATCATGAACTTTATTCACGATTTCATTTCTAAGCTTATTATTGCTTGGAAATATATGTATATATCTCTCTTAGACAATATAACACTGTCTAGCGCTCCTTAAAATATCCTTTAGCTCTTCATTCCTTATTTTAATTTGTATTCTATTCCCATCTTCATTTTCTCTTTTTAGTCATATTTCACCTTAGTTATGAGGGTACCACTTACGTTCGTCCTTGATTTCCCGACTATTTCTGTTCTCGTTTTCTTAACCTTTCTGATGAGTTTTTCTTTTCTATAAGGACATACCTTGATTTAGACTGTATTTTATATCTTAGGCATTAGATTCTACATTACCCTTTCTTAGGTGATTATTTATCACAATTATAATCTTTTACTGATTTGTGCCATCTTTCCTATCCTGTATCCAAGTTTCTTTGCTCGACGAATAACTTCAACTTTTGTGAATTGTGAAGGGTTCTTAACTTATTGTTATAGGAGTGATGTCTTCGCTACTTTGGTATTTATACTACTGTCACTATCAGAGGTAATAGATTTTGGCACTCCGTGAAGTCGTATAATCTCCTTTACATACAGCTGGGCTAACTTGTCAGATCCATAAGTACTTTGGATTGGTAGGAAGTGAGCACTCTTGGTGAGTCTATCAACAATTACCCATATGGCGGTGTTCCCTCTTTTTGATTTGGGTAAGTTCGTAACGAAGTCCATCGTTATTTCATCCCATTTCCACTCGGGTATTTCCAACGGTCAGAACTTTCCGTATGGACGTTGGTGTAACGCTTTCATCTGCTGGCAAACAAGACAGTGTTATACGAAAGAAGCTATGTCTCGTTTCATGCCTTCCCACCAAAACTTTTCTTTCAGGTCTTGGTACATCTTAGTACTATCTGGGTAAGCGGTGTAGGGTGTATCGTGAGCCTCACTCATTATTTCATTTTGAAGTTTTGCGTCGTCTGGAACGCATATTCTTCCTTCAGATAATAAGGCGTTGTCCGACGCCTCCTGGAAGTTCTTAAATTCTCCAGCCCTTACCCTTTCTCGGATCTTTACTAACTTTTCCTCCATCCTTTGTCTCTCGACGATCCTTTTTCTTAAATCAGATTCTGTCACTATTTCAAGTCATGAGTTGGGAAATTCTGTTCATGTAGCCTAAGTCATTGTGACATATAAGTTATTATTTATCTCATATTAATACATAGCCTTACTTATTAATCCATGTAAATTTGATTCCTTTTTGGGGTTGCTATGTTATTGGCCTTGCTACTTTAGAGAGTCTAAATGGATCTCTAATAGTAGTTAATCAATCTATAAAATTCCTGATCTTATTTTAGGTCATTGACGTCTTTCATCTTTAATTGTTTTATCCTTTGTCGATCTACATTGTTTTCTTCTAAGGACACTATGTGCTCAAGAATATTTCTCTTTAAGTCGAAATTTACAAAACTGTGTTTGGCAAAATTCGCCCGGCTCTTAAAAGTCATAAGACAGCCCTTTGATTTTCTTTATGTTCTTTCTCGTCCTTTGAATAGATAAGAACATCATCCATGAGGATTGAGATAAAATTATCTAGGTATGTGTGAAACACTCGATTTTTGAGGTTCATAAACAGGGCTGGTGCATTTGTCAGTCCGAATGGCTTAACTATTATCTTATAGTGGCCATATCCTATTCGGAACCATTCGTTTTTCGTATTTCGGATATCATTCTATAAAGACCATATAATATTTCATCAAAATGCCTCAGTGAGGACTTTTCATACATTACTTACGTTGGTCGGTCTACCGAGCTAACTGCTTACAAGGCGTCTAGCTCTTTTCACACTCCAAACTTTGACACTTCTTCACCATATTCATAAACTCTTCCAAACTACGTTTATTTTATATATTATAATCACATCATTTTTATCATAAACCATTATTTACATATAAGTCTTATAGGATCCTAAGATTCTATGTCTCTGAGTGACCTTTGTCAGAGTCGTACTCCTCCCTTGGAAACTTGTCTTTCTCCAAGTACGTTTTTGTTTCATATATCGATGATTATTCTCTTTCAAAGAGCTAGGGGTCACACTATTCCCTATTTTTCCTTTGGTACCAGAAGTGTGTGTTACTTTTATCAGAAAGTAAGGTCGAGTTGGTAGTGGTAATTCTCCTAATCTTCGAGGGCGATAAGATCCTGTCCTTTTTCCATTCTCGCCTCTTTCTGGTACAATTGACGGCACAGGACGTGGGACGGCGTTCGGAACATCAGGGTACAACCATTCCTTTATACCGTGCGGTGTAACTTGCCGAGGTCCAGGACAAGTACTCGTGGGTGTCGCTCCTCACGCATTATATGTATACTTGAGCTCGCTGACAAATCTCGTAAGTCTGTCTGTGCTTTGGAATTTTTATCATGGAGAAAATATTCTCTTGATACTTCTTTTGCAAAAATTCTGCCAATCTGTTGGCAAATGACAGATACGTAGTTGGGTACCATCCTCATTTGACACTCTATAGTTACTAGTATCCATCCAGAGGTGCAAAAATTTTCTCCAAAACTGTTCTAAATCCATTCATAATTCATATCAAAAGAGCCGATACGCTCGTGTGAGTTATAATCTTGTAGGCCTTGGGGTTAACTCCTTCTTTTTCTTTTTACTCATCAGACCCCTTTTATTGCCATCTGTAACCATATAGTTCTAGATGAGTCCGACTTAAATTAGGCAATGGAGGGAATTTTTAATAAGAAGGATCTATTAATGAATTATACACTTTAAGATGTATATAACCTGTAGACTACTTGTGACACGATTCATGACACTCATCTAAATATCCATTTTACGTTTTAAATTTTCAGTCGTATGTTTCCTTAAAGATATTCGCATAGGCGAACAGTGGGTACTGATATTCTGTCATGTAAAACCTCTAACGAAAAGGCTAGGCCCAGGTCACTAATCACATGAATGACAGCCATTTTCGAAACTTCTTGTCTCTAAAATTATATCTACGTTCCACATAGATATAATGATCCAAATCTTTGGATAGCACTTTAGACGATTCTAGGTTCAATTCTGAGCTTGAGCAACATTTGCGATGGTCAAAATTCTCGTATAGGTAAGGGGATTTTCATTTCTTGATTCGCTTACCCTGAGTTGGGTTCTATCGCTTCTACGCATACTTGTGCGATGTCAAAAAGCGAAGCACCTAAATTGAACAAAATCTTATGGCTATTCGAGAAATTTTCCTCATACATATTCTCGCCTTTTGGTTCTGCTTTGTTCTTTTTCGATGCAAGGTATAGGCTTTGGTCTACGGTGTTCCCGCTTATTCAAGTAAACATCTATTTCATATGTCCTCGTCCTTTCCTCGGGACATCATGTTCCTTGCTATGGCCTTCTATCGCCTCATTCACCCTATACTTCTCGGTATTAGTATCGTTATGCTTTTACTAATAGCATTCGTGGTTAGGTCTATATCAACCTATCCTTTGATATTGATATATTTCAATAATGAAATCTTATCGTAGAGAGCGTCATGTCTCTATCACTATCATTCATTCCTAATCCAAGATGAATGATTTAATTCTCCTTTTCACTTTATCGATCTTAGGAATATATTTCATATATCCTTACTTTAAACTCCTCTCTAGAGAAATCCTTGTACTGGCCTTTAGCGCCATCGTTTGTAATATCCCTTTTTGGATATAGTCATTTCTTCTTAATCTTTTATTGATTCATCATGCAATTTCGCATAAGATAAAATCCTTTGTCCACTGAAGATGTATTATACTTTTACCTTGACGTCAAATATCTTTACCATTTTCTCGACATTCAATAATTTCTTCATTTCCATGTCAGAGATACTTAATATCCCATTTTACTGATCGTCACAACGTGTGAGGGATAATCTTTCCAATTGGATTTATCTTAAAGTTCCTCAATGTGAATCTCTTCCTGTGTTCTCTTGGTTGGATTTCCTTTGCAGGATCTATAGAAGCTATCTTGCTTGTTAACTATTAAGTTACACAAGACAAGCGTTTCGTGTCATTATAACTTGGAGTATTAAGATTTATTTCAAAATAATGAATCTATTTCTTAATCCGTTTCCTTACTTCAAGAGAATTACCTTACTTATCGAAGTCATAACATTTCTGAAACTTATGTCATATCAGGAACTATCTAATTGTATAGCTCGTAATTTCTTTTGCTATTTGTGACTTGTGTCTGTTTTCATGAGCATGGTATTTGAAAGTAATCTTACTTTCGTTATACTTCGGTTTCCACCTTCAGGACTAGAATCGTTATCATTGTCATATGGCTTGGTAGGGTAGTACATTCGTACACCATAACTTAATTCTAAGCATCTCATTTCCATGTTTTGGCTTTGGAGTTATTTTCTCCATACTTAGTTCACATACTAAGGCTATCCTCGTCGTTCACACAATCTTGAGGATTATGATCCCTCAATCTCATTATCTTTTATTTAACTAAGTTTTAATTACTCGGAATCAATTATGCTCAAGCATAATCTCTGATCGAGGTATAAAGGCGGAGATTTATTATCTGAGACGCTATCATTTCCTTATATATATTCTTTGAAAAGAATATCTTGTATGTATCTTCATTCTTTTTAAACATGTCCAACCTACTAACGAGGTTTCAAGGATATCCAACTATCTTAAAGATAAGTTGTAATCGCTCTCGTCATGACATAATAAGGAAAATTCATATCCCACAGATATCATATACTTTTCTTTACTTTTACTCTTTGCATTTAATGCTAAAGAGTATCTTATTCTTAACCGTTATCATAATGATCATATATGAAGGCATAACTTCACCACATCAATCTTTGCAAAGCCCATCAAGGGTCATCACATCCATGTGTATCATAGGGAAAATATTTCGTCTCATCAAGATTTTCTTTACATCATAATTTCTTGATGTCTATCACTTTACTGATCTGAAACTTTTAGGTGACTGTGATAAGTCAACCTATTCCATGCCCGACATTTATCGCTTTACTAATTCGTACTTAAGTGACAAGGTAAGTCAACTTTCATCTTACTTGATGGTTTCAAGAGTCGATAAGAGATTATCACGACTACTTACAGGAGGTACTGTCTAATCCATCAAGATAACATCTTTTCAATGATTGAATCGATATGTTCCTTGGACTGAATAAATGAGGCTCTAGGGTCCGAAGACCAGAATGATGACTACTGAGATTTCTTTGGTCATATGGGCTGGCCAGACCCGTCACAATCATATTCTCAGTCACACAAGGCTTTGGGTTCAAAAGGACACTTTGTAAATTTTTGAGTTGGAAGTTTTCTTCAGAAAAAGTGAGAAACTCGAATGAATTCTCAATTGGAACTAGGTCATAGAGTTAAACTCAATGACAGAAATTGGGTAGTGGATATAATTTGAAAGCTTATATACCCGTAATAGGTCATCAACAAAGTTCTCATGTATGTCAAGGTTCTACTTGTATTACTGAAGATCTTACTTTCTTAGTAACATTCTAGGATTCGTATCATACTATAACAGTCTTACTCTTTTCAAATCATAGAACTAACTTCAACTGATTCTCGTGAATTCTGGAGTAGGAATCCGGAATTTGGTCCTTCATAAGAAATGAAGTACAGTTCATTAGGGACACGTAGGCGAAAACCGTACGTAAATCGGAGTTCACACGACCGAGAACGAGTCAAAACAGAATCACTGCGCAGTGTAGGGAAATTTACACGCGTTCGCGCCGAGGTCATAAGCGATGCCGACACCAAGGTCGTGCATGCCGTTACCGATGACGAGGTAGTACAAAATATTGCCGACACCGAGGTCGGACAAACTACACCAGTCGACATGTCAAAGGCGGTGTTATAAATGCTGATTTCGAAGTCGACAGTCGCACATGCCGAGGTCGAAGCCGAGGTCGTACATGTCGAGGTCGAACAATTTCGTATAAATCTTTCACTTTTCTTCACTCAAGATGGAATGAAGTTCTCAAATCCATCACTAATCTTGTTCTTGTAATTGAAGGAAGTTCTTACTTCTATGTTCTTTCGTAAAAGTGATCATGCTTCTTAAAAGTCTACGCTCGCTGAGCTAGCATACTCATCATCATAATCAACTTTGAAATTGAAGTAAAACTTGAATATTCCTACGTAGTTCATTTATGCAAGACGTATTTCGTTGAATTTAAAGAATTCAACATATCATATTTGACAATTCAATGTCCAATCTCAATCATTTTAAACATGAATAATCATAGCTTCGTTCATAATAATGAACCCTTATTATATTTCAGAAACTCAAACATTTCATCTTTGGCACATCATGCCAAAACTTTCTCATATCATTGTCATCATCTTTCTTATATCTTCCTTCTTTTCATAATTTTCTTGACAAGTCATTTGTCATATCATTCATTTTCAACCGTTCTCATAGCTTTCATTTCTTTTCAAAGATCATTTCAATCATCCTTCACTTTAAACTTTTCATTTTATAAAAAAAAATCATTTCATAAACATTCGTCCGGCCAGGCTAATTTTCAAAACTTTGGGAAAAGAGTCATTTACCTCATTTCGGTTGAGCTTGATGTGATGGAGTGTTGAGCATTGTCAGCTGATCTCTAGAAGTCTAATGACTCAATCTAGACTTAACCTTAAAGGAAATTTTGGGTTCAAGAGCGAACCGCTCTGATACCACTCTGTCACAGCCCCACAATCCTAAGAACGGATTAACAGGGACTATAACTCTAAATAGGGATAAAAATACAAGGAGACTCTTTTTAACAATAAACGTAATACATATGCCATTTATATTCTTGGACTATATTACATAAATTAAGGTTCTTGCAGCGGAAGACATGTGATAAGTACATATGACGATGTACTATCAAGGTATAAACTTTTCAAATGACAATAATCCTATTGCTCAACACCGCTCCATCCATCATCCGCTCAACTCGCACATTTAAAACAAACATGCGGTGAGTACAAAATGCACTCGGTGGACTCATGCCAAAATATTTTATCATTTGAAGATTACATCGCCACATCATGGTAAGACACAAGGGTTTTAGTTGAAAATGCCTTGTGCTTACTAAAGCATTTTATCGCTTCATAAAATCATCGCCGCCGTGCATTTTTCCGTGTGTATGATCCATATCCCTTATCATCATTCATCATAACATCATAGTCGAACGTCGTGAAGGAGGCCTCCTCTGACGCCGTGACCGCCGTGAATTGTCCTTACAAAGACACAAATCACCTTAGGTGTACACGTTAATCCTAGCTGTATAAGCCTTCCCATAGGATCCGATATCGATTTCATTCATAAGTTGGGAGTGACCCAACACATTCATATCATTCATGTCATTCATATCAATCTCATGGATAGGATACATACACAAAACATAAATATTTTGGCAGGTAATCTTGTAAACATTTAACAACAGTTGAAATAAGCATCGTAAATAAATATTTCGAAGCATTTTATTCTTGAGTAGAGTAAAGCCCACCGGACCGTGGATCGCCTTAATCCCATTTCTTGACCGTAAGTCCTAGCTTTAGCCTATCTATTCTCGACCTTGAGGTTTTGGAGTCGAAAAATCCATTGGGTCTTAGAACCCATATTTCTATTTTAGTGTATATCATGGTATGATATACACTCAATCGACCATGTGGTAGACCTAGTCAAATATTTCACGTTAAGGTATGCTTTCGTGAAAATATCGTATCATGATGTTTTATCATAATTGCACATCTTATAATGCTCTATCGCACCTTGCGACATAACATAATGAATGCATCGATTAATAGCATGTTAGTCACATAAGGCATACTTCACATAGGGGTTTCCAACACTTAGTCAAATTTCAAGTGTTTAATTTCAGCAAAACAGCTCGAAACAACCCAAGTGACGTACTTTGACGATCCATAACTCTCGATTCAGAATACGTATGGTCGCACAAAGATACATTCTGGAAACCTCTAAACATGTACTACAAGTTCTAAGAAGGAATTAAATCCAAAGAGTCGTGGTTCTGGAGATATAGGGTCTCAAAGTGGGCAACTCAAACTGACTTTCATACTTAGAAAATATTTCAGAATTTCCAGATTTAGCTTAACGACGAGGGTTTTATGAGGCTCGTAACTTTTGACTCACAATGCCAAAATGGCTGCAGGCTACCAATTTCGAAACCTTGTAACAAGTACTACATATGTCATGAAGACCATACTGGAAAATATCTAACTCATCGAGAAATACATAAGTCCAAAGTTGACTAGTTGAAATGGACAGTTTCCAGTAGGTGACTTTGGGTCGATGAAAGGTATACCTATAAAACTTGGTTTGGGATCAAACTTTCCAGATCATAACTAGACATGGTGGGGAACATTTCTTATGAAGAAACCCAAGTCCAAATCGGACTACAAATGGCTTGAACACCTCACGTAAAAGTCATACTCGAACAGCCTATTAACATAGAAATTTTCTAAGGCAGTTTGTCCAAAAGGCTTACTGAAATGCGTCAACTTTAAAAATTCACCGTGAGTTCATTATAAGGAATCTGAAATGAATTCAATCATATTGAAAAGCCACTTAAGTCTAGTTTTATCCAGAAAAAGACTCACTCAATGATTCACAATAGATTGGGAGATAAAAATGTTTTACCACAAGCTATCACTCCCGTGACAGTTTTGTGCAGTTAACTTGTAAAATCTGGAATAAATAGTAAAACTTTTAGAAAATTCTGAAAATTTACATACATCTTCTAGACATGCTGAATTATGTTTCTGCCAAATTTCAGAGTTTTATCATTATCCAAACTTAAAACGAAAGCCACGGATTATGGGTGATGAACACGGCGATTTCACAGATTTGCGCGATGCTTTCGAAAAATACGATTAAAATAGCAAATCATGTTGGATGGCCTTGAAATTTTACAGAGGCATATTAGACACATATAAGTTCAACATATTAAAATTCACAATCATCGGATCACTGTAACTTAGTCTATAAATTTTATAAAGTCACTGTTCGTCCAGATCAACAACATGCAATCATATAAACACACAATATAAGTGTTTTGCTACTCATGCATGTATGATTTGGCCATGGTACACGAATTGAGATGTATGGATGTCTACCTTAGGAATGACTTTAGCCAGAGGTCGAGGGGGATGCAACGAAGCTTGTGGCTTGGGTCGAGCTCTGGTCCTTGGCCATGTTTTCGCATTGCCGAGTGATAGTGAGATGAGAGGCGAGAAAGAGTGGTGTGGGAAGGAAGATGACTGCAAATCTCACATTTGGGGCTGAGTTTCTTCAGTTTGGAGAGGGAGGGACGACTGAAAATGGTGTAGGGTGGGGTGGTTGTTTATGGGTGACATTTGTCACCCATGGTTCATGCATATGGACAACACACATGCACACCTCTTCACACACACTCACATACACGATGCACACACATATATATCTGATTTTAATTGCTTAGTTAGGTTATAATTAATCACATTGTCATATAGTAGATACATGCAATAGGAAAATCAACAATACACTTTGTTACACCTTCAAGGGTTTTCGCTATTACACATTTAATAGGTCCAATTTTATTTCTCATGTCATTAATAGACATATATGTCATAACATATAGTTTAGATGACAAATCATTTCATAGGATAAATTAATGGCCTCATTTTATGCGATAAAAATCGAGTTCGAAAATTAGGGTTTTCGAACGCTTGAAAAATTGGTAACTATCGAATCTTGATGATCTAGCATTGATTTAATGCTAAATCATACTGTAATTACATATACTAATCATAGGAAATTAATTCCTATAATTTCTTGATCGATTAAAACGCTGTTTCATCTCAAAACGTTAACGTTTGAAAACGCTGCAAACGCTCATTATCGACTCATCTCGAAATGGTCGTCATTACTTTATTACATTATTCCATTAATAATGGAATTTAATTCTAAGCTTAATTGCTTAGAAAATATCATGAATTTTAACTATCGATACGTGATCGACGTTAAAATAATCTTGTCGATATACTTCATATACTTTTATTTCTTAATTCACAATTCTCCGTGAATATAAAATAGGAATTCATTCCTTCAGTAAATAATCGAAATCATTATTCGATATCTTATGGATTGAATCATCTCAATTTTAATTTACGGGTTTTAATTTACGGGGGTTTTAAATAAAACCCGTGAATATTGTTATTTATTGGTGATTGAATGGTTATGATGAACTATAGGTTATAATTGTGACATATATTAATTTTGTGACATTATACTATGTGTATATCAATTTTGGGAATTTTTGAACAATTATTCCATATTTTATGGAATTACCGTAGCTATATATATGTAAATATATGTCACGACCCCACTCCGGACTACCCGGACTGAAGGGCGACTAATACTAGGAGTAGTATTTTAGGGGTTACATGGCTTAAATAAAGATACATAACAACAATAAACTAGCATGCTCGAACATAATATAAGATAATGTCATAACGATTTAAAAAGGGTTAGGCCATCGGACCCCAAAAATCTTGGCCATGGTCCGATGGACCTCAATAGTTCATAACCATAAAGCATAAATAAATGAGTTCAGAGTGTAGCAGCGGAAAGTGTGTGAATACATATATGACGATATGCATTCAAGGTGAAAACCACAAATTCTAGATAAATTGGTCAGGACACCTGACTCCTCAACACATTCCCCATCACCATCATCGAAGCTCAACCGCACATTTAAAACAAACATGCGGGGCTAAGTACAAGAAATTGCACTCGGTGGACTCATGCCGAAAACATTTGATAACAAGATTACGCTACCAATATCGAGTAAGTCATGAGGTTTTAGTTAAAATGCCTCAGGCTTACTAAATCATTCGATTCGTAAGAACATAGCTCGGCCGAGCATTTTCTTGGTGTGTATGGTCCGTATCTCATAGTAACATTCATAACAAGATTAAAATTAAGCGTCGAGAGGAGGCCTCCCATCTACGACGCCGTGACCGGCCGTAATCCCGTCTGACACAATCACTCACAAGCATATGTTAACATTGCAATAGTTCCAACCTTCACGCCAATCCTAGCCAAGATTTATCATCCGCACGGACCCGACATTTAAAAGGTTGGGCGCTACCCAAATGACATAACTGTCATAATAAAGTTCCAACTATCGCCACACTCTACTGGCATAACGAGATAGGATCCATACACAAAAGTAATATTTTGGCGGTGTCTGCAAGAAACATTTGTCAACAGTTGTAGAATAAGCATTGTAAAGAAACTCATTTTGGAATAACAGTAAAGTCATATCTTAGTGGGGTAAGAAAAGGGCCACATTTTGAAGATAAGAAGCCCACCTGGACTATGGTTTGTTGTAATTTGAGTCCTAGGTTCGTTCGTACGTCAATATCCAGTCGTCGCGTTTGCGTCCACACCTTTACGAAAAAGCGAGGCCTTTAGTACGTCGCTCAAGTCTCTCGAGACTTTCAAAAGCTAAGATAAACTTCGATATCTTATTTCGATGTAAACTGAATTCCTTAGTGAATTCAACACGCTTCAATCACGTCTACATTGAATTGTTGTGGATTCTCGAGATACGTTCAACGTATAAGTACGTTTTTCGATATATGGATTTCATTTGTGAAATCTTTTCTTACTAATGAGGTATCATACTCAATTAGTATATCTTACGCGTCTCAGCGTATTCATCAATCGTAAACGCGTGCGTTTGACTTAAAAAGTCAACGAAGTCAACACTGGTCAACAAAGTCAACAATTTTGACTTTCAAATAGTAACTTCTTACTATTTCGTTTTATAAATCGAATTTGATCGATTTGAAAACGTAAAGTCCTATTTCTCGATTTATCACGTAAATCAAGGACTTATAAATAATTTCTCATTTAATAAACCCTTTTATAAATAAAAATGCGTATTTTCGATTTTAAAACGTTATAAAATAAACGTTTGTCTCAAACATAGCAATCTATGTTTATAAAATTTTGTAAAATTCAATTATGTCCAGAATATTAATTAAACATATATTTTATTAATAAACTAAATTAAAAAGGATTTAAAAATCCTTATTAATTATCGAAAATCTTGATAATTAATTTAAAAATATCAATAACTTTTGAAAATTTTTCTAAATTAATATAGTGCATTATTATACACTATGGTCCAGAATATGAATTTATAAAATCCATATGATATTGTTTGCCATTTATTAATATATATACATATATATAGCTACGGTATTTTCTAAAATTAGGGAATAATTATCCAAAAATTTCCAAAATTGATATACACATAGTATAATATCCCAACATCAATATATATCATAAATATAACCTATAGTTCATCATAACCATTCATTCAAAAATATATAGCAATATTCACGGTAATTTCAAGATAATTACCCAATAATTATCAAACAATTTCTAAAAATTCTAAATAAATTCTAATATGATTAAACATTATACTATAACATTGTAACATCATAATATTAACCAAACTAATTTAAATCGTCACCATATGAGCTTGTAAGCTCTCGGCTTTTTCGATTTTAATTAGGGTTTGATTTCCAAAAATTCCAACAATTATATACTATGATTATTGTAATAACCCGCAGTTTTAAAAGCCTAATTACGGTCTTTTAAAACCCGTAAATAAAATTTTGACGTGAAATCAAATCACATATGAAATCAAGTATGA
Source organism: Salvia rosmarinus (assembly GCA_036937905.1). NCBI lineage: Eukaryota > Viridiplantae > Streptophyta > Magnoliopsida > Lamiales > Lamiaceae > Salvia > Salvia rosmarinus. Next base: position 47,775,074 of record CM072816.1, read on the forward strand.
TCTCAATTGTTTACGAGGAATAATTTCCTGTTGCACACTCACTCGAACTTAGTGAATGAAAGAAATCGAAAGTTTTAACTTTTATCGGCAGTACGTTTTTAACGTCGAATGCATATCGACTATTGAAATGTTATGATAATTCTTAAGCAATCAAGCTTGGAATTATATTCCATTATTAATGGAATAATTTTTATGATGAGATTACGAGTATTTACGACCATTTTAAAGATGAGTCGATACGTAACGTTTTGAGACGTTTTCAACGCCAACGCGTTTAGAGATAAGATGAACGATGGTTTTAATGATCAAGAAACTTTAGGAAATTATTTCTTATGATATTTTTATGATATTACAGTACTAATAAGCATTTTATTAATGTCTGAACATTTGAATTAATATTTATATCAAAACTGATTTCGAAAACCCTAATTATTCGAAATTAGGGTTTCTTTCGAAATTAAATGCTCTTTTTAATTATCCTATGATATAATTATTATATAAATTATATACCATGGTGTATATACCTATTAATGTCATGAAATGAAATTTTAACCTATGAATTGTCCAAATAGCGATAGTTCATATCTTGTACACAAGGTTGGATTATTTTGTTTTCTTCACTTATGCTATTAACCTATGATATTAAATATCTTCTAAATTATATTATATGATGTATATATGTATGTGTAGCATGGAATTAAATTATTTGTTGGGCTTAAGGCATAAAAGCCGTATATATATATATGTGGGTAACAAAGTGTAAATTTTATTATATCACTCTTACATGTATATATATATGTGTATATTCAGATTTTATATCATCAAATCACCCATTAATCATTTTTGTAGCCATTTTTCAAGAAGATTGTGTAAGACAACAATGATTAAACTCCACTACCTACATAGAATATTATTAAAAAGTGAAGAGTCCCTATTGTGTATTGGGGGAGGGGGCATGACCGAGAGTGAGGGGGGGGTTAAGGAGGGAGTAATTTCAGTTTTTATCTCACTCTTCACTCCACACTCAAACATCTCACTCTTATCTCTCTCCAAACCTCTCATCTCTCTCTCCAACACCTTCCAAAAACTCTCTCTTCTCTCTCTCAAAACAGCCATAGCCGAGAGCTCTCCCTCTCCCATAGCCAAGCTTAAATTCCTTCCTTTCTTCCATATCAAGTGTAGAACCTTGGACATTGTTCCATTAAACCATACATCCAAGGTAGGATTTGAAACAAAACACCTATGGTCTTCGATTTTTATTCAAAAATTTCGAAGGATATGCCTAGTTCTTTGCATGTGATATAGATGATCATAGTTAGTGATATTTTGCTATTGCATGTATGTAAATGATGAGAAGTATGTAGATAGGTGTTCTTGTTTTCAAAATGTATTGCATGTATGTTTTAGTCCCAAAAATTTTCGAACCTATAGCTATATTAGGTTCTATGATTTTGTAACATGTTTTTGAAGCTTAGATTGTGTTTTAAAAATTTTAATTGAACAAGTATGAAAAATGCTAGTGATGGCCGAGAGCCTTGAGAAGTTATTTGGGTTTGATTTTATGATCTATAATACTATATGTGTTCATAGTATTTAATTTGAAACTTTAGAAAAATCCATGCCCAATTCCTTGTGAATACCGAAGTGTATATGAGTTCATAGGTGAATGTATGATTTTTATTTTATACATGCAATGTGATTTTATGGATTTATGATGTATTGAGAATGCATATGATTTATTTGAGAATTTTTAAAGCACTATTGCTATTTTTTTTAATAATAAACCGTGACATATATATATGTATATATGTGTATGATTTTATTTTGTACATGCAAGGTGTTAATCTTAAGCTATAATGAACTAAGAGTGTATAGCAATTTGTTGGAAATTTTAGAAGATCAATTTATATTTTTTAAATGACCGAACATATATATATAATTATATGTTGATGAATCATTTTTATTTGAGACATGCAAGAGCATATAATTACTCTATGATGATATCAAGTCTATAGTAATTTAATTAGAATTTTGGAAAATTCTATCAATTTTTCTTGAAAAGGCCGAGGCTTATATATATATATATTGATGTGTGATTTTATTTTGTAACATGCAATGGTATATTATTAATCTTGAGTATATATTATACTTCTTATATTTTTGTTAGAATTTTAAAGATCAATTACAATTTTTATTCAAATAAACCAAAGCTTTGAGCTAAGTTTGGTGATGAATAAAATTGTTCTTGATGAATATTATGATGTTACTTTGCTATACTATAGTTTAGATGCATATTGTGAATTTTGGAAAATTTTATAAAATGTTTGATGATAATTGTGAAAAGGTCGAAAGCTAATATACCATTTATATGGTATATAATTGTTATATAGTGAATTATGTGACATAAATATATTATGGACTAATGTTCGACCTTGTATCAAATTATCGAATTTTAGAAAATTGTTGAGCATTTTTTCAAAATGCCGTGACCTTATTAAATAATAAGGTGATAAATGAGTAATGTTTAGTTGATCTTATGACATATTAATGACCATAGTGTATTTTAATACACTATATAATATTAGAAAATTTTGAACATCATTTGGTAATTTATTATAATTACCGTGAATATTTGAGAATTTTTAAGGATTTTAAATCCTTTTAAATCAATTTTATTAATAAAATATATGTCTAATATTATTTTAGACATATTTGGAAATTATTGGACAATTTTCAAAATAATTGGGTGAAAACCTTAAAATAGCCGTGAGCTATTTTAATTTCAAATAAGGATTTTAATCCTTAAATTCATTATTTATAATGAATTATATGTTTAAAATTATTTTAAACATATTAAAACAGTTTATAAAAGAAATCAATTGGAAATTGATTTTCAAATTATGTAATGTTAAAATAAGACTTAGTAATTAAATTACTAAGGAAAAGTCAAAATTGTCGACTTTTGAAATCAACGTCGAAAGACGCTCGATAAATACGCAAATACGCGTAAGACGTATCATTTACTAATGATATCACGTTAATATGAAAAGATTTCATGTTTAAAGACATGAGATCGAAAACGTGAGAAAACGCTGGATCATTTACTAAGAGGGTAAATTGGTCATTTATAACACATATCTCGCTTTCTCTCAAGAACGAGAAATGTTATTTTGGTATCGCTGATCGAGAAACGAATTAAATTCATTAAGGAATTCAATTCGCGTCGATATGAAATATCGAATTATCTTATAAGACTTAATAAGTCTCGAATTACGTAACCGACGTACTAAAGCATCCTTTTTATATAAAGGTGTGGACGCTGACGCACCAGCTGGACATTGACGAGTAAGGAAAACGATAAAGACGAACAATAATTTCCAGGTGGGCTTTATTACCAAAATGGAACAACTTTGCTGCTCTTTTCAACTGTATTTATTTACAGTACTTTTCAACTAATGCTAAAATTTTTAAATGATTACCTGCCAAAATGTTTACGTTTTGTATGTTGTATCCTATCCATGAATGATGTGATGTTAATGGGTTATTCCCAACTTATGAATGAAAATCGATATCGGATCCTATGCCGGAAGGCTTATACCTGGCTAGGATTAACGTGTACACTGATGGTGACCGTGTCTTTGTAAGACAATTCACGGCCGGTCACGGGGTCGTAGAAGGAGGCCTCCTTCACGACTTTCGACTATGATAATGTGATGACATGATAATAAGGGATATGGATCACGTACACCAAGAAAATGCTTGGCCAAGCAACTTTTATAAACTCAAGAAAATATTTTAGTAAGACAAGCATTTTCAAATAAAACCCTCGCCTTTACCACTATATCGGCGAGTAATTAAACGAAATGAAATGTTTTCGGCATAAGTCCACCGGGTACAAATTTTGTACTTAGCCCCGCATGTTTGTTTTAAATGTGCGGGTTGAGCTCGATTCTTGATGATGGAGAAGTGTTGAGAAAGCCGTATGTCCTCGATGTTCGTTAGAAATGGATAACCTCAATACATATCGCCATATATGTATTCACACTCTTTCCATTGCAAACTCGAATCGCTTTTTATTTTCATGTTGGATTATAAAATAATGTGAACTATGAGGTCCTTCGATCGTCACATTCTTTGGATCCGCGGCTAAACCCTTTTAACCGAAATGTTATAAGTATATGTTTAAGCTTAAGTTCTACCTTCTCACATGATATGCCCTTTTGGACTAATTTGTGTAAGAGTATGTCTAATCTTAAGTTCTATATTCGTCATTCATATCTATAAATACTATCCTTAGTATTAGTCCGCCCTCTCCGGGTTATCCCGGGCGGGGTCGTGACAGAGTGGTATCAGAGCAGTTGTTCTATGAAATCCCATTTCTTTCTAAACTAAGTCTAGAATCGAGTCACTAGACTTCTAGAAAATCTACTGGCTATTCTCAACACTTCATCACATCGAGCTCAACGGGGAAAAGGTAACTAGTTTCAATTGAGTTTATGAGATGAAAATTTTTATATGATGGTCGAATTTGAAAAGATTTTTGAAGTAAAAGGGAAAAAGGAAAGTTGTAATGTGATGATGATTGAAATGATGAGTTATGTATGAAAGATTTTCAAAAATTCTAAATTTTGAAAGTTGATAGCAATGATACGAAGTGGTTAAGTTGAAAAGCATGTTTGAAATGAATCATGATGATTAATGACGAATGTATGAAAACAAGATGATATGTACAGATATGTATGAACGAAGTATGATGTTGTTTGGATGTTATGTTTATGACTTATGAAATTTATGTTGATAACAAAGTATGCAATTCTCTTGAGAAGAACGTAGACGATACAGGAAGTATGTTCCCATAATAAAAGAAAACAAAAGAATGATAGGAAGCATGAATGTGTTTTAATTTCGAGTTCTGAATGGCGAAAGTGGAACGTGAAGATAATCGGAAACAACGTGGCTATGAAGAATGAAGAAGGTGGGTGCTGTATCACAATTAAAACGAGCGATCATAACTATAATTTCAACTTGCGTGACCGTGGACCGAGACTGCAGAACGGCAAGCTTCAATTTGAAGACGTGGACGTAATAATTATACTAAGTCGGCAGTAGCCATAGCGCGTATGTTGTCATTATTGGCATCTTCTCGAAACGTCGTTATAATCGCGAGAAAATTTTCTGCAATGCGCAGTGAATTTGTTTTTAACCGTACTCTCTCGATAGAACTCCGTTTTACGCATGGTTTTCACCTGCGTAATCCTAACGTTCTGAACTTCATTTGTTATGAAGGACAGAATCTCTTTTTCCAGCTCCCAAATACAGTAGAGTCTGGGTAAAGTTCAGCATGAGTTTTAGAATAGAACAGAGGAATCCATAATACCTCGTGTAGCTTAACATAGCGATAGGAGTTTTGTTTACTAGATGGGTTAAGAATGTTTGACTATAGGTTGAATAGTTTATCTTAGTGGATTAATCGAAGTATTAAGCTACCCTATCTGCTATTAGGTATTAGTAGTGTCTAACGGTTAGTTTTTGATCGTGACAGATGGAGGAGATGCGTTATATTGCGAGGAGGAGGATAGGACCTAACCCGACCCCTGAAGAGACTATTCGTATCTACCGGGAAAGCTGGATGTGTGCCGGCGAGGATTTAGGAGAGTTCCTGATGTATTACTTTAGGTTGTGGAGGAATGCGAGAGTTTATGGTGTGACGGACTACGACGGCATTAAGCGTCTTCTTACTATACTCCCATGTGATTGGGAAGATTATGCTCGTGAGGTTTCTGGAGATTACATTTACCGTGTGACTGGAGGATATGACTTGGTAGGTGATCTACCCAGGTTCATTAGCCACCTGACGTACGTATATAGCATCTATGGCGCAGCACCGAGAGGACCTTACTCCTCCACGGAGTATACATGGCGTGATGAGTCACCGAGTGGTCAGATACCGAGGTTCCACGGATAGTTGACCCGGTGGTTCCTCGATATCGGATCGATGAGGGAGACTTGTTCGAGCGAGCGGGCGGCTAGACCTAGAGCATTGGGAGCCCCTGTTTTCCCACCTCGATTTTCGGACATCCGCACGTTCACCACTACCGCCTTACCACCGATGGCGCACCCTACCACCACCGAGAGTTTCCGTCGACAAGACGGATTAGTGTGACAGCACTCTTGATGGGTATAACCCCATCCACGACGATTCTGACCCGATTCGTGTGGATTATGGTCCATTCGCGACATCCGATGGTAGAGAGTAATGGGCTGGACCCTCTAGAGCATATGGCGGTGTTGATGACTCGATTTAGGAGGAAGAGGATCCCAAGAAGATGAGGAAGATTCTAGGAGTTGATATAGCTAGTAATGTTGATGTAAAATTTGAAGGATCATGTTATTTATTTTATGTATGTTTTAATTATGCTTTTGAAACTTGAGCGATGGGAAAATCGAATTTTGTAAGGCTATAAAGCCATTGTGTATGATTTTAATTTTTGTAAAGCCTTAAGGCCAATATGTGTATGGGCCTTTTCTTTTGAAACATTTTGGAAGCAAGTATGTAAGTAATCTTGGATGTAAGGACTTGTGTTTGCAAAGTAAGTTATCTATAGTGCTGTTGCAATTGTATGTATGTGTGATTCAAGAAGGCTTTTGCAACAAATTTATGTATGATAAGAATGAAATGTTTTATTCAAGTTATCGTTACTAAAAAGGCAAAGAAATAAAATTGTACATATTCAAGTTATAAAAATGATACATGATGCTAATGATATATTTTACACAATGTAATGCCTCCTAGACAAGACCCCGAACGAGTAAGTAAGAGGCAGACCTAGGAGGCGAGGTAGAACTCCGGAGCAGGAGGAACAAGCATACCTCAACCACCTCCACCTCAACCCCGACCGCAGGATAGAGGAATTGTTTTTAAGACAAAACCTCCAACTTTCAATGGGAAAGGCGGTCAGGAGGATCTTGAGCGATGGATGAGAACCATCGAGAGAATTTTCACTTTTCTAAGGTGCACAACACAAGAAAGACTCTCGTGTAGCCTTCCAGTTAAATGGGCTCATTGATTTACGGTGGGAGGCGGAAGAAAACTTTCACGGCAGAGCGGATGGAGGAATTGACTTGGGAAGATTTTAAAGGGAAGTGTATGATAAGTATGTAGAAGAGTTACAAGAAGAAGAAGGAACATGAATTCTTCTTGTTAAAGCAGAAAAGATGTCGATGGCGATTACGATCGCACTTTTTGCGAAATGTCTAGATATGCTTTGGATCAAGTGGACACAGATTTAAAGATGGCTGAGAAATTTAGATCAGGGTTAAGGCCAGAAATAAGAATGTCTCTCGCTGGTCTTGGAGACATGACTTATACTGAGGCTCTTACACGGGCTTTGGACATTGAGGCAGCAATGCCAGATGATAAGTCGGGATCGGCTCCGATGCAAAATGCTATGGAAAGAGGAAAGAGAAAGTGGGATGCTAGTTTTGGAAATAGTAGCAGGGGAAGCTTTGAAAACAAAGGTAACAGACAACAGTGGCAAGGGAATTCAGCAAATCAAGGGCAAGGATGGAGGAAGCCAGCTGTTATTCCTCCAGTAAGGGGACTACAAGAGCAGCGAAGGGCTTTTCCGTGCCCAAAATGCCGAAAGATGCACACGGGGATGTGCATGGCGGGCAGTGGAAACTGTTTTAGGTGTGGTATGAAAGGACATTACGCAAATTTCTGTCCGGGGATACGTTCGGAAACAATTGTAAGGCCGAACCAACCCGGTAATGTCCAACCGCTGAGAGCTATCCAATTTCAGCCCCAACCTCAACAAAGAATCGCAGCAGCAACAATGGCAACAACCCCACAACAATGCAGCAGCCACAACAACAATACCACAACAAGAAGGGCAACCACCCCAAGAACGAAGACAACCACAACGGCAGCGCGTCGCAACAAAGCGGCCGGACAACAAAGAATAACCCCAAAGAAAGGCAAGCACCACGCCACCGCGATTACCTCAAGCTAGGCGTATGCTTTGCATCGGCAACAAAGCGAACAGACCAGGAAACACCGGCGGTGTATGGGAATCCTTCTCAACATACTGTTATAGTATTGTTCGACACGGTGCTTCGCACTCTTTATAGCAAAATCATGCGTGATCTGTTGGGACTTAGTGCTATAAAGGCAAATCGGGATATGAGAATCTCTTCACCTATAGGCGGATTATGGTATCACATTTACTCGCGAACTAGAGTTGAACTTAGGATCACTAAAGGTTCTAGCAAATAACTTGAACATAATGTCCATGGGTGACGTAGACATAATCCTAGGAATGGACTGGTTAGCTGCAAACCACTCCATGATTCTTTGCAAGGAAAGGAAAATATCATTTCATTTTCCTGGGCAAGAAGCAACGCATTTCCATGGAATCAGCATGGGAAAGAGAGTCCCAATTGTGTCCGCATTGAAGGCAAGGAACATGATGAATAAGAAAGGATACCATGCTTTTCTCGTTTATCTGAACGGAGAAGAAAAACCGGAACTGAAGATAGAAGACATTGAAATTGTTAAGGAATTTTCAGATGTATTTCCGAAGGATCTACCAGGATTACCTCACGATGAGCGGTTGAATTTACCATTGATTTGGAACCAGGATCGGCTCCAGTATCAAAGGCACCCTACAGAATGGCCCCAAAGGAATTGGAAGAACTGAAAATCCAAATCCAAGAACTGTTGGACCTAGGTTTCATTAGACCTAGTGTTTCGCCTTGGGGAGCACCTGTATTATTCGTTAAGAAAAAGGATGGATCCTTAAGGATGTGTATAGACTATCGAGAGCTGAACAAGATGACGCTCAAGAACAAATATCCTTTACCAAGAATCGACGATTTGTTCGATCAATTGAGGGGAGCAGGTATATTTTCAAAAATTGATCTCAAATCAGGATACCATCAACTCAAGGTACGACACAAGACATAGCTAAAGCCGCATTCAACAAGATATGGCCATTATGAATTTGTAGTTATGCCATTCGGATTAACTAATGCACCAGCGGTGTTTATGGACCTCATGAACCGAGTGTTTCATCCGTACTTAGACAAGTTTGTATTGGTTTTCATAGATGACATCCTCATCTATTCGAAAAATGAGGAAGACCATAAGGAACATCTAAGAATGGTGTTACAAACTTTGAGAAATGAAAGATTGTTTGCAAAGTTCAGCAAATGTGAGTTTTGGCTGAGGGAAGTAATGTTCCTAGGACACATCGTGTCTGCTGATGGAATCAAAGTGGATCCAGCCAAAGTGGAAGCAGTGCAAGAATGGAAATCACCGCGAACTCAGAATGAGATCCGGAGTTTTCTAGGGTTAGCTGGTTATTATAGGAGATTCATTGAGGGATTCTCCAAAATAGCAAGACCAATGACCCAATTACTTCGAAAGGGAGTTAAGTACACTTGGACTGAGGAATGTGAGGCGAGTTTTCAAGAACTCAAAGAAAGGTTAACAAGTGCACCGTGTTAGCAATCCCTAATCGATAAGGAATATGTGGTTTATACCCGACGCGAAGAATGGATTAGGATGCGTTTTGATGCAAGAAGGAAAAGTAATAGCGTCGCATCACGACAACTTAGACCACATGAGCTGAATTATCCCACACACGATTTAGAGTTAGCGGCGTGGTTCATGCACCTTGAAAATATGGAGACACCATCTCTATGGGTGAGATCAAATTTATACTGCACTATAAGAGTTTGAAATACTTTTTCGAGCAAAGAGATCTAAACATGAGGCAAAGAAGATGGCTCGAACTAGTAAAAGATTACGACTGTGGTATTAACTATCACCCAGGTAAAGCGAATGTAGTAGCTGACGCCTTGAGTCGTAAGAATCAAACTCAATTGGGATATCTCTTGACACGAGAAGATAAACTTATCGAGGAATTCAGCAATTTAAGAATTGAATTGATTAAACAGCCAGAGACGATCAAGAATTGTATCGCTACACTCACCATGACACCTGATCTAAGAAAAAGGATCATTGAGAAACAAAGGATTGAGGAAAAGTTGGAAAAGATAAGAGAAAGAGTGAAACGGGTGAATTGAAAATTTCCAGGAAGCATCGGATAATGCTTTAATGTTCAAAGGAAGAATATGTGTTCCTGATGATGTTGAGATTCGGAACAACATAATGAGTGAAGCTCATGATACACCTTATACCGCCCACCCAGCAAAGACAAAGACGTACAAGACCAAGGAAAAATTCGGTGGGAAGGCATGAAGCGAGACATAGCTTCTTTCAGAGAACGCGTTGCCTTGTTTGCCAACAAGTAAAAGCTTTACACCAACGTCCCTACGGAAGTTACAACCGTTGGGTATACACGAATGGAAGTGGGACGAAATAACGATGGATTTCGTCACGGTTTACCCAAGTCTCGAAAAGGAACACTACTATATGGGTAATAGTGGATAGACTCACCAAGCGCGCCACTTCTTACCAATTCAAAATACATATGGAGTGATAGACTAGCCCAGATATACGTAAAAGAAGTGATACGGCTACATGGAGTACCAAAATCTATTACATCGATAGAGACTCAAGTTTACATCAAATTTTGGATGAGCCTACAAAAGAGCTGGAACAAAGTTAAACTTCAAGACAAAGATTTCACCCACAAACCGATGGGCGGTCGAAGGACAATCCAAACTCTGGAAGATATGCTGAGAACCGTGGTACTGGATCGAGGTGCAAAATGGGAGGACATTTTACCTCTTATTGAGTTTGCTTATAATAATAGTTATCAAGCGACGATTGATATGGCCCCATACGGAGCTTTGTATGGCAAGAAATGTAGATCACCACTTTATTGGGATGAAGTAGGTGAAAGGAAAATAGTAGGGCCAGAAGTGATAAACGAGATGATTGAAATCGTCCGACAAATTCGGCAAAGAATCACAAGCTCAAGACAGATAAATCTTACCGATACGCTGAGATCGGAGCTGCTTTTCAAAGTTGGAGACAAAGTATTTCAAAGTCTCTCATCAAGGGATCACGAGATTTGGTGTGAAAGGAAAACTAAGACCCCGCTACATAGGACCATACGAGATCCTAGAGAGAATAGGCTCAGTAGCCTATAAGTTGGCTCTCCCGCCCAACTTGGGAAATGTGCATAATGTTTTTCACGTATCTCAACTAAGGAAATATGTGTACAATCCAAAACACGTGATCCGTCAAAACGACGTAGTTCTAAATCCAGATATGAGTTATGAAGAAGAGCCTATCGCAATACTAGACCATAAAGTTCAACAACTGAGGAACAAATCAATTTCACTGGTCAAAGTACTGTGGAATCATCACGGGCAAGAAGAAGCTACGTGGGAGCTAGAGGATACAGTGAAGGAACAATACCCCAGTTTATTCTTTTAAAGGTATACAAATTTCGGGACGAAATTTCTTTTAAGGGGGGTAGGATGTAATAACCCGCAGTTTTAAAAGCCTAATTACGGTCTTTTAAAACCCGTAAATAAAATTTTGACGTGAAATCAAATCACATATGAAATCAAGTATGATCTCAATTGTTTACGAGGAATAATTTCCTGTTGCACACTCACTCGAACTTAGTGAATGAAAGAAATCGAAAGTTTTAACTTTTATCTAAGAAGATGCTTTTTAACGCCGAACGACATATCGACTATTGAAATGTTATGATAATTTTAAGCAATCAAGTTTGGAATTATATTCCATTATTAATGGAATAATTTTATGATGAGATTACGAGTATTTACGACCATTTTAAAGATGAGTCGATACGTAACGCTTTGAGACGCCAAAAGCGCCAACGCTAGAGATAAGATGAACGATGGTTTTAATGATCAAGAAACTTTAGGAAATTATTTCTTATGATATTTTTATGATATTACAGTACTAATAAGCATTTTATTAATGTCTGAACATTTGAATTAATATTTATATCAAAGCGATTTCAAAACCCTAATTATTCAAATTAGGTTTCTTTCAAATTAAATGCTCTTTTAATTATCCTATGATATAATTATTATATAAATTATATACCATGATGTATATACCTATTAATGTCATGAAATGAAATTTTAACCTATGAATTGTCCAAATAGCCGATAGTTCATATCTTGTACACAAGGTTGGATTATTTTGTTTTCTTCACTTATGCTATTAACCTATGATATTAAATATCTTCTAAATTATATTATATGATGTATATATGTATGTGTAGCATGGAATTAAATTATTTGTTGGGCTTAAGGCATAAAAGCCGATATATATATATGTGGTAACAAAGTGTAAATTTTATTATATCACTCTTACATGTATATATATGTGTATATTCAGATTTTATATCATCAAATCACCCATTAATCATTTTTGTAGCCATTTTTCAAGAAGATTGTGTAAGACAACAATGATTAAACTCCACTACCTACATAGAATATTATTAAAAAGTGAAGAGTCCCTATTGTGTATTGGGGAGGGCATGACCGAGAGTGAGGGGGTTAAGGAGGAGTAATTTCAGTTTTATCTCACTCTTCACTCCACACTCAAACATCTCACTCTTATCTCTCCAAACCTCTCATCTCTCTCCAACACCTTCCAAAACTCTCTCTCTCTCTCTCAAAACAAAGCCATAGCCGAGAGCTCTCCTCCCATAGCCAAGCTTAAATTCCTTCCTTTCTTCCATATCAAGTGTAGAACCTTGGACATTGTTCCATTAAACCATACATCCAAGGTAGGATTTGAAACAAAACACCTATGGTCTTCGATTTTTATTCAAAATTTCAAGGATATGCCTAGTTCTTTGCATGTGATATAGATGATCATAGTTAGTGATATTTTGCTATTGCATGTATGTAAATGATGAGAAGTATGTAGATAGGTGTTCTTGTTTTCAAAATGTATCAGATGTATGTTTTAGTCCCAAAAATTTTCGAACCTATAGCTATATTAGGTTCTATGATTTTGTAACATGTTTTCGAAGCTTAGATTGTGTTTTAAAAATTTTAATTGAACAAGTATGAAAAATGCTAGTGATGGCCGAGAGCCTTGAGAAGTTATTTGGGTTTGATTTTATGATCTATAATACTATATGTGTTCATAGTATTTAATTTGAAACTTTAGAAAAATCCATGCCCAATTCCTTGTGAATACCGAAGTGTATATGAGTTCATAGGTGAATGTATGATTTTTATTTTATACATGCAATGTGATTTTATGGATTTATGATGTATTGAGAATGCATATGATTTATTTGAGAATTTTTAAAGCACTATTGCTATTTTTTTTAATAATAAACCGTGACATATATATATGTATATATATGTGTATGATTTTATTTTGTACATGCAAGGTGTTAATCTTAAGCTATAATGAACTAAGAGTGTATAGCAATTTGTTGGAAATTTTTAGAAGATCAATTTATATTTTTTAAATGACCGAACATATATATATAATTATATGTTGATGAATCATTTTATTTGAGACATGCAAGAGCATATAATTACTCTATGATGATATTGAAGTCTATAGTAATTTAATTAGAATTTTGGAAAATTCTATCAATTTTTCTTGAAAAAGGCCGGCTTATATATATATATTGATGTGTGATTTTATTTTGTAACATGCAATGGTATATTATTAATCTTGAGTATATATTATACTTTATATTTTTGTTAGAATTTTTAAAGATCAATTACAATTTTTATTCAAATAAACCGAAAGCTTTGAGCTAAGTTTGGTGATGAATAAAATTGTTCTTGATGAATATTATGATGTTACTTTGCTATACTATAGTTTAGATGCATATTGTGAATTTTGGAAAATTTTATAAAATGTTTGATGATAATTGTGAAAAGGTCGAAAGCTAATATACCATTTATATGGTATATAATTGTTATATAGTGAATTATGTGACATAAATATATTATGGACTAATGTTTGGACCTTGTATCAAATTATCGAATTTTAGAAAAATTGTTGAGCATTTTTTCAAAATGCCGTGACCTTATTAAATAATAAGGTGATAAATGAGTAATGTTTAGTTGATCTTATGACATATTAATGACCATAGTGTATTTTAATACACTATATAATATTAGAAAATTTTTGAACATCATTTGGTAATTTATTATAATTACCGTGAATATTTGAGAATTTTTAAGGATTTTAAATCCTTTTAAATCAATTTTATTAATAAAATATATGTCTAATATTATTTTAGACATATTTGGAAATTATTGGACAATTTTCAAAATAATTGGGTGAAAACCTTAAAATAGCCGTGAGCTATTTTTAATTTCAAATAAGGATTTTAATCCTTAAATTCATTATTTATAATGAATTATATGTTTAAAATTATTTTTAAACATATTAAAACAGTTTATAAAAGAAATCAATTGAAATTGATTTTCAAATTATGTAATGTTAAAATAAGACTTAGTAATTAATTACTAAGGAAAAGTCAAAATTGTTGACTTTTGAAATCAACGTTTGAAAGACGCTCGATAAATACGCAAATACGCCGTAAGACGTATCATTTACTAATGATATCACGTTAATATGAAAAGATTTCATGTTTAAAGACACGAGATCGAAAACGCGAGAAAACGCTGGATCATTTACTAAGAGGGTAAATTGGTCATTTATAACACATATCTCGCTTTCTCAAGAACCAGAAATGTTATTTTGGTATCGCTGATCGAGAAACAATTAAATTCATTAAGGAATTCAATTCGCCGATATGAAATATCGAATTATCTTATAAGACTTAATAAGTCTCGAATTACGTAACCGACGACTTAAAGCATCCTTTTTATATAAAGGTGTGGACGGACGCACCAAATTGGACATCGACGAGTAAGGAAAACGATAAAGACGAACAATAATTTCGGTGGGCTTTATTACCAAAATGGAACAACTTTGTCTTTTTTCAACCAGATTTATTTACGATTTTCAACTAATGCTAAAATTTTAAATGATTACCGCCAAAATGTTTACGTTTTGTATGTTGTATCCTATCCATGAATGATGTGATGTTAATGGGTTATTCCCAACTTATGAATGAAAATCGATATCGGATCCTACGCCAAGGCTTATACAGCTAGATTAACGTGTACACCGATGGTGACTGTGTCTTCAGTAAGGACACCACGGCCGGTCACGGGTCGTAGGCGAGGCCTCCTTCACGACTTTCGACTATGATAATGTGATGACATGATAATAAGGATATGGATCACGTGACACCAAGAAAATGCTTGGCCAAGCAACTTTTATAAACTCAAGAAAATATTTTAGTAAGCAAGGCATTTTCAAATAAAACCTCGTGTCTTACCACTATATCGCGAGTAATTAAACGAAATGAAATGTTTTCGATAAGTCCACCTGGTACAAATTTTGTACTTAGCCCCGCATGTTTGTTTTAAATGTGCGTGTTGAGCTCGATTCTTCGATGATGGAGAAGTGTTGAGAAAGCCGTATGTCCTCGATGTTCGTTAGAAATGGATAACCTCAATACATATCGTCATATATGTATTCACACTCTTTCCGCTGCAAACTCTGAACTGTTTTATTTTCATGTTGGATTATAAAATAATGTGAACTATGAGGTCCTTCAGATCGTCACATTCTTTGGATCTGTCGGCTAAACCCCTTTTGAACTGAAATGTTATAAGTATATGTTTAAGCTTAAGTTCTACCTTCTCACATGATATGCCCTTTTGGACTAATTTGTGTAAGAGTATGTCTAATCTTAAGTTCTATATTCGTCATTCATATCTATAAATACTATCCTTAGTATTAGTCCGCCCTCTCCGGGTTATCCCGGGCGGGGTCGTGACAATTATATACTATAGTATACTAATATAACATCATAATATTTATCAAAACTAATTAAATCATCACCTTCAAGAGCTTGAAGTTCACGGTCTATTTGATTTAAATTAGTATTTGATTTCCAAATATTCCAACAAATTCATACAACACATAAACACTATACTAAATCATTAATACACCATTGCATGATTAAAATAAAAATCATACACCAAACTATGCTTTCATAATGCTCACGGTATTTATTTAAAAATCCAACATATGGTTTTCAAAAATTCTAAATAAATCATAGAGCATATAATCAAGGTTCTAAAGCATTAATATGTCATTACATGCTTGAAATAAAAATTATACACCAAGGTATGATTTTTTAGAAGCTCACGGTATTTTCATAAAATACCTAGGGTTTTCCAAAAATTTTCTAAATAAATACCATGGTCTTAAATCATATCATAGAACAATAATCCATGTTAAAAACATTTTAAAACATGCTCGGTCATCATCCAACATTTTATACCATTTTCGAAAATTATAACAATATATACTATGGTTCGAAAATTGCCTATACATGCTAAATCCTTACAAACATGTCATATATGATAACCTATGTTCATTTAACCATATTTCCTCATATTTTTGTAAATAAATCATCATAAACAAAATGTAAACACTAGCTCATGCTCAAGAACATTTAAACACATATGTATACATATATATATAAAACTCGAAACACACATACATATGTATCAAAACAGTTTCGATTTTCATGAATAAATGGAGAAAGAAATCGGTACTATGGTCCATATTTACCTTAGAAATGGTATGGAATCACAAGAACAATGCTATGGTGTCAAAGTTTTCGAAGAGGGATGAGAGAAGAAGAAGAAAAATTTTGAGAAGTGAGGGTGAAGGGGCTCTCGATTTTTCTGAAAATATTGGAGAGGGAGGAGAGTTTTTGGAGGTTCACAAGGTATGGAATGAATGAGAATGAAAAGAAATGAAGGGTTCTCTCCTATATCTCTCTCTCTCTACACGGTTACACACACACACACTCAATTAAAATGCAGCAAATTTTTGGGGAGTGGGGGTGATGATTGAAGAGTGTTTAAGGAGCTCTTCATGCATTGGGTGATTTAAAAAGGTGCAATCATTTTCATGGGGAAGAGAGGGGAAATCGGCGCATGGGGGAAGGTTTAAGGGGCTGATTTTATTTCATTTTTGTACCATAATACATTATATATATCATACATGATCATAGATATATAATACAAGTCATAAAAATAATTAAATCATCACTTAGGTAATAATTCGAAATTACCGATCCAAAAATTGGAAAAATAGGATTAAAAATATAAATTACACCTATTATTGATACTCATGTAATTTTTGATCATATATTTCACAATATATGATTTAGATATTAAATAATAGCATAGAATAAAATTATAGCACATTTCATACCACAAAAACCCTAATTTCGAAAATAGGGTTTCGAAATATTAAAAACTGAAACCATCGAATTCTATGGTTCAAACTTTGATTTTAATGCTTAATAATATCCATATATATCATATTATATAGTTTAGATACCATATGATAATTTAATGGTATCATTTCATGTGAAAAACCATAATTTATAAGATTAGGGTTTTCGAAAATCACTTTCGAAAATAATCGAATTTTAAATGCTAAAATTCGATTTTAATATTTATTAATACTGTAATTATCTAAAATAATAATAGGAAATTAATTATAATAATTTCCTGAGCATTAAACTCATTTTTCAAACGTCTCTCAGACGTTGACGTTAACGTCTCAAACGTTCAAATCGACTCATCTCAAAATGGTCGTAGTAAGCCCGCACTACTTTATGAAAATATTCCATTTAATAAAGGAATTAAGATGGAAATTAATTCAAGCTTCACCGCCGTAAAATTTCATAAAATGTTGACGCTCGACACGCGGTTGACGTTAAAATAACACTGCCGTATTATTTCATAAATTCTAATTTCGCAATTCACAATCCTTAGTGAATTATAAAAAAAAATGAATTCGTTATAACGGTACTGCATCGAAATCACAATATTCGATGTCGTAAAAATTAATATACGGCAAAACCCTAATTACGGGTTTAGAATACCGTAATCGTATGTTCGTTTCTTTGGAATATTACAATATATTAATAAATGTCAACCAATATCATATGAATGATATTAATTCATATTCTGGACCATAGTGTATAATAATACACTATATTAATTTAGAAAAAAATTTGAAAGTCATTTGGTAATTTTAAATTAATTATCGAGAATTTTCGATAATTAATAAGGATTTTAAATCCTTTTTAATTTAGTTTTGTATTATTCCAAAGAAACGAATATACGACACGGTTTTCTAAACCCGTAATTGGGTTTTGCCGATATTATCTTTTACGACATCGAATCTCGTGATTTCGATACGATATCGTTATAACGAATTCTTTCATAATTCACTAAGGATTGTGAATTAAAGGATCGAAATATTACGAAATGATTCGTCAATATATTTTAACGTCAAACGCCAGATCGAACGCCGCCTTTTCATGAAGTTTTCGAGCGGTGAAGCTTGGAATTAATTTCATCTTAATTCCTTTATAAAAGGAATATACTTATTTAGTAAGTATGAACTTCATCGCGACCATTTTGAGATGAGTCGATTTTGAACGCTTTGAGACGTTTTGAACGCCAACGCCTAGAGACGCTTTGTAAAATGAGTTTAATGCTCAGAAATTATAATAATTAATTTCCTATTAATATTTTATATAATTTCAGTATTATTAATTATTAAAATCGAATTTTCGTTATTAAAATTGATAATTTGATATTGAAATTTTCAAAACCCTAAGTTTATAAACTTTGGTTTTTCACATGAAATGACACTATTAAATTATCATATTGTATCTAAACTTTATAATATGATATATATGAGTGTTATTAAGCTATGAAATCAGTTTTTGGAGCAATAAAACTCGATATTGCATATATATAATTTTCGAAACATAATTCTTGAAATTAGGGTTTTATATGCATGAATTAATGCTATAATATTATCCTATGATATTATTTAATATCTAAATCATATATTATGATATATATGTGTAATCTTGGAACGAAAATGACATGAGTGTCAATAATAGGTGTAATGTATATTTTTAACCCTATTTTCCTAAGTTCCGATCGGTAATTTCGAATATTACCTATGTGTTGGATTTAATTATTTTTATGGATTGTATTATATATCTATGATCATGTATGATATATATAATGTATTAAGTTGTGTAACAAAATTAATCCTACCCCTAAACCCCTATAAACCGTCGGCCATTAAGGCTTCCAACAAGCATGCATGCTCCACCTTTTTGTTGCCCAACCCATGAAGCTCCTTTCTAGCATAGCCTAATGATCACTATATCCCCATCATTGCTGCAGATTTTTGCCCCATTTTGGGCTAAAAATCGAGAGGGAGAGAGAGGTAATAGGGAAGAGGACTCTTCACTTCACTCATTTCACTCATTCCCCATTTCAAAAACACCCCACACTCCAAACACTCTCCATTTCCTCTCCCAAAACTCAGCAACAGCCGAGCCCTCTCCTTCTCCATTTTCGAATTCTCCTTCTTCTTCTCTTCTCATTTCTCCTCCACCAAGTTGATACCTACACCATTCTTGAGACCTATACTTGTTTCAAAGGTAAACCATGGGCCATAGTTTCGTTTTTGTCCTCCTTTGTTCCAAGAGAAATCGAGATATATATATATATATATATATATATATATGTTCGAATGTTTTAGTATATGTGTGTGTAATATCCCAGAGAATTAGATGCCTAATTACGGTTTTGAAACCCGTAAATTAGGAATTACGTGACGATTCAATCAAGAAGATAGGGAATAATGGTTTCTAGTATTTACTGAACTAATTCTATTTTATATTCACCGAGAATTGTGAATTTAGAAATAAGTTTGTAAAGCATATCGACAAGATTATTTTAACGATTACACATCATACGTCAAGATTTTGTGAAATTTTCGAGTAATAAGATTGGAATTAATTTTCATATTAATTCCTATGTTACTAGAATATTAATTATAAAGTAAGTTCAAACTTCTGCGACCATTTTGAGATGAGTCGATTATGATCATTTTGAGACGCTTTGAACGTTAACGCTTAGAGATGTTTTGAGAGATGAGTTCAATGATCCGAAATTATCCCAATTAATTTCCTATCATTAATTTATATAATCAGTAATATTAAATATTAAAATCAATTTTTGAGTTATTAAAACTCGATATTTATGAAATGGGTTTCGAAAACCCTAATTATACAAATTAGGGTTTGGTCACGGGTAATGATACCATTAAATTATCCTATGGTATATAAACTATATGTTATGATATATATGGATATTATTAAGCATTAAAATTAATTTTTGAGCATTAAAACTCGGTATTGTGTATTTAATAATTTCGAAACCCTACATTTCGAAATTAGGGTTTTATGTGCATGAAATGTGCTATTATTTTATCCTATTTTTCCTATTATTCTCGAAAATTTCAAATATATGCCTAAGAGGTGATTTAATTATTTTATGACTTGTATTTTATACCTATGATCATGTATGATATATATATGGTAGTAATGTACAAAAATAAAATAATCCTACCTATTTGGACCCCTAAACCTTAGGCCATCATGGATTGACAAGGCATGCTTGTCACCTCTTTAAACACCCAATGCATGAAGAGCTCCTTTTACACTCCTCAATCATCATCTCCTACTCCCCAAAAATTTGCCTACCTATTTGGACACCTACATAGCCATAGGCCATCATGAGATGGCATGGCATGATGGTCACCTCCTTAACACCCAATGCATGGAAAGCCTTTCTAGCCTACACTAATCATCACCACACTCTACACACTCAACCATGATTCCTATTGTGTATGTGTGTGTGCCTAAGAGAGAGAGAGATACATGGGAGAAACTCTTCCATACACTTCATTTCACTCATAATACATCTTCTCCTCTCTCCCCAAAATTTTCAGACCTCTCCTCTCCTTTCCTCTCTTCTTCTTCTCCTACACCATTTTCACCATGGAAGAGAGCTCAAGCTCCATCTCTCTCATTCATCTTCAAATTCGTGACTAAGGTATAACTATCTCCTATGACTCTTAGACATGATTAAATCATACTTGCATGGTTAGATTGATGATCTTGGTGGTGATTTGGGGTGATAGATTCACCATTTTCGTGGTTATATGAAATGCATACAAAAGAATAAGCTTAAAACTGAAAACTGAAGTATGTTACGAAAACAGTAACTTCATAAAATTATTTGACTAAGTTACAGTGGTCCGATGAATGTGAAATTTTACTATGTTTAAATTAAACATGTCTAATACGTCTCTGTAAAATTTCAAGTCAATACAACTTGATTTTATATTTTAATTATATTTTTCACAAACACTGCACAAATCTGTGAAATTTCGGTGTTCATCACCCACGGTCCGTGGCTTTCGTTTCGAGTTTGGCTAATGGTAAAACTCTAAACATTGGCATAAACATAAATTAGCATGTCTATAAGATATATGTAAATTTTCAGAATTTTCTAAAAATGTTTACTATTTATTCCAGATTTTTCAAACGAACTGCACAAAACTGTCACTGTAGTGATAGCTTGTAGTAAAATATTTTTATCTCCCAATCTATTTTGAATCATTGAGTAAGGCTTTTTCTGGATTAAACTAGACTTAAGTGGATTTTCAATATAATTGGTTGCATTCCTAGATTCCTTATAATGAACTCACGGTGAATTTTTAAAATTGACGCATTACAGTAAGCTTTTTGGACAAACTGCCTTAGTAAAATTCTATGCTAAATGACTGTCCGTGTACGACTTTTGCGTGAGATATTCGAGCCGTTTGTAATCCGATTTTGACTTTGGTTTTTTCATAAGAAGTGTTCCTTACCATGTCTAGTTGTGATCTGGAAAGTTTGATCCCAAACCAAGCCTTATAAGTATACTGTTCACTGACCCAAAGTCACCTACTTGAATGTTGTCCTTTCCAACTAGTCAACTTTGAACTTACGTATTTCTCGATGCATCAAGTATCTTCCAGTACGGTCTTCATGAAACATGTAGTTCTTATTACAAGGTTTCTAAAATGGTATCTTTCAGTCATTTTGGTATTGTGAGTCAAAGTTACGAGCCTCAAAAAATCCCTCGTCGTTAAGCTAAATCTGGAAATCCTGAAAATTTTCTAAGTATAGAAGAAGTCAGTTCGAGTTGCCCACTTTGAGAGCCTATATCTCCAGAACCACGACTCTTTTGGGTCGACTTTCTTCTTAGAACTTATAGTACATATTTAGAGATTTCCAGAATGTGTCTTTGTGCGGTCATACGTATTTTTAGTCAAGAGTTATGAATCGTCAAAGTATGACACTCTAAATCTTGAAATTCTGAAAAATATTCTAAGTATAGAAGTCAGTTCGAGTTGCCCACTTTGAGACCCTATATCTCCAGAACCACGACTCTTTTGGGTCGACTACCTTCTTAGAACTTACAGTACATGTTTAGAGGTTTCAGAATGTGTCTTTGTGCGGTCATACGTATTTTTAATCGAGAGTTATAGATCGTCAAAGTATGACACTTGGGTTGTTTTAAGCTGTTTTGCTGAAAATTAAACACTGAAATTTAACTAAGTGTTAAAACTCCCTATGTGAAACATGCCTTATGTGACTAACATGCTATTAATTGATGCATTCATATGATATGTCGCAAGGTACATTAAAGCATTAATAAGATGCACGAATTTAGGATAAAACAACAATATGATATTTTTACCAAGCACGTCTTAACGTGAAATATTTGACTAGGTGCTACTACATGATCAATTGATTGTATATCATGCCATGATATACACTCAAGTAGAAATATGGGTTCTAAGACCCGATGGATGTTTCAACTCCAAAACCTCAAAGCCGAGAATAGATAAAGGCTAAACAGGACTCGTAATCCAAGAAATCGGTTAGACAATCTACGGTCCAGTGGGCTTTTATCTTCAAAATGTGGGCTTTTCTTACCCCACTAAAATGTGACTTTACCGTTATTCCAAATGAGTTTATTTACGCATTTATTCTACAACTGTTATCAAATGTTTATTGCATTACCTACCAAAAATATTTCGTTTTGTGTATGGATCCTATCTGCTATGCCCGGTAGGTCTGTGGAGATGGTTGGAACTATTATATCATTTGTTGTGGTAGCACCCAACCTTTTAAATGTCGGGTCCTGTGCCGGATGATAAATGCCTGGCTAGGATTGGCGTGAAGGTTGGAACTATACGCTGTGTTAACATATGCTTGCAGAGAGCGATCGTGTGTCATGCGGGATTATGGCGGTCACGGCATCGTAGATGGGAGGCCTCCTCTCGGCGCTTATTATTTATTATTATTATGTATTGTGACTATGAGATATGGACCATACACACCAAGAAAATGCTTGGCGAGCTACTTTTATGAATCGAAATGATTTTAGTAAGCCTGAGGCCTTTTCAATTAAAACCCTTGTGACTTACTACGATATTGGCAACGTAATTAAAATTATCAAATGTTTTGGCATAAGTCCACCGGGTACAATAATTGTACTTAGCCCCGCATGTTTGTTTTAAATGTGCGAGTTGAGCGGATGATGGATGGAGCAAGTGTTGAGCAATAGGAATATTGTCATTTAAAAGTTTATACCTTGATAGTACATCGTCATATGTACATATCACATGTTTTCCATTGCAGAACTTAAGTTATGTACTAAAGTCCAAGGACATGCTTGTCATATGAATTACGGCTTTTGTTAAGGAGAATTCCCCTGTTTAATTATACCCGTTTAGAGTTACAATCCCTTCTAATTCCTACTTAGGATTGAGGGGATGTGACAGAGTGGTATCGAGGCGGTTCGCTCTTGAACCCAAAATCTCCTTTAAGATTAAGTCTAGATTGAGTCATTAGACTTCTAAAGGTTAGCTGACAATGCTCAACACTCCATCACATCAAGCTCAACCGAAATGAGGTAAATGATTCTTTTTCCAAAGTTTTGAAAATTATCCTGGCGAGATGAATGGTTATGAAATGAATTTTTTTTCAAAAGAGATTCCCACAATATGCGGTATGGGACCGCATATTTAAGAAAGCTCAAAGATTCCCACAATATGCGGTATGGACCGCATATTTAAGGAAACTTAAAGGATTTGATTTATGATAGATAAATGATTTTCTCGGTTTGAAATCGAAAAGTTTGAAGTGAAGGATGATTGAAATGATCTTTCAAAAGAAATGAAAGCTATGAGAAGGTGTTGGATTTGTATCTTGAAAGCGGTTTGGTTGAGCTTGTATACAATGTTTCCTGTTACCACTATTACAATCTCCTATCCGAAATGAATACTTGATTGCATATATCCGTGTCCCCTTATCTCATATATAAGTTAGATCATACGATGTGTAGAAGATCACGAAGTCCGTATGATTGGTCAAGCTTAATGAGATATAAAAGTTTCACACCGAGGCGACTTAAGGACGAGTTGTCGGTTTGAGCCGCAGATAGATAAGAAGTGACTTGACTTAGTTGCTTGTCTATGCTGGATACGCCTCTCGACGTATTGAAGGATCACGATGAGATGTGTTCTTCTTTCGACCGTCGTGAAGAACCAAGATCTCGGTGACTTACGATGATCTAAACCTCGATAAGGTATTAGGTGAGTATGAGTTCATTCATCACTTTGACTTGTTATGGGTGAGGTTATATGTTCTAACCCAAGATTCTCCGCATCTTGGGTGATGGCGATGTTTGTATGTCACGCTAGTTATCTCAGACGAGTCACCGTATCCGTTAAGGATGATGACGTCCCTTAAGGAGCTCAAAGGTTTATTGTACTAAACCCCGCAGTTGAGTTAGCTCAGTACAATAATAAGGTTGAGTGGTACTACTTAAGGAAATGAAGTTATTAATCGTTTAAGCGATGATTGCTATAAATGATTAATGGACGTTCGATATCTTAAATACGGGGATTCGTAATGTCTAAGTGCAAGCCCGACTCAACTTCGGTAATAAAGGGGTAAGTCAACATTCTTTCTCTAGTGGCATGATCGAATGTTTATAAATTAATTTATGTTCTGGGCTGAACATAAGATAATTAATTTATTTGAGGCCCATCTTTATTCCTTGCATTTGATCCTGGCCGGCCCATCCAGCCCGTAGCTCTTGGAAGAAATCGCGCCCATCGCTTCTCAAAGGAAAGATTTTATTCTCTTTATCCCACAAGGATATAATTATATTTATGGTATATGCATAGATCCTTTCCATATAAGATTATGGTAACAATCTTGAGAGTATGGAAATAATCCTAAGAGTATGGAAATAATCCCAAGAGTATGGTAATATTCCATATAGGATTATGGTAATATTCCATATAGGATTATGGTAATATTCCATATAGGATTAAGGTAGTGCATTATAAATATAAGGTATGAGATAAAGTCTAGGTTAATGCTTAATAATTGAGAGCAAATTTTCGGCCACTTCATAAGAGTGAATCTCGAAAATTAGCCTAGGGTTGAGGGTGATTTCTTGTAGTATTCTCCATAGATCGTCCTCACTCGACGTTGGAGATTGGGCATCCGGGATACAGTCCAGAAGGTCAAAGCACGAGTCTCGACCGTTCGATCCGATCATCCCGTTCGAACCACCTCGACAGATCCAAAGGTAAACACGAGAAAACCTCGTGTTGCATTTAATTATATAGACGCATGCTAGGTTTATAATCAATGTATGGTGAATTAAACACCCAAGATGGATCCTCGGGCGAGGTTAACATAAGTTTTCCTACACTTGGTATCGAGCACGGGATCGAGATCTTGGCTCTGTTGGATTAATTCACGTTTGATTATTACGTGCGTTTATTTAATTGTGGATCCGCTGTTCATCGTGGCTCGTTTGTTGTTGTTGTTGGTTTTGTTTTACACCACGAGAAAATCCGTGGTTAGATTAGATTTATTATGTAAATCTTATCGTAAAAGAAGAACGAGCGAGCGAGCGAAGAGCGAAACGACGGGAAAAGCAGGGAGCTCGGTGACTTGGGTGGTTTCGCGGCGAGTCTCGCGGTCGCTAAAGGCGATCGCGAGGGCTGCGGCGACGGCGCGTTCTCGCGGGATCCTGGCGCTTAGCGAGCGAACTTCGCGGTCGCGAGGATTACCCGCGAGCCGCGGCCGTCTTGAGCTAGCGGGCGACGGGGCGCGTTGCTGCTTGAAACCCGGCGGCGGACTTCATGATCGCGAGGTTGGCCGGGCGACGGCGTCTCGCGCAGCACGCTCGGCGCTTGGGCGTGGCGCGCGCAGCAGCTCGGCGGGTCGCGGTCGCGTTAGCGACCGCGAGGCAGCTCGAGAGCGCTGGCAGGCGCGGGCATGAGGCTGGCGCGGGCCGGGCTTTGCTTTGCCAACGCTGCCCCGGCACATTTTAATGACCCGCCCGGACCCGTTTTCGAGATTCCGTCCGTGCCCGCACGCGAGGCCCAATTGTTGAATCCGGTCCGTGCCGGCACGCGAGGCCCGTTTCCGAAGTTTAAATACTGTACTTTGTAAATCTATGTAATAGATTAGATTTAAATGTGCAGGTTTCACGATTGGGCCGCGATGAACGTTTTATTTTATTTTTATCGTTCATATGCATGTCGTGGATGTTTAAATTATGCAGTAGCATGCTATGTATGTTTATATTACGTTGACAAACCTTTAAGTGTTTTACGTAATTGGATGCGCATAGTAAGCATGCTAGGTTTATCGCGTTTATCAAGCATATTTTAGAATTCTCGCGAGCATGTTTTACATGTTGAGTTCTATAGAAAAGCATGCTAGGATTACGTGATCTGCATGGACAAACCTTTTGAATAAAAAGACTAAGCAAGCAACCCGACAAATTAATTTTTCAAATTAAAATGTCAAGACCTCCACTTTTGATCTCTAAACAAAGTGAGGACCGTGAGTAAACGCCCACACGCTGCGGCTTGCTTGCACTGCTTATCATAAGTTTGTTAGATGAGATTTCTAAATAAAACTTTTAAATCTATCGAGAAGTGGGAGTTTCATGTAAACGCCCACACGCGTTAGCTTGCATGTGCGATTTTCATAAGTTCTCTAGAGATAGATATAAAATGAGATAACAAAAGAATTGAATTGGGCGGTATGGTCCGGTGAGTATACCAATTCTAAGAATTCATCTTCTACGTTAAAATTGTGGTCAATGCTTAGACATCACCTCAGTACAACTTCATGAAGTCCCTTCTTGCGATAGTGATGTGGTCTAGTAAGGTCCAATCATTAATTTCATTTGTCATAAGGATAAGTTGACATGGATTGAAATTAAACGACTAAAAGGTATATTTTAGTCCAGGTCGGGGTTCATGTAAACGTCCACACGCGTGGCTTGCATGTGGAATTCCTTGGGCGATTGGAGGTTTCAATTAATATTGTTTTATCAAAGGTTACAATATTATTGTTACGAATTATTTGCGATCGTATGCTTATGTGTTTTACATTATCGTTTCAGATATGTCTCTTACGCCGATTATCAATATGCTCGCACAAAATCCGCTTATCCGTCCAAATTTTATCGAGTGGAAGCGAAACATGGAATATGTTCTTATCATTTGAAGAACACATGTTTGTTCTCACTACTCTAAACCCGATGCCCTTCATCGCGATCGACTAATGAGCGGCGAGTCAAGCGGACTTTGGAATAAGTCAAACAATATGGCTAAATGCTATATGATGACTACGATGTCCAAAGGCTTGCGGTGCAAGATCGATCGATGGTGACGCGACGATATTTGGTCAAGTCTCGAGAGTAAGTTTGGGCGGTCGGATCGACGATCGACTTCCACACAATGAGAGAAATCTTGGCGTGTAAGATGGAAGAAGGAAGTTCGGTCCATGAACATGTGTCCCATGACTCATCTCATGGATAGTCTTGATCGGTTGGGAGGGGTATCGACGGGCGCCAAGGTCGATATCATCCTCAATACACCGCCCAAGTCTTTTGAGAACTTTCGTGTGAATGCGATCATGAGCAAGACCGAGTTTACACTTAGTCAGTTGCTTAATGATCTCGTTGCTGCGGAAGGAGTTATGGGAAAGGAGCACATGCTCTTGCTAGCACATCTAAGGGCCCAAAATTTTCATCGCAAAATGGAAATAGAAAAGGGTGCCAAAGGTGGTAAAGGCGAGGAAATAGTGGGAGTAATGGGAGCAAGAACATGGTTGCCACCGGAGGCTCAAGAAGCCAAGGAGAAGGGCAAGTGCTTCAAGTCTTGCAAGATCGGGCATTGAAGGCCAGTGCCCTATGCTCGAGGCTCAAGTACGCCGCTTGCTTTAATGTGGAAACATGTTTAGCGACTTGTTCTACCCATTCTTGGGTAGATAGATCTGCAATCGATCATGTTTGTTACACCTGCAGGGGTTCCCGCGGACAAGGGCTGTTTGATGGCGAGATAACGATCTCCATGGGCAACACGGCGAAAGTCGAAGCTGTTGCGATTGGAGATGTTTCTTTATGTTTTGGGACAACAGTTTTAGTTTTGAAAGACGTTTTATATGTGCGGATTTTCATGGAACCTTGTTTCTGCTTCAAATTATTTACTCATGGATATTACATTATTTTGATAGTGGTGTTTCTATCATAAGAAATGACGAAGTTATCTCGTGTTGGCACTTTATATAATTCGCTTTATACTATTTCGCAAAACATAATACCTATAACTATGTTGATCTTCATCAAACCCTAAAAGAGAAGTTTTCTTAGAAGATGACTCTACTTTTCTCTGGCATCTTAGATTAGGTCACATCAATCTAAATAGGATCCAAAGCGGCTAAGAATGGGCGTTGGGTAATCTCACGGTTACTCGGTTCCCGTCTGCGAATCACATATAGAAGGTAAGATGTCGACCGGACCCTTCAAAGCGAAGGGTTATAGAGCCACGAAATGTTGGAGTTAGTCCATTCGGACTGTGTGGACCAATGTCCACACAAGCTCGTGGAGGGTGCGGTATTTTGTCACTTTCATTGACGATTACTCAAGGTGCGGATACGTATACCGCTTCACCGCAAGTCTCAATGCTTTGAGAAATTCAAAGAGTTTAAGGCGGAAGTGAGACGAAGCTAGGTAAAAGTGTATCAAGTCATCATGCTCGATCGCGGTGGCGAATACCTCGATAACGAGTTTATGGACTATCTAGTGAAGTGTGGGATTACATCCCAACAAGATTTCACCGGCACACCACAACAAAATGGTGTGTCGAGCGAAGAAATAGGACTCTTTTGGAAATGGTTAGATCTATGATGAGTTATGCTACATTGCTGTTTCGTTCGGGATATGCCTTAGAGGCGGCATACTTGCTAAATCTAGTACCGTCCAAGTCGATCGAAAAGACCCTTTCGAGTTGTGGTTTGGGCGCAAGCCGGTTTAAGCCACATAAGGATATGGGCGATCCAACACATGTCTTTGAACAAGAAGGCGACAAGTTGGAGGCTAGATCCGCCGCAGGCGTTTATTGGCTATCCTAGAGGAGCGAAGGTGGTTTATTCTATAGTCCTAAGGATCGAAGGTCATTATTAGAACTAATGCCGATTCTTAGAAGAGGATTATATGAAAATCAAAAGTCCAAAGTTGAAATCATTCTTCAAGAATTAGAAGATGATCGTATTTCACCACCGATTAGGCCAAAGGTACGAGATGTCGAGTCTAGTGGGAGGGATCGACACCAGATACTTCAAGAAATTGAAGTGGGTCGAGTTCCGCTAGGAGATACCGACCGTACAAGTGGTACCTACACAGCAAGTTGTGCAAGATAGAGAACCACAAGTTACTGCACCCACCGTTGTCATTATGTCTATAGCACCTCGTCGTAGTGGGAGGGTTGTTCGTCAACCCGAGCGATTTATGTTCGTGGGTGAATCGTCGGTTTAGTCCCAAAAAGCGAGCAGCAATAATCGACCCATGGACGTCAATGAGGCGATACAAGACAATGATGCAAGATCATGAAACTTACGTTTGGGCGGGTGGTAAAGTCCTATGGATTTACCTAGTTGCCTAGCGAGAGTTGTGTGTATCGGTTAGATGTCAACGGTAATGTGGTATTTCTTGCTTTACGTAGATGACATTCTTCTATTTGGCAACAATGTGAAGTTGTTATCAGACGTAAAGAGTTGTTTATCCGATCAGTTTCAAATGAAAGACTTAGGAGATGAAGCGTACATTCTTGGGATCAAGGTTTACCGAGATCGCAAGAGAAAAATGTTGAGCTTATCTCAGGCGTCTTACATTGATACTGTGATTACTCGTTTTAGTATGCAGACCGCCAAGAAAGGATTGCTACCTTTCAGACATGGCGTTCCTTTATCTAAAGGGCAGTCACCTATGACTGCAAAGGAGATAGAGGAAATGAGACAAGTTCCCTACGTTTCCGCCGTAGGAAGTCTCATGTATGCAATGCTACGCACGAGGCCCGATATCTGCTGTGCAGTAAGCATAGTAGCTAGATATCGGTCTAACCTCGACAAGCACATTGATTGCGATAAAGCACATACCAAGTACCAAAAGGACTCGAGATTATAGGCTAGTTTACCATGCGAGATAGTCTAATGCCTTTGGGTTATCTGACTTCGGTTTCCAAGTCGACCGTGATAAGAATAAGTCTACCTCGGACTATGTGTTTACCTTGGGAGGTGGAACCGTATCTGGCGGAGTGCAAAGCGGCGATGCATTGCGGACTCTACCATGGAAGCCAAATATGTAGCCACCGAGGCTGCTAAGGAGGTTGTATGGTTCAAGAACTACCTCATGGATCTAGATGTGGTACTGGTTTGGCCATGAGTATCATGGTTTCTTGTGATAACTCGGGTGCAATGGCAAACTCGAAGGAATCACGGATCCACAAGGCAAGCAAACACATAGAGAAAGTACCATGTCATACGAGAAATCGTTAGAGCGAGGGGCGTGCTGATAGCAAAGATTGATCTGACGGATAACCTAGCGATCCATTCACTAAAGCTCGCGAAATAAGTCTACGTCGTGGCGTTAGAGGACTTGAATTGCGCTTAGATGGCACCGCTAAATCACGCCAGAATAAGTCTACGTCGTGGCGTTAGAGGACTTGAATTGCGCTAGATGGCACCCACTTAGAAAGGAAACTTTTGTATAAGTGGGAGAAGCAAAGTGATGGTTTGTTTGTAATAGCTAGTAGAGAGACACATTGTATACTAAAGTTTGCTTTAGTATAAGTGGGAGATTGTTGGTTTTATCTTGGCGCAGTTTGGTTGAGCTTGTATACAATGTTTCTATTACCACTATTACAATCTCCTATCCGAAATGAATACTTGATTGCATATATCATGTCCCTTATCTCATATATAAGTTAGATCATACGATTGTGTAGAAGATCACGAGAAGTCCGTATGATTGGTCAAGCTTAATGAGATATAAAAGTTTCACACCGAGGCGACTTAAGGGCGAGTTGTCGGTTTGAGGCTGCGAGATAGATAAGAAGTGACTTGACTTGGTTGCTTGTCTATCTTTATGCGTCTCGGCGTATTGAAGGATCACGGTGAGATGTGTTCTTCTTCGACCGTCGTGAAGAACCAAGATCTCGGTGACT
The DNA here is from genome assembly GCA_036937905.1 of Salvia rosmarinus. NCBI lineage: Eukaryota > Viridiplantae > Streptophyta > Magnoliopsida > Lamiales > Lamiaceae > Salvia > Salvia rosmarinus. The sequence goes on from CM072816.1 coordinate 47,806,647, forward strand.
TACGATGATCTAAACCTCGATAAGGTATTAGGTGAGTATGAGTTGTTGTCCATCACTTTGACTTGTTATGGGTGAGGTTATATGTTCTAACCCAAGATTCTCCGCATCTTGGGTGATGGCGATGTTGTATGTCACGCTAGTTATCTCAGTCAGTCACCGTATCCGTTAAGGATGATGACGTCCCTTAAGGAGCTCAAAGGTTTATTGTACTAAACCCCAGTTGAGTTAGCTCAAGTACAATAATAAGGTTGAGTGGTACTACTTAAGAAATGAAGTTATTAATCGTTTTAGCGATCGATTGCTATAAATGATTAATGGACGTTCGATATCTTAAATACGGGATTCAGAATGTCTAAGTGCAAGCCCGACTCAACTTCGTAATAAAGGGTAAGTCAACATTCTTTCTCTAGTGGCATGATCGAATGTTTATAAATTAATTTATGTTAAGGTGAACATAAGATAATTAATTTATTTGAGGCCCATCTTTATTCCTTGCATTTGATCCTGGGCCGCCCATCCAGCCCGTAGCTACCGGAAGAAATCGGCGCCCCCGCTTCTCTCAAAGGAAAGATTTTATTCTCTTTATCCACAAGGATATAATTATATTTATGGTATATGCATAGATCCTTTCCATATAAGATTATGGTAACAATCTTGAGAGTATGGAAATAATCCTAAGAGTATGGAAATAATCCTAAGAGTATGGTAATATTCCATATAGGATTATGGTAATATTCCATATAGGATTATGGTAATATTCCATATAGGATTAAGGTAATGCATTATAAATATAAGGTATGAGATAAAGTCTAGGTTAATGCTTAATAATTGAGAGCAAATTTTGGCCACTTCATAAGAGTGAATCTCGAAAATTAGCCTAGGGTTGAGGGTGATTTCTTGTAGTATTCTCCATAGATCGTCCTCACTCGACGTTGGAGATTGGGCATCCGGGATACAGTCCAGAAGGTCAAAGCACGAGTCTCGACCGTTCGATCCGTTCATCCCGTTCGAACCACCTCGACGGATCCAGGTAAACACGAAAACCTCTACGTGTTGCATTTAATTATATAGACGCATGCTAGGTTTATAATCAATGTATGGTGAATTAAACACCCAAGATGGATCCTCGGGGCGAGGGTTAACATAAGTTTTCCCTACAAAAGGTTGAGAATGAATGTTATGACAAATGATTTGTCGAGAAAGTTATGAAAGAAGGAAGATATAAGGAGATGATGACAATGATGTGAGAAAGTTTCGGCATGATATGCGAAAGATGAAATATTTGAAATCACGAAATTGATAAGTGTTCATTGTTATGAACAAAGTTATGTTATTCATGCTTCAAAGTGATTGAGATTGGACGATTTGTCAAAATGATATGTTGAATTCATGAAATTGACGAAGTACATGCGTCTGAAATGAGCTACATATGAATATTTGAAGTTTTACTTCAACTTCAAAGTTCTTTATGATGATGAGCATGCTAGCTCAGCGAGCGTGAACTTTTAATAAGCATGATCCCTTTTACGAAAGAATATAAAGTAAGAACTTCCTCCTATTACAAGAACAAGAGTAACGATGGATTTGAGAACTTCATTCCATCTTGAGTATCGAAAAGAAAAGGATTTATACAAAATTGTGCGACCTCGACTTGACCTCGGCATGTGCGATTGTCGACTTTGATTTGGGAATTTATAATGTCGACTTTGACATATCGACTTTGGTAGCTTATGCGACCTCGACGTCGGCATTTCTCCGTACTACCGCGGCATCGGTAGCGGCATGCGGGACCTTGGCGTCGGCATCGCTTATGACCTCGGCGCGAGCGCGTAAATTTTCCTGCACTGCGCGGTGATTTTGTTTGATTGGTTCTCGATCGTGTGAACTCCGATTTACGTCACGGTTTTCGCCTCGTGCCCCTAATGTACTTTACTTCATTTCTTATGAAGGACCAAATTCTGATTCCTACTCCAGGATTCACGAGGATCAGTTGAAGCTAGCTCATGATTTATAGAAAGTAAGAACGTTATAGTGCGATCTGAATCTTAGAATGTTACTAAGAAAGTAAGATTGCCAGACAATACAAGTAGAGCCACGGCGTTCATAAGAACCTTTGTTGATGACCTATTATGGGTATATAAGCTTTCAAAATTATATTCATCACCCAATATCCGCTGTTGAGTTTAACTCTATGACCTAGTTCCAATTGAGAATTCATTCGAGTTTCTCACTTCTTACAAGAAAATTTTCAACCCAAAAATTCTTAAAGTGTCCTTTTGAACCCAAATCCTAGCGTGATCGAGAAAATATTTGTGACGAATGCAGCCAGCCCATATGACCAAAGAAATCTCGATGAGTCGTCATTCGGTCTTCGGACCTAGAGCCCCATTTATTCGGTCTAAAAAGCATATCGAATCAATCATTGAAAAGATGTTATTTTAATTTGTGAGACAAAGTTTTTTTTAAGTAGTCGTGATAATTCTTTCTCGACTCTTGAAACCATCAAGTATAATGACGTTGACTTACCTTGTCACCTAAGTACGAATTAGTGAGCGATAAACATCGAGATATGAAATAGGTTGACTTATTCCGACCACCCAAATGTTTCGAGACCGGTAAAATGATAGACATCAAGAAATCGGGATGTAAGGAAAATCTCGATGAGATGAGATATTTTCCTATGATACACATGGATGTGATGACCATGATGGGCTTTACAAAGATTGATAACGGTGAAGTTATACCTTCATACATTTATTACGATAATCAAGTTATGAATAAGATACTCTTTAGCATTGAATGCAAGAGTAAAAGCAAGAAAAGTATATGATATCAAGTGGGATATGAACTCCTCTTTTATAACAAGAGATTACAACTTATCCTTAAGATAGTTGGTTGTCCTTGAAACCTCGTTAGTAGGTTGGACATGTTTAAAAGAATAAAGATGCATACAAAATATTCCTTTCGAGGAATATATATATAAAGGAAATGATAGCATCTCGGAAAATAGATCCATCGCCTTTATACCTCGATCAATGAGATTATGATTGAGCATAACCGATTCAAGTAATTGAAACTTGGTTAAACAAATGATAATGAGATGGAGGAATCATAATCTTTGAGATTGTGTGAGCAGCGAGGATAGCCCTAGCATGTAAATCAAGTGTGAAGAAAATATCTTCAAAGCGAGACATGGAAGAGATGCTTGGAATTTAAGTTATGGTGTACAGATATGCGACCCTACCAAGCCATACGACAATGATAACGGTTCTAGTCCGGAAGTGGGAACCGAATTATAGCAAAGTAAGATTACTTTCAAATACCGTGTCCAAGAAAAAGGGACAAAAGTCGGAAATGACTAAAGAAACTATGAGCTATCACGATTATAAGATAGCCACCGACATAATATAAGCTTAAGAGACATATGACTTGATAAATAAAAATTTCCCTTGAGAAGAGTTAAAGAAAGGATATATGAAAATATATTCCTAAGATCGATGAAGTGAAAAAGGAATGGAGTCATTCATCTTGGATAGGAATGAATGATAGTGCTAGAACACGACGATCTCTACGGTGAAGACTTAATTATCGAAATATCAATATCAGCGGATAGGTTGATGTAGACCTAACCACAAATGCTATTGGTAAAAGCATAACGATCTGAGATACCCGAGAAGTATAAGGTGAATGAGGCACGAAGGCCATAGCAGGGGAGCATAATGTCCCAATGGCGAGGACGGTGACATATGAAATAGATATTCACTTGAATAAGCGGAACACCGTAGACCAAAGCCTATACTTAGCACGGAAGCGAACAAACAAAACCCAAAGACAAGATAGGTATGAGGAAAATTTCCTCGAATACCTATAAGATTTTGTTCAATTTAGGTATTTAAGCTTTTGACATCGCGCAAGTGCATAGAAGCGATAGAACCCAATTGGGGTGGCGCGTCAAGATGTAGACCTCCTTACCTATCTGAAAATCATGGCCATCGCAAGAGTTGCTCAGCGTGATTCGAACCTAGAATCGCTAAAGTTCTACTCAATGATTTGGATCACTATATCCGTGAGAGCGTAGATATAATTTTAGAGTCGAAGCTTGAAAATGGTTGTCATTCACGTGATCGTGACACGGACCTAATCTTTTCGATAAAAGGTTTCTGCGATAGGATATTGGTACCCACTATCCGCATATGCGAATGGTTTAGAGCGATATCTGTTGAAGGAGTAGGCGTAAAATGAGTATTAAGATAAGTGTCATGAGTTATCTCTGGTTATATCGTCTTAAAGTGTATAATTCTTTAAGAGATCATTCTTGTTTAAAGATTCCTCCATAACTTAAATTACGTCGAACTTATCTAAAAATATCCGCATACAAATGGCGGGAAAAAGGTGTTTAACGGTGAGAGAGTAACCCCAGGCCTACAATTTATGACTCACACGAGCGTATCGGCTCTTTTATTATGAGCTAGGCATGGATTTAGAAACAGTTTTGGAGAAAATTTTACACCTCTAGATGGGCGCTCGAAATTTTTAGAGTGACAAATGAGGATGGTATCCAACGACTTATCGATCGCTTGCAGCAGATGATAAGGTGGTTTTGCAAAGGATGTGTCGAAAGAATATTTTCTCCATGATACAAATTCCAAAGTCGGCGCGCACTTACGAGATTTGTCAACGAGCTCAAGTATACTCATGATGCGTATGGAGCAGCACCTATAAGCACTCGTCCTAGTCCCGACAATTTACACCGCACGACGTGACGAATGTTGTACCCTAATGTTCCAAATACCACCCGTCTGTGCACGCCAATGGTACGGTAAGAGGCGAGAAGGAAAAAGGGCGGATCTTATCGCCTCGCATGATTAGGAGAATTACCGCTACCAACCCAACCATACTTTCGATAAAAGTAACACCAACTTCGGTATTGAAGAAGAAGCGGGAGCAACTGGACCACGGCTCTCGGAGGAGAATAATCCTCGGGAGTATGAAACAAAACGTGCTTAGAAAGGCAGTTTCCAGGAGAGTGCGACTCCGACGAAGGTCACTCGAGACATAGAATCCTAGGATCCTATAAGACTTATATGTAGATAATGGATCATGATGAAAGCGGTGTGATTATAATATGTAAAATAAGCGTAGTTGGAATATTTAAGTGAATATGTTAAATGTGGTGTCGAAATTTTGGGTGTTAAAAGAACTAGACGCATTGTAATCGGCTCGATAAACCGACCCTAGTAATTAATGTATAAAAGTCCTCATTTGAGGCATTTTGGTGTAATATTATATGGCCTTTATAGAATGGTATCCGAAATACAAACGAATCGTTCGAATAAGATATGGCTACTATGAGATAATAGTTAAGCCATTCGGATGACAAATGCACCACCTTTGATCATGAACCTCAAAAGTCGAGTGTTCCACACGTGCTTAGAAAATTTTATCTTAATCTTTATAGATAAAGTTCTTACCTATTCAAAGGACGAAGAAGAACATAAAGAACATTGAAGGACGTCTTCACGACTTTTAAGAGCGGGTAGATTTTGCAATGCAGTATTGTGTATTTCGCGTAAGGAGAAATATTCCTCGGGCATATGGTATCTTTAAAAGAAATCGATGTAGCTCGACAAAGGACAAAGCAATTAAGAATGAAAGTCGTCGATAACCTAAAATGAGACCGAGAATTTCTTAGATAAATGGACTACTATCAAAGAGCCATTGAGAACTCTCTAAAGTAGCAAGACCAATAACATAGCTACCCCAACAAGGAATGAAATTACGTTGAGTAATAGAAGAGGCTATGTATTAATATGAGAAAGATAATAGCTTATGATCACAATGACTTAGGCCACATGAATGGAATTTTCCAACTCGACTTGAAATAGTGACGATAGTATAAATACCAAAGTCTTGAAGACATCACTCCTATGATGATAAGTTAAGAACCCTTCTCAACTTGCGAAAGTTTGAATTTATTCTTGAGCAAGGAAATGTGGATCTGAGGATGAGAAAGATGGCTCGAATTAGTAAAAGATTATAAGTGTGATAAATGATCACCTGAGGATGGTAAATGTAGAATCTAATACCTGAGTTATAAAATTCAGCCTAAATCATAGTATGTCCCAACAAAAAAGGAAAACTCATTGGAAAGTTTAAGAAAATGAGAATAGAAATAGTCGGGCATTCAGTGACGAACGTAAGTTGTACTCTCACACCCAAGGTGACATATGACTAAAAAGAGAGAATGGAGATGGGAGTAGAATACAAATTAAGATAAGGAATGAAAGGCTGAAGAATTTTAGGGAGCGCTGGACAATGTTATATCGTCTAAGGAAGGATTATATATATATATATATATATATATATATATATATATATATCTCCAAGCAATGATAAGCTTAGAGATGAAACCAAGAATAAAGTTCATGACCCTTCTCATACCGCTTGACCGAGCAATTTTAAGATATGTTATGATTTACGAGAAAGGTTAGATAGTAAGGGATGAATTGAGATGTAACCATGATTGTCGAACCGTGTCTCGGTTATCAACAAGTGAAGGCATTGTATCAAAGGCCTTATAAGAGGTTATAATCTCTAGAGCTACACGAATGAAAATGGAATGATGTAGCAATGAATCCTATGACAGGTTCTGCCAAAGTCATAAAGAAGTCGCACTACTATATGGGTAGTAGTGGATTGACTCACCAATTATGTTTTGTCTCTGCCTACTCAGATGACTCGTAGACCCGATAAGTTAAGCTCAGACGTACAAAAAGGGAATTGTATATTTACGGGGAGTACCAAAACCTATCGCTTCAGATAGAGACTCCAAGAGTACCCCTAGATTTTGAACTAAACTCCCAAAAAGAGTTAAAAACGAGGTTGAACCTTAACATAGTTGCCCGCTCACCACGAAGAGGCGAACAAAGGACAAGATGAGCGTTTAAGGATACGATGAGAACATAAATGTTAAACCCGGGTGCAAGTGAGAACATATTGTACCACCATTAAGTTATGTACAACCGTGGTGTCAACCAACGATCAATATAGCCTTATGAGGCATTGTCTTGAAAAGAAGTATCGACCACCACTTTATTGTAACAAAGTAGGTGAGCAAAGGTATAAAGTTCACGATCGTCGTGGCGAACGACCGAGATATCTGCCCAATAAGGCAAAGAATAAGAAAAGCTAAGGATAGACAAAGTCTTCTGACGATCTGCGTAAATGATTGCATTTTTAAATCGAATTAAGTTTCTTAAGATTTCTCCATCTAGAGAATTATAAAATCGATATCGAGAATCTTTGAGACCACGTTTTGTAGAACCTTACGAGCTTCAAATAATAATAGGCTAGTAGCCTATAACTTGGTATTCCCACCAAATTCGGAAAAATACGAAATATTTTTCCACGTGTCATAGTTAAGGAAATACGAAAATGACCCAATTCACGTAAACCAACATGATGGCGTGACCTTTGACTCGAGATGAGTTATGATGAAAATCTCGACAAATTTGATCGTGCGATTCAACGATTAAGGAATCAAGTTTGGGTTTTAATGAAAATCGATGGAAGAACCATGGACAAAAGGAAAACACGTGGAAAGATAAGATGTTAAGATACAAAGATACCCATACTTTATAAGGTATGCAAATTTCGGACGAAATTTCTTTTAAGGGGTAGGATGTAATATCCCGTAGAATTAGATGCTAATTACGGTTTTGAAACCCGTAAATTAGGAATTCACCGACGATTCAATCGATAAAGATAGGGAATAATGGTTTCAGTATTTACTGAAGGAACAATTCTATTTTATATTCACCGAGAATTGTGAATTTAGAAATAGAAGTTTGTAAAGCATATCGACAAGATTATTTTAACGCCGATTACACATCATACGTCAAGATTTTGTGAAATTTTCGGAGCAGCGAAGATTGGAATTAATTTTCATATTAATTCCTATGTTACTAGAATATTAATTATAAAGTAAGTTCAAACTTCTGCGACCATTTTGAGATGAGTCGATTATGATCATTTTGAGGCGTTTTGAGCGTTAACGTCTGAGATGTTTTGAGAGATGAGTTCAATGATCCGAAAATTATCCCAATTAATTTCCTATCATTAATTTATATAATCAGTAATATTAAATATTAAAATCAATTTTTGAGTTATTAAAACTCGATATTTATGAAATGGGTTTCGAAAACCCTAATTATACAAATTAGGGTTTGGTCACGGGTAATGATACCATTAAATTATCCTATGGTATATAAACTATATGTTATGATATATATGGATATTATTAAGCATTAAAATTAATTTTTGAGCATTAAAACTCGGTATTGTGTATTTAATAATTTCGAAACCCTACATTTCGAAATTAGGGTTTTGTGTGCATGAAATGTGCTATTATTTTATCCTATTTTTCCTATTATTCTCGAAAATTTCAAATATATGCCTAAGAGGTGATTTAATTATTTTATGACTTGTATTTTATACCTATGATCATGTATGATATATATATGGTAGTAATGTACAAAAATAAAATAATCCTACCTATTTGGACCCCTAAACCTTAGGCTATCATGGATTGACAAGGCATCTTGTCACCTCTTTAAACACCCAATGCATGAAGAGCTCCTTTACACTCCTCAATCATCATCCCCTACTCCCCAAAAATTTGCCTACCTATTTGGACACCTACATAGCCATAGGCCATCATGAGATGGCATGGCATGATGGTCACCTCCTTAACACCCAATGCATGGAAAGCCTTTCTAGCCTACACTAATCATCACCACACTCTACACACTCAACCATGATTCCTATTGTGTATGTGTGTGTGCCTAAGAGAGAGAGAGAGATACATGGGAGAAACTCTTCCCATACACTTCATTTCACTCATAATACATTTTCTCCCTCTCTCCCCCAAAATTTTCAGACCTCTCCTCTCCTTTCCTCTCTTCTTCTTCTCCTACACCATTTTCACCATGGAAGAGAGAGCTCAAGCTCCATCTCTCTCTCATTCATCTTCAAATTCGTGACTAAGGTATAACTATCTCCTATGACTCTTAGACATGATTAAATCATACTTGCATGGTTAGATTGATGATCTTGGTGGTGATTTGGGGTGATAGATTCACAATTTTCGTGGTTATATGAAATGCATACAAAAAGAATAAGCTTAAAACTGAAAACTGGAAGTATGTTACGAAAACAGTAACTTCATAAAATTATTTGACTAAGTTACAGTGGTCCGATGAATGTGAAATTTTACTATGTTTAAATTAAACATGTCTAATACGTCTCTGTAAAATTTCAAGTCAATACAACTTGATTTTATATTTTAATTCTATTTTTAAAAACACTGCACAAATCTGTAAAATTTCGGTGTTCATCACCCACGGTCCGTGGCTTTCGTTTCGAGTTTGGCTAATGGTAAAACTCTAAAATTGGCATAAACATAAATTAGCATGTCTATAAGATCTATGTAAATTTTCAGAATTTTCAAAAAATGTTTACTATTTATTCCAGATTTTCAAACGAACTGCACCAAACTGTCACTGTAGTGATAGCTTGTAGTAAAATATTTTATCTCCCAATCTATTTTGAATCATTGAGTAAGGCTTTTCTGGATTAAACTAGACTTAAGTGGATTTTCAATATGATTGGTTGCATTCCTAGATTCCTTATAATGAACTCACGGTGAATTTTTAAAATTGACGCATTACAGTAAGCTTTTGGACAAACTGCCTTAGTAAAATTCTATGCTAAATGACTGTCCGTGTACGACTTTTGCGTGAGATATTCGAGCCGTTTGTAATCCGATTTTGACTTTGGTTTCTTCATAAGAAGTGTTCCTTACCATGTCTAGTTGTGATCTGGAAAGTCTGATCCCAAACCAAGCCTTATAAGTATACTGTTCACTGACCCAAAGTCACCTACTTGAATGTTGTCCTTTCCAACTAGTCAACTTTGAACTTACGTATTTCTCGATGCATCAAGTATCTTCCAGTACGGTCTTCATGAAACATGTAGTTCTTATTACAAGGTTTCTAAAATGGTATCTTTCAGTCATTTTGGTATTGTGAGTCAAAATTTACGAGCCTCGCAAAATCCCTCGTCGTTAAGCTAAATCTGGAAATCCTGAAAATTTTTCTAAGTATAGAAGAAGTCAGTTCGAGTTGCCCACTTTGAGAGCCTATATCTCCAGAACCACGACTCTTTTGGGTCGACTTCCTTCTTAGAACTTATAGTACATATTTAGAGATTTCCAGAATGTGTCTTTGTGCGGTCATACGTATTTTTAGTCAAGAGTTATGAATCGTCAAAGTATGACACTCTAAATCTTGAAATTCTGAAAAATATTCTAAGTATAGAAGTCAGTTCGAGTTGCCCACTTTGAGACCCTATATCTCCAGAACCACGACTCTTTTGGGTCGACTTCCTTCTTAGAACTTACAGTACATGTTTAGAGGTTTCCAGAATGTGTCTTTGTGCGGTCATACGTATTTTTAATCGAGAGTTATAGATCGTCAAAGTATGACACTTGGGTTGTTTTAAGCTGTTTTGCTGAAAATTAAACCCTTGAAATTTAACTAAGTGTTAAAACTCCCCTATGTGAAACATGCCTTATGTGACTAACATGCTATTAATTGATGCATTCATATGATATGTCGCAAGGTACATTAAAGCATTAATAAGATGCACGAATTTAGGATAAAACAACAATATGATATTTTTACGGAAGCACGTCTTAACGTGAAATATTTGACTAGGTGCTACTACATGATCAATTGATTGTATATCATGCCATGATATACACTCAAGTAGAAATATGGGTTCTAAGACCCGATGGATGTTTCAACTCCAAAACCTCAAAGCCGAGAATAGATAAAGCTAAGCTTTGGACTCGCAATCCATCAAATCGGTTAGACAATCTACAGTCCGTGGGCTTTTATCTTCAAAATGTGGGCCTTTTCTTACTCCACTAAAATGTGACTTTACCGTTATTCCAAATGAGTTTATTTACTGATACTTATTCTACAACTGTTATCAAATGTTTTACCGCATTACACCGCCAAAATATTTCGTTTTGTGTATGGATCCTATCTCGCTATGCCCGGTAGGGCTGTGGAGATAGTTGGAACTATTATATCATTTGTTGTGGTAGCACCCAACCTTTTTAAATGTCGGGTCCCGTGCCGGATGATAAATGCACAGCTAGGATTGGCGTGAAGGTTGGAACTATCTGTTGTGTTAACATATGCTTGCAGAGAGCGATGCGTTATGCGGGATTATGGCGGTCACGGCGTCGTAGATGGGAGGCCTCCTCTCTCGGCGTTTATTATTTATTATTATTATGTATTGTGACTATGAGATATGGACCATACACACCAAGAAAATGCTTGGCGAGCTACTTTTGAATCGAATGATTTTAGTAAGACTGAGGCCTTTTCAATTAAAACCCTCGTGACTTACTCGATATTGGCGGCGTAATTAAAATTATCAAATGTTTTGGCATAAGTCCACCGGGTACAATAATTGTACTTAGCCTGCATGTTTGTTTTAAATGTGCGGGTTGAGCGAGATGATGGATGGAGCGGTGTTGAGCAATAGGAATATTGTCATTGAAAAGTTTATACCTTGATAGTACATCGTCATATGTACATAACACATGTTTTCATTGCAAGAACTTAAGTTATGTACTAAAGTCCAAGGACATGCTTGTCATATGAATTACGGCTTTTGTTAAGGAGAATTCCCCTGTTTAATTATACCCGTTTAGAGTTACAATCCCTTCTAATTCCTACTTAGGATTGAGGGGATGTGACAGTGTGTATGTGTTTAATGCTTTTGAGTATGAGCTATTGTGTACATATATGGTTCTTGATGATTTATTTTCAAATATATGGAAATATATGCTTGGATAGTCATATGTTGTTGCTTATTTAATTTTTGAATGGATCTAGCATGTGTATACAATTTTCGAACCATAAACCTTGTTTAAAATAATTTTTGAAAATGTATAAAAATATTCTTATGAGGACCGATTACTTCTTAAGCATTTTAGAGATGGATTATTGTTTATTATCATGATTATAATCCATGGTTTTGATTTGAAAAATTTTAGAAAACCCTAGGTATATTTTTAATATTACCGTGAGCTTTTTCAAAATATACCATGGTGTATGAATTTTATTTTAAGCTTGTGATGACATATTAATGCTTTAATGTATTGATTATAGGTTATATGATTTAATTAGAATTTTTGAAAATCAAATGCATGATTTTTATAAAAGGCCGAGAGCATACTATAGGTATATGTTGGTGTATGATTTTATTTTTGAACATGTAATGGTGTTTTAATGCTTTAGTATATTATTTATGCATTGTGTGAATTAATTAGAATTTTTGGAAATCAAATACTATTTTAAATCAAATAAACCGTGAGCTTGTTGCTCTTGAAGGTGATGATTTAATTAGTTTTGATAAATATTATGATGTTATATCACTATACTATAGTGTATAGACATAGTATAGAATTGTTGGAATTTTTGAAAACCAAAAACCAAAATTAAATCAAAAAGGCCGAGAGCATGTATGCTCCATATGGTGATGATTTCAATTGGTTTGGTTGATATTATGATGTTACAATGTTATAATATAATGTTTAATGATGTTGGAATTTATTTGGAATTTTTAGAAATTGTTTGCTATTTATTTGGTAATTATCTTATTATTACCGTGAATAATTGTTAGATATTGTGAAATGAATGCTTATGATGAACTATGGGTTATATTAATACTATATACTGATGTTGGGATATTATAATAAGTACATATCAATTTTGGGAATTTTTGGATGATTATTCCCTATTTATTGGAATTACCGAAAATATATATATGTATATATATAAATAAATAGCAAATAATACTATATGAATTTGATAAATTCATATTCTGGACCATAGTGTATAATAATGCACTATATTAATTTAGAAAAAATTTCAAAAGTCATTTGACATTTTTAAATTAATTATCGAGTTTTCGATAATTAATAAGGATTTTTAAATCCTTTTTAAAATAGTTTATTAATGAAATATTTACTAAATTAATATTCTGGACAGTTTTTAAATTTTACAAAATTTTATAAACATAGATTGCTATGTTTGAGACAAACGTTCGTTTTATAACGTTTTAAATTCCAAAATACGCTTTTTAATTATAAAAAGGGTTTATTTAATACGAAATTAATTATAAGTCCTTGATTTACGTGCTAAATCAAGAAATAGGACTTTACGTTTTCAAATCGATCAAATTCGATTTATAAAAAAAAATAGTAAGAAGTTACTATTTTTAAAGGTCAAAATCGTTGACTATGTTGACCAATGTTGACTTCGTTGGCTTTTCAAGTCAAACGTGCGATTATACGTTTATAAATACGTCGATGCGCTGTAAGATATACTAATTGAGTATGATACCTCATTAGTAAGAAAAGATTTTGCGGGGGTTCGGCCCTTTGGGTGCCGCCTTTCGTGAGACGACCCTGCACTCATTGGCGAACACCACCGCGGTTGCGACCTTCCCGGGCGTCGTGAACCTCCAATCATCTCGGCGCTTGGTAAGGCTGCGGATCCGAGGCCACGATGCAGATCCGTGAAGCTACGAGATCCGGTGGCGCAGCAGATCCGGTGGCGCTTCTGGATCAGAGGCCACGCTTCATGGATCCGAGTCGACTCATGGGAAATGGACAAGCGGCTAACCGAAACTTCTCCGCCGTGCTCCTCCACCATATTTGAAGGCGGTACTTCTCTCCCATCACACCCCCACGCTTTATCGCGCGGTGTTTCTAACGAATCCCATGTGACAACATCTTTAGTCCATTTCAATGTCGCCGCGCCTTCTCGCGTCCGCGTTGCTTCCACCACAAACCCCAAATCAAAGGAAATAGATTGTTCTGTAAGGTTAGAGTTTCTCTCTAGCGAAAATCGCTAGTTCCTTGCATACACACATCGTCGGCAATCACCTTCGGGAGTTGTCATCTCCATTGCGAGCTTTACCACCATCTTCGCCCGGCGGCGATTCCGAACCTTCGCCCAATTGGGGCACCAGTATACATTGATGATTATTCACACTGGGTCTAATTTTTGTTTGAGTTTGGTTGAGGATCGATACTTGAGCTCAGTCGAGAGGCACCACCTCCTTCTCCGCTCATCGTGACGAGTCGGCCAACCTCGTTCGGCTCTTCCGCGAAATATGGCTTGGTCGCAGCGCGGCGATGGCGGGGACACCGATTATGTTCATTTTGCTCTGCCCCCCAACGGTCATTTCCTCTAACACAATACTGGGTTCCAAGAAGAGCACCTTGTGACGACATTTGCGAAAGTTACGGCGACTCCTCCTCCGGCGGCGACTCAAATCCAATTGACGACGACTCAATCCAAAGAGGCGGCGATTGATTGAACTGCAGCAGCCTCGCCACCGCCGAGGAATCGCTGCCGAACGACGGTGGTCTTTGCCGAGGACCGAGGATGTCACATGCCCGCCGGCGACCACACACCTTACCGAACGGCGGTGGTGATGCCGAGGACCGAGGATGTCACACATGCCCGCCGGGCGACCACACACCTTACCGAACGGCAGTGGTGCTGCCGAGGACCGAGGGATGTCACACATGCCCGCTCGGCGACCACACGCCCACCCTTTCGGCGATGTGCACCCTTCTCCCGCACCTAATTCGGCACATAGGAGTTTTTGTGAGGTTGACTCTTTTAGCGAATCGCTCTTTGGCTTTTATGTTTTGACCCTTATGTCTTTTATGACCCCACCCCTTGTCTTATCTTTGTGAGAAGATTGTATCCCCCTTGGGCATGCCCGAGTTCAGTTTGTAACATGTCTTTATCCGTTTTAAGTTATTTCGTACGTTTTGACCAAAAAAAAGTAAGAAAAGATTTCACAAATGAAATCCATATATCGAAAAACGTACTTATACGTTGAAAGTATCTCGAAGAACGAGAACAAGTCAATCGTATACGTGTTAGAGACGTATTGAATTCACTAAGGAATTCAGTCTACATCGATATGAAATATCGAAGTTTATCTTAGTTTTCGAAAGTCTCGAAGACTTGAGCGACGTCTTAAAGCCTCGCCAGAAAGTAAAGGTGTGGGCAAAAGCAATGACGGGATTTTGACGAACGAACGAACCTAGGACTTTTACAACGAACCATAGTCCAGGTGGGCTTCCCTTTCTTACCTCAAAATGTGGGCTTCTTATCTTTAAAATGTGGGCCTTTTCTTACCCCACTAAAATGTGACTTACTGTTATTCCAAATGAGTTTATTTACTGACACTTATACTACAACTGCTTATCAAATGTTTCTTGCATTACACCGCCAAAATATTTCGTTTGTGTATGGATCCTATCTGTTATGCCGGGTAAATTTGTGGAGATAGTTGGAACTATTATATCAATTGTTGTGGTAGCACCCAACCTTTTTAATGTCGGGTCTGTGTGGGATGATAAATGCCCGCTAGGATTGGCGTGAAGGTTGGAACTATACCGTGTTAACATATGCTTGCAGAGTGTCTTTGTCAGGGATTACGGCCGGTCACGGCGTCGTAGATGGGAGGCCTCCCTCTCGACGTTTATTATTTATTATTATTATGTATTGTGACTATGAGATACGGACCATACACACCAAGAAAATGCTCGGCCGAGCTATGTTTACAAACTGAAAATGATTTGGTAAGCACAAGGCATTTTTAACTAAAACCCTTGTGACTTACCCGATATTGGCAGCGTAATCCAAATTCTATCAAATGTTTCGGCATGAGTCCACTAAGTGCAATTTCTTGTACTTAGCCCCGCATGTTGTTTTAAATGTGCGGGTTGAGCTCGATGGTGATGATGGGAAAGTGTTGAGGAGTCCAAAGGTGTCCTCGACCGATTTACTTGAATTTGTGGTTTATACCTTGAATGCATATCGTCATATATGTATTCACACACTTTCATTGCTATACTCGAACTCCTTTATTTATGCTTTATGTTACAAACTATTGAGGTCCATCGGATCGGGCCAAGTTTTGGGGTCCGATGGCTAAACCTTTCAAAACAATATAACATCATCTCATATTCATTCAAGCATGTTAGTTTATTTTTATGCATCTCTGTTCTATCCATGTAACCCTAAAGTACTACTCCTAGTTAGTCGCCTCCAGGTCAGGGTTGGTCCTAATGGGGTCGTGAAAGTTATTAATAAATTATATCTCTAATTAATATTCGGACATATTTGAATTTTATAAAATTTTATAAACATAGATTGCTATGTTTGAGACAAACGTTTATTTTGTAACGTTTTTAAATCGAAAATACACGTTTTAATTATTAAAAGGATTAATAATTGCGAAAATTATTTATAAGTCCTTTGATTTACGTGATAAATCGAGAAATAGAACTTTATGATTTTTAATCAATTGAAATTCGATTTATAAAATAAATAGTAAGAAATTACTATTTAAAAGTCAAAATTGTTGACTTTGTTGACCAGTGTTAACTTCGTTGACTTTTTAAGTCAAACGTACGGTTATACGATTGATAAATACATCAGTACGCGTAAGATATACTAATTGAGTATGATACCTCATTAGTAAGAAAAGATTTCACAAATGAAATCCACATATCGAGAAACGTACTTATGTTACGTCAAATGTTTAAACCGGAAAGGTTAAAACGAAATAGTTGAACGTATCTCGAAGGACGAGAACAATTCAAATTATATACGTATTTGAAAACGTATTGAATTCATTAAGGAATTCAGTTCACTTCGATATAAGATATCGAAGTTTATCTTAGATTTTGAAAGTCTCGAGAGACTTGAGCGACGTACTAAAACCTCGCTTTTTCGTAAAGGTGTGGACGCAAACGCGGCGACTGGATACTGACGTGCAAACAAACCTAGGACCCAATTTACAACGAACCATAGTCCAGGTGGGCTTCTTATCTTCAATAATGTGGGCCCCTTTTCTTACCTCACTATTGTGGGCTTACTTTTTAAACAAGATGTGACTTTACTGTTCTTCCCAAAATGAATTCTTTTACAATGTTATTTTGCAACTGTTGATAAATATTTACTACATTACCTGCCAAAAATATTCTGTTTTGTGTATGGATCCTATCTGTTATGCCCGGGTAGGGCTGTGGCGATGGTTGGAACTTTATTATGACAGGTTATGTCATTTGTGGGTCGCACCCAACCTTTTATTAATGTCGGGTCTGTCTTGGGATGATAAATGCACAGCTAGGATTAGCGTCGAGTTGGAACTATATGCTATGTTAACATATGCTTGTGAGAGCGACCGTGTCTTGTCAGACGGGATTACGGCCGGTGGCGGCGTCGTGAAGGGAGGCCTCCTCTCGATGTTTGATTTTAATCTTGTTATGAATTGTGACTATGAGATACGGACCATACACACCAAGAAAATGCTCGGCGAGCTATGTTTATGAACTAAAATGTTTTAGTAAGCCTGAGCATTTCAACTAAAACCCTTGTGACTTACTACGATATTAGCGTAATCTTAATATCAAATGTTTTCGGCATGAGTCCACCGAGTGCAATTTCTTGTACTTAGCCCCGCATGTTTGTTTTAAATGTGCAGGTTGAGCTTGATGATGGTGATGGGGAATGTGTTGAGGAGTCCTGTCCTTGACCGCTTTATTTAGAATTTGTGGTTTCACCTTGAATGCATATCTTCATATATGTATTCACACACTTTCATTGCTAAACTACGAATTCATTTACTTTATGTTTTTGTATGAATTGTTAAGGTCTCTCAGGTCATTTATATCTTTGGATTGTGGGAGGATAATGCAACATAAATTATTGAGGTCCATCGGACTACTGTTAAGTCATTGAGTCCGATGGCCTAACCCTTTTGAATCGTTATGACATCATCCTATGTTATGATCAAGCATGCTAGATTATTCTTATTATGTCATTGCATCATGTTCGAGCATGCTAGTTTATTGTTATTATGCATCTTTATCTTAGCCATGAGATCCCTAAAATACTACTCCTAGTATTAGTCGCCCTCCAGTCCGGGTCGTCCGGAGTGGGGTCGTGACATAAAACGTACTAATTGAGTATGATACCTCATTAGTAAGAAAAGATTTCATAAATGAAATCCTCATATCGAGAAACGTATGAATACGTTGAACGTTTAAATCGGAAGGGTTAAAACGATATAATTTAACGTATCTCGAAGGACGAGAACTATTCAATTGAAATACGTATTTGAAAACGTATTGAATTCGTTAAGGAATTCAGTTTACATCGATATTGAATATCGAAGTTTATCTTAGACTTTGAGAAGTCTCGAGAAACGTGAACGACGTACTAAAACCTCGTTTTTACGTAAAGGTGTGGACGCGAACGCGATGGCTGGACAGTGACGAGGAATTCAAACCTAGGACTCAATTAAGACGAACCATAGTCTAGGTGGGGCTTCTTTTCCAAAATCAAAATACGAGCTTTCTTATTTCCAAATGAATTTATTTATCACGCTTATTTTCAACTGTTGATAAACTGTTTACAATGTTACCTACCAAAAATGTTCTATTTTGTGTATGGATCCTATCTGAAATGAATGGTGTGAAGGATGGAATAACATGATGATATGAAATGTTATGAATTTTGTTGGGTCGCGCCCAACCTTTTTATGAAATCGATATCGGGTCCTATCTTGGGAGGATGATGCCTGGCTAGGGCTAACGTGTACACCGAGCGTGTTGTGTGTCTTTGTAAGGGCAATTCACGGCCGGTCACGGCGTCGTTGAGGGAGGCCTCCCTCTCGACGTTTGAACTTTGATATTGTTATGAGATGAGACTATGGGATACGGATCATACACACCAAGAAAAATGCTTGGCCAAGCGACTTTTACGAACTGAAAATGTTTTAGTAAGCACAAGGCATTTCAACAAAAACCCTTGTGACTTACCTTGATATTGGCAGTGTAATTCAATTATCAAATGTTTTCGGCATGAGTCCACTGAGTGCTTTTCTCGTACTCAGCCCTGCATGTTTGTTTTTAAATGTGCAGGTTGAGCTCTGATGATGGTGATGGAGGAAGTGTTGAGGAGTCCAGTGTCCTTGTTACTTATTAAGAATTGGGTTTTAGCTTGAATGCATATGTTCATATATGTATTCACACTCTTTCCGCTGCAATCTCTGAACTTGTTTATGTTACGTTTACTGTTATGAATTATTGAGGTCCTTCAGGTCAATTATGTCTTTTGGATCTGTTGAAGGATAATGTGATATGTACTATTAAGGTCCGTCAGATCATTGCCAGTCTTTGGGTCTGATGGTTTACCCCACCTGATCTGATATGTTAAGCATCTTATGTTATGTTCGAGCATGGTAGTTTACAATTGATATGTATCTTTATCTTAGCCTCAGAACCCTAAAATACTATTCTAGTATTAGTCACCTCCAACAGGGTTATCCGGGTGAGGTCGTGACATTCTCAACCGAAGCTTTGTAAATAAATACTTTTCAAGAAAGCATCGTAAATAAAAGGGTTTTGAGTAAAGCCCACCTCGTATATGTAGGTCTTTCTATACTCTTTTTATGTGTCATTTCGAGATCACGTCCCCACCTTAACGTAAGAATTATTTCAAGATTACATTGGTCACATTTCGATAGAGATGAACATCGTCTATAATGTCCTATTCATCAAATAAGGCTAACGTCGAACTTATTTTGACGTTTCCTAATCAAAATGATGTCGATTATGAAATCGTTTCTCATATAAGAGATATTCTATCTCTTTAGCACATAATGTACGTTTTAATGTACTTACGTAACGTAAGTTACATTGTTATTAAACGTACTACGTCACATAGATCACGTATTATCGAATTTCGTGCGTTTTGACCTTGGACAACGTTTTTGGTCAACGATTTTGACTTGGTCAACATTTAGTCAATAATTTTGACTTTGGTCAACATTTTGACCTTGAAGTCAACATTTTGACTTTTTTGAATAATTATATATATTTCAAAATTATATAGTATTTTAGCTCTAAAAATTCACATAAAATCATACTACACTTAAAACATTATTTTAGGACATATTATTCAATTATACATGATAAAATAAATTTATAACGTTAATACACATAACCTATAGTTTTCGATCATTATGAAATAATTAACCTAGACTTGTGCAAAAATTCTTATAAATTCACATGTCACACTATTTCATTAAAGGATCAATAATATGTAATTACTTAGGTCAAAGAAAAATTATACACCTTAGTATTATACTATATGGTTTTCGAAAATCTTAATTTAACTAAGTAAACATTTTTCAAAAATTCCAATAAATTCACATAACACATAATTATGTATAATCATCCTAGCTATAACATAATTTTTATTTATTATGAACCATTCAATTAAATCTTCCTAAGTCATGTTCGAAAATTTAGACTTAGGTCCAAATAATTTTTAACAAATCCAATAAATTCATACAACACTATATTATGAATCTACACTATCAATATGTAATTTTCCAAAGAAACGAACGTATGATTACGGTAATTTAAACCCGTGAATTTGGGTTTTGCCGTATGTTATCCTTATAACATCGAATATTGTGACTTCGATTCAGTTCTATATTAACGAATTCCTTCTTATATTCACTAAGGATTGTGAATTAAGGAATTGAAATATTACGAAATGATTCGTCAATATATTTTAACGTCGATCGCGTATCGAACGTCTGTATTTTATGAAAATTTTTGAGCTGTAAAGCTTAGAATTAATTTCCATCCTAATTCCGTTGTTAAAAGGAATATATTTATAAAGTAAGTATGAGCTTGCTACGACCATTTTGAGATGAGTCGATTTTGAATGTTTTGAAACGTTTTGAACGTCAACGTCTAGAAACGTTTTGAAAAATGAGTTTAATGCTCAGGATATTATAATAATTAATTTCCTATTATTATTTCATATAATTACAGTATTATTAATTATTAAAATTGAATTTTTAGCTATTAAAATTTGATATTTTGGAATTGAGTTTTTCGAAAACCCTAAGTTTATAAACTATGGTTTTTCACATGAAATTATACCATTAAATTACCCTATGGTATCTAAACTATATGTTATGATATATATGAATGTTATTAAGCATTAAAATCATTTTTGAACCATTAAAAACTCGATAATACATATATATGGGTTTCGAAACCTAATTTTTAAAATTAGGGTTTCATATGCATGAATTAATTCAATTATTTTATCCTATGCTATTATTTAATATCTAAATCATATATTATGATATATATATGTATATTTTGATCGAAAATTTCATGAGTATCAATGATAGGTGTAAATTGTATTTTTATTCCTATTTTCCTAATGTAATATTCCAAAGAAACGAATATACGATTACGGTTTTCTAAACCCGTAATTAGGGTTTTGCCGTATATTATCTTTTTACGACATCGAATCTTGTGATTTCGATATGATATCGTTATAACGAATTCCTTTTCATAATTCACTAAGGATTGTGTATTAAAGGATTGAAATATTACGAAATGATTCGTCAATATATTTTAACGTCAAACGCGTATCAAACGTCAGCTTTTCATGAAATTTTCTGAGCAGTGAAGCTTGGAATTAATTTCCATCTTAATTCCTTTATCAAATTGAATATATTTATTTAGTAAGTATGAACTTACTGCGACCATTTTGAGATGAGTCGATTTTGAACGTTTTGAGACGTTTTGAACGTCAACGTCTAGAGACGTTTTGAAAAATGAGTTAATGCTCAGGAAATTATAATAATTAATTTCCTATTATTATTTTATATAATTACAGTATTAATAAACATTAAAATCAATATTTGAGTTATTAAACTCGATATTTTCGAAATTTAATTTCGAAAACCCTAAACTTGTAAATTAGGGTTTTATCACATGAAATGATACCATTAAATTATCCTATGGTATCTAAACTTTATAATATGATATATATGAATATTATTAAGCATTAAAATCAGTTTTGAACCATAAAAATCGAGGGTTTCAGTTTTTATAAAATTTGAAACCCTATTTTCGAAATTAGGGTTTTTATTGCATAAAATGTGTAATAATTTTATCCTATGCTATTATTTAATATCTAAATCATATATTATGATATATATGTGTATGTTTGATCGAAATGTACATGAGTATCAATAATAGGTGTAATTTATATTTTAATCCTATTTTTCTCATTTTATTTTCATAAATTAAAATGTGCATATATTGTGGTTTAATTATTTTTATGACTTGTATTATATATCTATGACCTATTATATGATTAATACAATATATTAGGTGTAAAAAAAATTAAAACAGCCCCTTTAACCCCCCCATGCGCCGGCTCCTTCACCCATGCACAATGATTCCCACTTTTAAATTTGCCCAATACATGGAGAGCTCCTTTAACACTCTTCAATCATCACTCTTACACTCCCAAGGGCTGCAGATTTTGCCCCTCTTTCTTGCCAAAAATCGAGAGTGAGAGAGAGATAATAGGGAGAGACTCTTCACTTCTCTCATACTCACTCATTTCAAACCTCTCCAACAATTAACACTCTATCAAACACCCCATTTCCCTCTCCATTTTCTGCTGAAAACCGAGAGCTTCCCCTCTCTATTTTTCAGATTTTTCTTCTTCCATTCTCCTAGATTTCTTCACACAACCTTAGTGAATATAAGAAGGAATTCTTGGATACTAGACCATTCACAAGGTAATACTAAGACCATAGCACCGATTTCCTTCTCCTTGTACTCAAAAAAATCGAAAACTGTTTTATATATATATGTATGTGTGTTCAAAAATCTTTAGTATGTATGTACATGTGTTAAATGTTCTTGAAGCATGAGATATGTGTTCATATTGTTCTTGATGATTTTATTTTCAAAATAATAAGTATACATGTGTAAATGAACATACATTGTTATATATGAAATGTATGAATGTATCTAGCCTATGCATGATTTCGAAACCATAGTATATGTTATATTAATTTTCGAAAATTTTATAAAATATACCAAGATGACCGAGCATGTTTTAAGTATTTTCATGATGGATAATTGATCTATGTTATGATTTAAGACTATGGTATTGATTTAAAATTTTTGGAAAACCCTAGCTTAAATTTTGTTAAATACCGTGAGCAATATATGTATGTACATTAGTGTATAATTTTTTTTATTTCAAGCATGTAATGACATATTAATGCTTAGGAACCTTGATTATATGTTCTATGATTTAATTAGAATTTTTGAAAACCATATGCTATAATTCTTGAAAATACCGTGAGCATTATAATTTTATAGGTTGGTGTATGATTTTATTTTTGAACATGCAATGGTGTATTAATGCTTTAGTATATTATTTATGCATTGTGTGAATTAATTAGAATTTTTGGAAATCAAATACTATTTTAAATCAAATAAGCCGTGAGCTCGTTGCTCTTGAAGGTGATGATTTAATTAGTTTTGATAAATATTATGATGTTATATTACTATACTATAGTGTATAAACATAGTATATAATTGTTGGAATTTTTGAAAATCAAATAACATATTGAATCGAAAAAGTTTAGAGCTATTGAGTTCCATATGGTGATGATTCAAATGTTCTTGGTTGATGTTATGATGATACAATGTTATAATATAATGTTTAATGATGTTGGAATTTATTTAGAATTTTTAGAAATTATTTGCTAATTATTCGGTAATTATCAAGTTAATGCCGTGAATAATTGCTATATATTATTAAATGAATGGTTATGGTAAACTATAGGTTATATTGGTGATGTATATTGATGTTGGGATATTATACTAGGTATATATCAATTTTGGGAATTTTTGGATAATTATTCCCTATTTATTGGAATTACCGTAAACACATATATGTATATATACAAATAAATAGCAAATAATATCATATGAATTTTATAAATTCATATTCTGGACCATAGTGTATAATAATGCACTATATTAATTTAGATTTTTTTTCAAAAGTCATTTGACATTTTTAAATTAATTATCGAGTTTTCGATAATTAATAAGGATTTTTAAATCTTTTTTTAATCAGTTTATTAATAAAATATTTACTAAATTAATATTCTGGACAGATTTAAATTTTACAAAATTTTATAAACATAGATTGCTATGTTTGAGACGAACGTTCATTTTATAACGTGTTAAAAACAAAAATACGCATTTTATTTATAAAAAGGTTTATTTAATGCGAAAATATTTATAAGTCCTCGATTTATGAGATAAATTGAAAAATAGGACTTTACGTTTTCAAATCAATCAAATTCGATTTATAAAACAAAATAGTAAGAAATTACTATTTAAAAGTCAAAATCGTTGACTTTGTTGACATGTGTTGACTTCGTTGACTTTTTAAGTCAAACGTGCGATATTACGATTTATAAATACGTCAGTACGCGTAAGATATACTAATTGAGTATGATACCTCATTAGTAAGAAAAGATTTCACAAATGAAATCCATATATCGAAAAACGTACTTATACGTTGAACGTATCTTGAGGAACGAGAACAATTCATTGTATCGTGTTAGAGGCGTATTGAATTCACTAAGAATTGATCTACATCGATATGAAATATCAAGTTTATCTTAGCTTTTGGAATTCTCGAAAGACTTGAGCGACGTACTAAAGCCTCGCCGTAAAAAGTGTGGACGCAAACGCAATGACGGATTTTGACGCACGATCGAACTGGGACATTTTACAACGAACCATAGTCCGGTGGGCTTCTTATCTTTAAAATGTGGGCCTTTTCCTACCCCACTAAAACGTGACTTTCTTGTTATTTCAAATGAGTTTATTTACAAAGACTTATCCTACAACTGTTTAACAAATGTTTCTTGCATTACACCGCCAAAATATTTCGTTTTGTGTATGGATCTATCTGTTATGCCCGGTAGGGCTATGGAGATAGTTGGAACTATTATATCATTGTTGTGGTAGCACCCAACCTTTTAATGTCGGGTCCCGTGCGGATGATAAATGCACAGCTAGGATTGGCGTGAAGGTTGGAACTATCTGTTGTGTTAACATATGCTTGCAGAGTGTGTCTTTGCGGGATTACGGCGGTCACGGCGTCGTAGATGGGAGGCCTCCCTCTCGACGTTTATTATTTATTATTATTATGTATTGTGACTATGAGATACGGACCATACACACCAAGAAAATGCTTGGCCAAGCTACTTTTACGAACTGAAATGATTTTAGTAAGCACAAGGCCTTTTAACTAAAACCCTTGTGACTTACTCGATATTGGCAGCGTAATCCAAATATTATCAAATGTTTTCGGCATAAGTCCACTGAGTGCAATTTCTTGTACTTAGCCCTGCATGTTTGTTTTTAAATGTGCAGGTTGAGCTTCGATGGTGATGATGGGGAATGTGTTGAGGAGTCCAGTGTCCTTGACCGAGTTACTTGAATTTGTGGGTTATACCTTGAATGCATATTGTCATATATATATTCACACACTTTCCGCTGCTATACTCTGAACTCCTTTATTTATACCTTATGTTTACAAACTATCGAGGTCCATCGGATCAGGCCAAGTTTTGGGGTCCGATGGCCTAAACCTTTTCCAAAAACATTATGACATCATCTCATATTCTGTTCAAGCATGTTAGTTTATCTCTATTTTATCCATGTAACCCCTAAAATACTACTCCTAGTATTAGTCGCCCTCCAGTCCGGGTTGGTCCGGAGTGGGGTCGTGACACCTAATTATTTTCGGTAATTTCGAACATGTACCATAGGTTGGATTTAATTATTTTAATGGCTTGTATTATATATCTATGATCATGTGTGATTAATACATTGTATTATGGTACAAAAATAAATCAAATACCACCCTTAAACACACACACATGCGCCGGCTATGGCCTTGAAAACAAGCATGAGAGCACCTTTTTTTTGACCAACCCATGAAGAGCCTTTCTAGCCTAGCTCATGATCACTACACCACAATCATTTTGCTGCAGATTTTCTCCCAATTGTTGGCTAAAAATCGAGAGAGAGAGAGAGATATAGGAGAGGGATCCTTCACATTCTTCTCCCACTTCATACTCCACACTCACATCAACTCTCATCACTCTCAAAACTCTCCATCCTCCCCAAAAATCTACAGCCAAGAACCGAGAGCTCCTCTCCATTTTCGAAAGCTTGCTTCTTCTCCTTCTTCTCATTTCTTCTCCCAAACCTTGATACCATACCATATTCTTGTGATTCCATACTTATTCCAAGGTAAATACAAGACCAAGTACCGATTACATCTCCATCTTTTGCTATAAAAATCGAGAGCTACATATATGTATGTTCATATGTTTTAAATGTTCTTATGGATGAGCTATATGTTTATATGTTGTTATTGATGTTTATATTGTTTAAAACATGAGAATATATGCTTGGATAATCATATGGTGTTATATGTGAAATGTATGAATGGATCTAGCATGTACATGAGTTTCGAACCCTAGCTTATTGAAAAATAATTTTCGAAAATTATTTAAAATATTCATAGGATGACCGATTGCTTTATATATATTTTGGTGATGGATTATTGATCTATGATATGTTTAGAGTCCATGGTTTTGATTTGAAATTTTTTTGAGAATCCTAGCCATTTTTCCAAAAAGGACCGAGAGCAATGTGTATATGAATGTTGGTGTATGATTTTATTTTGATCATACAATGGTATATTAATGCTTTAATATATTGTTTATGTATTGTATGATTTTGTTGGAATTTTTGGAAATAAAATACTAAATTGAATCAAAAAAACCGAGGAGCTATTGCTCAATAAGGTGATGATTTAATTTGGTTTTGATGAATGTTTTAATGTTATAATGTTGTATTATAATGTATAAACATAGTGTATAATTATTAAAATTTTTGGAAATCAAATACCTAAGTTAAATCAAAAAAACCGAGAGCACTATGTGCATAAGGTGATGATTTAATTGGTTTTTGATGATTAAATGATGTTATATTGTTATACTATAGTATATAATCATAGTATATAATTGTTGGAATTTTTGAAAACCAAAAACCAAAAATAATCAAAAAAACCGAGAGCTTACAAGCTCATATGGTGATGATTTCAATTGGTTTGGTTGATGTTATGATGTTACAATGTTATAATATAATGTTTAATCATGTTATGATTTAATTAGGATTTTTAGAAATTGTTTGATAATTATTGGGTAATTTATTCGAAAAATACCGTGAGTATTATTATATATTGTGGAATGAATGGTTATGATGAACTATAGGTTATATTAAAGATATATATAGATGTTGGGATATTATACTATGTGTATATCAATTTTGGAAATTTTTGGATAATTATTCCATATTATATGGAATTACCGAATTATATATATGTATATATTCTAATAAATGACAAACAATATCATATGGATTTTATAAATTCATATTCTGGACCATAGTGTATAATAATACACTATATTAATTTAGAAAAAATTTCAAAAGTCATTTAGTATTTTTAAAATAATTATCGAGATTTTTGATAATTAATAATGATTTTAAATCCTTTTTAATTCAGTTTAATAATAAAATATATGTCTAATTAATATTCTGGACATATTTGAAATTTATAAAATTTTATAAACATAGATTACTATGTTTGAGACAAACGTTAGGTTATTAACGTTTTAAAATCGAAAACACGCGTTTTTAATTATTAAGAGGTTTATTTAAATGCGAAATCATTTATAAGTCCTTTGATTTACGTGATAAATCAAGAAATAGGACTTTACGATTTTTAATCGATCGAAATTCGATTTATAAAATAAAATGGTAAGAAATTACTATTTGAAAGTAAAAATTGTTGACTTTGTTGACCAGTGTTGACTTCGTTGACTTTGTAAGTCAAACATACGATTATACCTTAGATAAATACGCCAATACGCGTAAGATGTTCTAATTGAGTATAATACCTCATTGGTAAGAAAAGATTTCACAAATAAAATCCTTATATCGAGAAACGTGCTCATACGTTAAAACGTTTAAACCGGAGGCGTTAAACCGAAATAGTTGAACGTATCTCGAGGAACGAGAACAATTCAATTAAATAACGTATTTGAAAGCATATTGAATTCATTGAGGAATTCAGTTTACATCGATATAAAATATCGAAGTTATCTTAGCTTTTGAAAGTCTCGAAAGACTTGAGCGACGTACTAAAGCCTCGCGTTTTCGTAAAGGTGTGGGCGCAAACGCGGTGACTGGATACTGACGTACGAACAAACCTAGGACTCGATTTACAACGAACCATAGTCCAGGTGGGCTCATTTTCTTACCTCACGAAAGTGGGCTTCTTATCTTCAAAATGTGGGCTCCTTTTCATATCTCACGAAAGTGGGCTTACTTTTCAAACAAGATGTGACTTTACTGTTATTCCAAAATGAGTTTACTTACAATGCTTATTCTACAACTGTTGACAAATGTTTACTGCATTACTTGCCAAAAATATTCTGTTTTGTGTATGGATCCTATCTGTTATGCCCGGGTAGGGCTGTGGCGATGATTTGAACTTTATTATGACAGGTTATGTCATTTGGGTCGCGCCCAACCTTTTAAATGTCGGGTCCTGTGCCGGATGATAAATGCCTTGCTAGGATTGGCGTGAAGGTTGGAATTATTTCTATGTTAACATATGCTTGTGAGAGTGACTGTGTGGTGTACGGGATTACGGCCGGTCACGGCGTCGTAGATGGGAGGCCTCCCTCTCGACGTTTAACTTTTAATACTGTTATGAACTGTTACTATGAGATACGGACCATACACACCAAGAAAATGCTCGGCCGAGCTATGTTTATGAACTGAAAATGTTTTAGTAAGCACAAGGCATTTCAACTAAAACCCTTGTGACTTACTACGATATTGGCGCAGTAATCTTAATATCAAATGTTTTCGGCATAAGTCCACCGAGTGCAATTTCTTGTACTTAGCCTGCATGTTTGTTTTAAATGTGCGGTTGAGCTCGATGGTGATGATGGAGGATGTGTTGAGGAGTCCAGTGTCCTTGACTGTTTATTTAGGATTTGGTTTTCGCCTTGAATACATATCATCATATATGTATTCACACACTTTCCGCTGCTAAACTCTTAACTCTTTTACTTTACGTCATGAACTATTGAGGTCCATCAGACCATGGTAATTCTTTGGGTCTGATGGCCTAAACCTTTTTAATCATTGGATATTGTATTATCGAAACTATCGAGCATGCTAATTATCGTTGATATGTACCTCTATCTCAGTCTGTTGTCCTATAATACTATTCCTAGTATTAGTCACCCTCTAGTCCGGGTCGTCCGGAGTGGGGGCGTGACTGAGTGGTATCAGAGCATTGTTTCTCTTTGTAAACCCAAATTCCTTTTTATTCTAAGTCTAGGTCGAGTCACTGGACTTCTAGTAACCTACTGACTCCCCTCAACACTCCATCACATCGAGCTCAACCGGGAAAAAGGTAACTGCATTCCTTTCTCAAACTCATGAAATGGAAAATTCTTACATGATGAGCAAGTTGGAAGAGCTTTTGAAAGATTTGGTTATTATGAAAATTTTGATGATGGAAATGAAAGTTGAGCAAGAAAATTTTTCCAAATACCTTTAGTTGAACTAATGCAAGTACTCAAGTATTGAGATGAAAGTACATGGTGGTACTAGTTGAATGATCAACACGGGATGAATGAATCCATTTTTGATAAGTATATGAGTTGATTATGATCGTTATTTTGAAACCGTATTTTCAAATTCTCAAATGAGACCTTATTTCCAACTTTCAAAATTTTGTTTATGATGAATGATATGTTATCATAAGACGAACCTAGACTTTAAGGAGCATGCTCATGTATCGTGAAAGGACATAGAAGTATGAACTTCTTTTTCCTTACGAGAACAAAAGAACGATAGGAAGAATGAAAGTGACGATATCCTTGAGCGCGGACAACGAAAGACGAGCGAGAAGGATGAACAAGGACGACCTCAACCTTGGAGATGAACGACGTCGACACTTCATCACCACTTCGACATGAGTGAGCATCGACACAAATCATGAAATGGACATCACTTACGGCTTCAGAATGTTCAGCCTCAACCTAAAGACATGAATATGGTAGACGTATTACGTCGACATACGTCTCGATTTACATTTTTGGCACGATCGCGCAAATTTCCTGCACTGCGCAGTAAATTTGTTTTAGCTAGATCTCTTTCGTTAGGACTCCGATTTACGTATGGTTTTCACCTGCGTACTCCTAACGCACTGATCTTCATTTGTTATGAAGAACAGAATCCCAAATTCTGTCTCCAGAATACGATAGAGTCTGTTGAACTCTAGTTCGAGTGTTTGGTATAAGATAAGGATCTCGTAGCACATACTAAGATGTTATTGGCCTATATGTATACGTTTGGGTAAGACTAAGAAGGTAAGTTGTGATATGTATTGTACATTATGATGTTGCCTACCTTATAGATTACTTGGCCCTCACCTAGTTGCTTCACGTTATGTTTAAGTTATCCTTGCCTGCTTTTGAGATGACGATAGTTGACTTATGTTAGTTTTGATCGTGACAGATGGAGGGGATGAGATACATTGCTCGGAGGAGGATTGGACCGCACCCGACCCCCGAGGAGGTAATGAGCATTTATCGCTCCAGCTGGATGTGTGCTGGAGAGGACTTGGGCGAGTTCCTGGCATACTATCTCCGCCTCGGAGACGCCCGAGCCCACGCTCACCGCTATGATGGCATCGACGCCTCTCTAGCCATACTCCCTTGTGATTGGGAGGACTATGCCCGGGAAGTGTCAGGGGATTACATCTACCGGGCGATGGGCAGCTATGACTTGGTGGGAGATTTGCCCAGATTCGTAAGTCACCTGACTTACGTGTACAGCATTTACGGGGCAGCACCGAGAGGACCCTACCTCCCTCCCCGAGAGTATACCTAGCGGGATGAGTCGCCAGAATGGCTATACACGGAGGTTCCGAGGCAGATTGACCCAGTCGTGCCTCCATTCCTTTTGTGAGGGAAGGCTCGCTTTTAGAGAGGCAAGACGCCCTAGAGCCTTGGGAGAGCCTGTGTTCCCACCCCTACCTGTTGGACACCCCGTACGTCCACCGATACCACCTCCACCACCCATGGCCGCACCGTACCGCCAGTCGAGCATTTCCATCGGACAGCACGGATGAGAGTGATAGACGCATCGGATGGGTATAGCCCAATTCGCTATACTTACAGTCCGATCCGTCACGACTATGAGCTATACGGCGATGACGACTTTAACCCCATAAGAGACATACCGATGGTGGAAGGCGATGGAGCTGGACCATCCGAGGACTACCCGCATGGACATTTCGGCGGCAAGACGACTCCGAGGAAGAGGATGATCCCGAGGAGGACGGACAGTGGGAGGACGCATGATGTAGACCCTGATGAAGCTTAAAGAGATTTTTTTTGCTGTGTTTAAGCTTCTGTTGTTTTCCTTTTCCTATGATTAATTTTTGTGATGGATTTAGAAACCCTGACTTTTGGAAGGCCGTGTAGGCCGGGATTTATGTTTTCTGTATAACCGTTGGTATTAAACATTCTGCCTATGGCAGAAATTTTTGGATATATATATATACATGACCCTGATAGGGCTTTTTCGACAAATTGTGTTGTTAAGGGTGATATATTTTGTTTAGAATCATTTTACAATAAGGCCATAATAGTGTTGGTGTATGTTGAGTTGTGAAAAGAATAAGTGCTAATGATTACACATTTTCTATAGCGGCATGCCTCAGGAAGAAATCGGAGCGGAACCCGGAGGTCGAGGTGGGGAAGGCCGAAAGGAAGGGTAGAATCCACGAGCAAGAAGTCGAGGACATTCCCCAACCACCCTCCACCTCAACCCGATCGCAGGATCGAAGAACTGCTTCTAAGGCGTAACCTCCTGTCTTTAACACAAACGGAAAGGCAACCCGAAGAAGCCGAGCAATGGGTTAGAGCCATTGAGCGGATTTTTACTTTCTTAAGATGCACGGCACATGAAAGGCGTCGTGTGTTACTTTCGGTGATTGGACCATTGATCCTCAGTTCTTATTTTCTCTGACTTACCATTTTCTTCCGTGGGAGGCGGAAAGAAGACCTTCTTCTTGAAAGCAACCGAGGAGTTCTCATGGGAGGACTTGAGGGGGCTGTATGAAATACATCCCCAAAAGCTACAAGAGGAAAAAGGCGAATTTTTCAAAGCGAGAGAGGATGTCATGACCGACTATGATCGCGCTTTGGAACCCACAACTGGTTATGAATGGTGTGATCCACAAAGAGCCACAGCCTCCACAAAGAACAAAGGGTACGACCAGCACAGAGTATTATTCACCACCACACGCATCTGCGAGATGTCGAGATATGCACCCGAGCAGTGGACACCGACTTGAAAATGTCGGAAAAGTTCGGTCGGGGCTAAGAATGGAGATCGCATGTCTCTTGCCAGACCATGGAGACTTGAGCTCTCGCCTGAGCCATGTCCAGAAGATAAGTCGATGTCGGCTCGGACACATAATACCGGACGAGAGGAAAAGGAAGTGGGAACCTAGCTGCGGGAATAACAACCGCGGGAGCTATGGGGCCTTAAGTCACAAGAGCCGTGGCGGAAGCGGACACGAAAGGACAAAGGCGGAAGAGGCGACTTATGCTCCACCGGCAAGGGGACCGCAGGAACAGTTGAGGGCACCTCAATGCCCTAGATGCCATAGATGCCAGTGGATTTTCTAGAAGTTTAGTAACTCAATTCTGGACTTAGTTTTAGAAGGAAATGGGGTTTCAAAGAGCAACTGCTCTGATACCACTCTGTCACGACCCCACTCAGGATGACCCGGAGTGAGCGGACTAATACTAGGAATAGTATTCAAGGATACAGACGACTGTCACGATAGGACGTATTATATAAGAATATAGAACTTAAAATTTAAACATACACTTATACATTTTAGTTTAAAAGGGTTTAGCCAACAGATCCAAAGGATAAGATGATCTGAAGGACTTCATAGTTCCCATTGTTATAATATCCAGCATGAAAATAAAACAGTTCAGAGTTGCAGCGGAAAGTGTGTGAATACATATATGACGATATGTATTGAGGTTATCCATTCTAACGAACATCGAGGACATATGGCTTTCTCAACACTCCTCCATCATCGACAGCGAGCTCGACTGCACGTTTAAAACAAACATGCGGGGCTAAGTACAAAATTTGTACCCGGTGGACTTATGCGAAAACATTTCATTTCGTTTAATTACTCGCCAATATAGTGGTAAGACACTGAGGGTTTTATTTGAAAATGCCTTGTGCTTACTAAAGTTATTTTCATGAGTTTATAAAAGTTGCTTGGCCAAGCATTTTCTTGGTGTACGTGATCCATATCCCTTATTATCATTCCATCATGTAATCATAGTCGAAAGTCGTGAAGGAGGCCTCGCTTCTACGACCCGTGACCGGCCGTGAATTGTCCTTACAAAGACACGGTCACCATCGGTGTACACGTTAATCTAGCTGGTATAAGCCTTAGGCATAGGATCCGATATCGATTTTTATTCAAAGTTGGGAATAACCCATCAACATCACATCATTCATGGATAGGATACAACATACAAAGCGTAAACATTTTGGCGGTAATCATTTAAAAATTTTAGCATTAGTTGAAAAGTACCGTAAACAAAGGCAGGTTGAAAAGAGCGCAAAGTTGTTCTATTTTGGTAATAAAGCCCACAGGGAATTATTGATCGTCTTTAACGTTTTCCTTATTCGTCGGCGTCCGGTGGTGCGTTAGCGTCCACACCTTTATATAAAAGGATGCTTTAGTACGTCGTTTACGTGGTTCGAGACTTACAAAGTCTATAATCAAATTCGATATTTCATATCGGCGTGAATTAATTCCTTAATGAATTTAATTAGTTTCTCAACAGCGTATCAATTTAACATTTCTGGTTCTTGATAGAAGCGAGATATGTGTTATAAATGACCAATTTACCCTTCTTGGTAAATGGTCGATGTTTCATGTTTTTTCGATTTCATGTCCTTAAACATGAAATCTTTTCATATTAATATGATATCATTAGCATATGATACGTCTTACGCATTTTAGCGTATTTATCGAACGTCTTTCGTACGTTGATTTCAAAAGTCAACAATTTTGACTTTTCCTTAGTAATTTAATTACTAAGTTTTATTTTAATATTAAATTCTTTCGAAAATCAATTTCTAATTGATTTCTTTTTATAAACTGTTTTAATATGTTTAAAAATAATTTTTAAACATATAATTCATTATAAATAATGAATTTAAGGATTTAAAATCCTTATTTCTATTTTAAAATAGCTTACGGCTATTTTGAATTTTGACAATCTATTATTTTCTAAAATTGTCCATAATTTCCAAATATGTCTAAAATAATATTAGACATATAATTTTATTAACAACCTTAATTTAAAAGGATTTAAAATCCTTAAAATCTTTAAAACTCCTCGGTAATTATTAAAATTACCAATTGGTGTCTAAAATTTTTCTAATTTTATATAGTGTATTATTATACACTATGGTTATTAATATGTCATGATATCAACCAAACATTGTCCAATCATCACCTTATTATTAATCTGAGGTCTCGGCATTTATAAAATAAATGCTTAATAATTTTTCTAAAATTCTAATAAATTATCATAAGGTCCATATATTAGTCCATGACATATGTATGTCATATAAGTCATGATATAACATTAATATACCATATAAATGGTATATTAGCTTTCGGCTTTTTCACTAAGCATATCAAACAATTTTATAAAATTTCCAACATATATATATCATGCTTATAAACTATAGTGTAACAATGTAACATCATAAAATGCATCAAAGACCACTTGAATCATCACCATTTTTGAGTATATACTCACGGCTTTTTTGAATTCAATGGGTAATTGATTTGTAAAAATTTCAACAAAATCATAAGATGTTTAATTCATATTCTAGATCACTAAAACACTATTGCATGTTACAAATTAAAATCACACATTAACATATACCAATACACACCTCACGGTTCTTTTGAAAAAATAGATAGGATTTTTTTCTAAAATTCCAAGCAATTGGCTATAGATTCACATGATATCATAGATCAATTATATGCAATTGCATGTCTCAAACAAAAATCATTCCTTAACATATATATATATATATGTTCGGTTATTTTGGAAAAGTATAGCATAGACTTTCTAAAAATTACCAATAATTAGTTATGGTCTCACATAAACTCATAAATTAATTATATGTATTTGCATGTTCCAAAATAAAAATAAATCATCATGTAACCATATATATATATCTCGGTCATTATGAAAAAAAATAGTAAGGGTTTTTTTTCTAAAAATTCCCAATTAATTTATATGTACTCTCAATACATTATAAATCATTAATTTCACATTGCATGTACCAAATAAAAACCATACATCCACTTATAAATTCATATATGCTTCGGTTCTTTTAAGAAAAATAGCCTAGATTTTTCTAAAATTTTCAAATAAATACCATAGACACATATAACATTATAGATCATAGATTCAAGTCCAAATAATTTCTCAAGGCTCTCGGCCATTTCAAAAATTTTCATACATGTTTGAATAAAATTTTTAAAACATGATTTAGGCTTCCAAATAGTATGCTATACATTCTTAGAACATAACATACTCATATATTCGTAAGATTTTGAGGTTGGATCATACATGCAAGACTTAATAATGTAGGAACACTAACATCCATATTTATCTACCATAAACTAACACATATACACAAGATCTTCCAAAGTAAAAAAAAAATTAAGAACACATGCAATGCTCTTGCATTGTGTTCGGCAGTTTTTTTTTTTTAAAACAAAGGAAACAAGCAATGCTTGAATCAATACCTACCTTGTTGGTATAGATTAAATGGACAAGGTACAAGGTGTTGATGTGTGGTATGGAAGAAGAGAAGAAGAAAATGAAGCTTGAAGGAGGTGATGGTGCTCTCGATTTTGCAGAAAAAAAAATGGAGAAGAAGAGGTGAGTCGAGAGAGAGAAAATGAGGGATTGAGAGAGAATGAGAGGATATGTAGTGTAGATGTGTTTGAGTGTATGAGAGGTGAAAAGAAAATCTGAATATTCCCCACATACACTCGTTCTCGTCCTCTCCATACCACACAGAGACTCTTGAGTTCTATATTATTTTATGTAGATAGTGGGCACTCTCATGAGTGCCTACACATAGAAATCTGAAAATAGATATAATATATATATTATAATGGTGTTGTAATAATAAAAACCTGATTATATATATCATATATATATGCATGTAAGAGTGATACAATTAAAACACACTTTGTTATATACATATATATAGTACACGGCTTTTATGCCCAATACCCATTAAATAATTTAATTCCATGCTAAACATATATATATATACATCATATAATATAATTTAGATGATAATTAATATCATAGGTTAATTAAATAGCATAAAAGAAGAAAATAATTCAACTTATGCCCAAGAAAAATGGCCATCGGCCCTTTGGTTAAAACATAGGTTAAAAATTTTATTTCATATCATTCATAGGTATATTCACCAAGGTATATGATTTAAATGATAATCATATCATAGGATAATTAATTAGAACAAAAATTTTCGAACTAAACCCTAATTTCAAGATATTAGGGTTTTCGAAACTAAGGTTGAGCTTTTTATTCATTCTAATGTTCAAGCATTAATTAAATGCTTATTAGTCTGTAATATCATAAAAATATCATAAGAAATAATTTCCTAAAGTTTCTTGATCATTAAAACCATCATTCATCTTATCTCTAGCGTTGGCGTTTGAAAGCGTCTCAACGTTACGTGTCGACTCATTTTAAAATGGTCGTAAATACTCGTAATCTCATTACAAAAATATTCCATTAATAATGGAATGAAATTCCAACTTGATTGCTTAAGAAATATTGTGACATTTCGTAAAACCCGTCTTTTAAGCTTCATTTTGCGTGGCGCGTTTTTAGAAAAGGTCAAAAGGTTGACTTTTGTTTGGTGATCGGCCGTCACGAAACCTCGAGCGTTCTGAAGAGTGTCTTGTGTGAATTCATAGACACTAAGTATGCGGGTTTTCGACCACCCATGAAGGTTTGGCACTCAGGGAAGTTATCAAAACCGGACTTTTCATTGGTCTTTTAAAGCATATCTTGTTTATAGTCATTGTGTCGGTATTTTATTTCGTGTCCATGGGTACCAAGTTTGCTAAATTTGGAGTCCGTTTGCAAAAGTTGCGTCATTTTTGTGTTTTCGAAAAGGGCGCTTCTTGTAATGATACTGTGACCCTCGAATTTTCCTATAAATAGGAGGCTAGGGCCTTCATTTTCAACGTTCATTTCCTTCGTCTCTCTGTGTTTACGGAAGAGCCGAGCAGCTCAGTGCTGCTGCGAGGCACGGGAGGAGTGGGGATCGAGCCGGGGAGGCTCAGCGGCGGCGCCATTGCGCTGCTGCCGAGCCACCACCGCCGATCAACCACCCCCCGGGCAGCCCGTTTTTCGGTTTTTGTCCTTTTCTTGTTTTGATTCCGCCTTTTAGTAGATCGTATAGCATAGAACTCGGGATTCTAAAGGGACGAGGCAGGAGAAAGCAATGGAGGCCGGCAATTGGCCGCCGCACCACCGCCAATTGCCGCCGATTTGCTGCCTTGTTGGCCGCCGTTTGGTGGCCGACAGCCTGCCTTTGCTCTGGTCCTTTAGGTTTGAGTTCGGGCTATGCATTCTACTAAAGTACCGATTCCGTTTTACATTTTTCGCGTTTACGCATGTCGGGATGTTTTCCGTTGCTTGAGTTTTCTAAAGGAAGTACATGCCGGGTTATCCATTTTCAACGTCGTTTGTCATTCCATGTTAGTCGTTATGCATATTGCTTATGTTTCCATTTTCATGCATCGATTTTGGATGGTTTATCACAGATCGAGGATAGCATCGATTTTGAAGCTTCTTGTTGCTAAGATTTGAGTCGACTTGCATGCATGCATATTTTGAAGGTACCCTATTATAGGTCTTGATGCCACGAATATATTTCCTTACGCATCGAGTTGATTTGAAAACCGGAGAGTGCCAAATGTGGGTTCGAAAGTCGAAAACCCTAATTTTGCTACGATCATCGTTTGGATCACGTTGTTGCTTTGCTTTGTGGGAAGTGACCCCAAAGTTGTTCCGTCTTGTTACGGTACCTACCGGTCGCGATCGGTGAAGTCATCGGATCCGTAGATATCTCTCGGTTGGCGTTTTAAATCATTCGAGGTTGGGTTATATATGCTTATTTTGAGTTATTTACTCGATATTTCAAAATAAAACATATGCGCGTAAAATGTTTTGTGAAATTATTCTTGTTCTCGATCGAATATGGTTCTATCATGGTTGTGCACGGATCTCTATTCGGTGGGTTGATCACCATCTTGAGTATTGATCATAAGGGGATGACCCAGAACACGTGGTTATGGTTACGAAGGATGACCCGGAAGTCCACACGGAAAAGGTAATGAGGTGGTTATGGTTACGATGGGGATTTGACCCACTGAAGTCCACACCGAGTTAGCCATTGGATACGTTCGGGCGTGGGCCGGTGGATATGTTAGGGCGAATGAATGTCATGTGATGGGCTGGCGGGATACGTTCCGAGCCGTGGTTCATGGTTCTATGATGGGAGTAATGATAATAACGGATCGGTATCGAAAATGAAAAATCTATTTTGCTTACTTAGAAGTGGTTTACGTTTTAAAACCTTCTAAGGTAAGTGCTCTAAACACTGACTTCATGACTCTTTTGATTTATGATAAAACCCGGTGAGTCGCTAGTACTCACTTGAAACTCTTTTTCAAATCTTTTCACGGATGGAGGAGAATTTGGCGGGCGGCCGAGGGGTGGGCTGCGGGTTCTTCATGCTATGCTTCCGCGATGTTGTGTTATATCGTACTCGATAACTATGTATT
This sequence comes from Salvia rosmarinus, assembly GCA_036937905.1. NCBI lineage: Eukaryota > Viridiplantae > Streptophyta > Magnoliopsida > Lamiales > Lamiaceae > Salvia > Salvia rosmarinus. Next base: position 47,845,811 of record CM072816.1, read on the forward strand.
CTTGTCCCTTATTTGCTTTACGATTGGGAACAAGATTTGTTATGTTATTCTGTGTGAGTCTCGTCTGAGCATGCTATGTGGTTGACGGTCTAGTTGACGAGGATGTAATGCTATTTTGCCTTCTTGCATTACTTATAATAAACCAAGATCATGTTTTACGAAGTTATGATATCGATATTATTACATTGGTGGATTGTTTGTGCACCCTCCCTTCGGATATGTCCTAGTTATAGAGGAGATCTTGCCCGATTTCATGGTCACGTCTTCTTATCATGTATGTTATATGTATCCCCTTTTCCCTTCTTAACCCCACCCCTAATCACACCCCGCATCCGTGCCTTCCCTCGGGAATTGGGCGTGACAGATTAATATCGAGCAACGATCTTTGTTTTGACATCTAGCTTTGTTATCGATGCAGTTAGTATCGAGCGATGTTCTTGTACGACATCTATCTTTGTTATTTGATATCAAAGCGGTTTGTTTGCTTTATATCATATGCGTTCTTGAAATTGAGTGTTTAGAACTTGTTCTTCTAAACTGCATTTATCGAGTCTGACTACCCTCATTTCGCGTCGATCCGCCTCCTTTAAAAGGGGATGAGGTATGTGTTTATTCTTTGATGCTTTATGTGGCTATGTGATGCTTGATGTGATCTTGGTTTCATGTGTTTGGCACAGGTAAGAGTTTCTGTGATGTAAGCGTGATATGGATGAGTATGGTTGAATGGTGATGTGGATGTGGAAGTGATTGTTGATGGAACAAAAGGGGCACGTGTGGGTGTGATGTGAAAATCGTTTATATGATATGATGTGATTGATGTGATCACGTATGGTTGATGTAAGTCTATGTGTTTACATAGCAATATATTGTTGATTGAAAATCTTGTTTATTTTGATAAGCGAGTGCTTGTAAGTGAATCTGTTTGCTTACGTGATTATATCGATATTGATATTGATATGTGTTGAAATGAACATGTGTATGAGACATGATTACCCGGATGACCGGGATGGTAAAGGAAGCGTGAATATTTGTTGTTGTTTTATGATGAACTAACATGTAGGTTTATGGATATTCGATGGCCCGACAGCGTTGGTTAAGATCTCACGAGAATGGATGAGCATATCCGTAAATTCGGGGAATGTGCCGGATTATTCATGAGCCATTGGGAGTATTTAGGAAGATTTGTTGGGTTATGGAGAAAGGTTCGAGGCGGTGGGAAAGTGTCGAATCGAGGCCTACTATCGGATGGCGAAAGGCTACCGACGGGATGACAACCGGGCGGAAAGCGAGGACATGTGTTGTTCGAGCGGGATCTATCACGAGGCACCTTACCTTGGACTTTCTTGAGTTCGCTTGCTCGAGTATGGAGGCGATGGGACAGACCACGGTATACCATCGAGGAGGATGTGGTTGCGAGACACCCTCGAGGACCGATCCAGATCGATGATAGGGATGATGTTCCCGAAGAGCCGTTGGGAGAACAACCATCAATCAGGCGATCGCCAGTTGCACCAGAGATACACGGTCACTACACCTCCATCGACGATCCTTACCTTCCGGAGGACCCGGAATGACTTTGAGGCAGGAACTTCCAGGACGAGAGGTATTGTCCGTCCGACAGTGGCAACGAAGAAGCCCAGGATCAGGATCTTCATGCCACCGAACTGTGTCAGTCTGGCATCCAGGGAAGGCGACTCTGAGGAAGAAGAGGAGGACCCAGATGAGAACGAGGAGGATAGTGAGGATTCGGAGGACCCGGTGATCCAGATAGCCGATGACTCTGATGAGATCGGGCACATTGAGGAAGGGCAAGCGCCAGAGACAGGGACTCAGGCACAGCTTTCACCTGATACTCAGGCAATCAGAGCACAGCTTGGATGGGATCATACCCAAGAGAGGCTTGCTTCCATGCAGGATCGCTTTTACGGCGGCGGCCAATTGAAGCCACGATTGGAAGGAAAGGGAAGATGAGGAGAGCGAGAATGGAACCGGCTGGGACGGCGGGGAATAGTAAGCGGATATGGAGGGCGAGGATCTAGGTAGTCGGTGTATGCAGTGGCGATCGCGATCTGCTAGAAGCATGGACGAGCGGCGTCTTTGTGATGGCCGGTCGATTCTTTTGCTCACATCGACCTTTTGGTGACATACCTTGATCTTGTATTTTGGCGGTCCTTCATGGACCTTTGAATATTCGATACTAACGCATCTATGACAGGATGTTTATGTTTGATGCTTATATGTGATATGAGCTATGCCGTGATGATATATGATCTATGTGATGTGTGATGATGATGTTATGTGAAATGCATAACGATGATATGTTAAGGATTGCATGATTATATGTGATCGTGCGTGATATGTGATATATGTGATGATATGTGATATGGGTGATGATATATGTTATGCGATGATACCGGTTATCTATGAAGCGTTTCTAATGTTTGAAGCGTCGATGCAGAATGCGAGAACAAGGAACCGGAGGAACAATAATGTGGAAGAAGCCGGGAACCACCTTTGGTTCGGTGACATGCGATCGAGAGTTTTCGCAGCGAGAATCCCCACATTCGACGGTCTCGGCGAACCGATCGGCCGAGAGCGGATCGATCCACGAAAGGATCTTGAATACATCGGTGCGAAGAAGCGAAAAAGCTGAATGCGCGATCTTTCGACTAACCGATGAGGCGATTTACGGTGGGAATCCGTGAGAAGGACTCTAACACCGGGACGATGGGCAAGGTATCGTGGGAAGATTTCGAGGAAGAACTCATGGAAAATGCGTGCTGGCGTTCTGAGCGAGAGAAGGCAAAACGAGTTGGAATCTTCGTCGAGGAGAAGGGCGGTCACCGAAATGCGATCGCTCGTTCGATAAATACATCACGTTATGCTACGTGCACAGTTGGCGAGGCTGCCGAGGCGAGCGAGTTCGAGAGAGGACTCAGGCCGGAGATCGAATTTCGCTCGTCGATCGGGGAGATCGGCGTATCGCGATCCTTGAACCGGGCATTAAACATTGAGTCGATGTTGCCCGGGAGAGAACAATGCCACCGGACAGCCATCGGCGGAGGAAGAGGTAAGAGAAATGGGAAGATCGGGAAAGGCAATCGGTGTTCCAGGGAACGGGCGGTCGATGATTCCAGGAATCAAGGCATTCAGAGAAAAGGCAACCTTGGGAAGGAATTTCCAACCCGTGCGGCGGTGGAAAAACCTTGGTGCGAAATGCCAAAGGAATCATTTCGGCGATGCGAGACAAGGTAGCACCGAGTGCTATCGTTGTAAGAAATCTGGACATTACGCTCGAGATTGTCAGTTAGGAGGCGGCGGTGCGGCCGCCAATGATGGCGACATCCAGCTCATGAGAGAATCATGCTCCGCCGAGGACAAACAACGGCGGGAGGTCACCTAGGCCGACAAACCAAAGGCCACCGCAGCAGCAAGGGTGTGCGCCTGAATCGGCGAGCAGCTCAGCTCCGGAAATCTTGCGGTATAATCCATATGAGTGATATACCCGTTTTAGCTTTGTTTGATCACGAGGCCTCACATTCTTTCGTTTCGAGAATCGCGTGTGAGAGGTTGGGTTTGGTACCCAAGAAATCACAGTACCACAAAATTAGCATCCGTCGAAGTGCTAAAGCGAAAGAGATATGCCGAACCGTGAAGTAGAAATCGTGAGCGAAGGTCTTTGTCAATTTGCATGTCATCGGAATGGAAGATTTCGATGTCATCTTTAACATGGATTGGTTGGAAAAGCACATGGCGACTATCGTTGTCTCGAGAGAAGTTGCTTTTCGAGCAGTAGAAGGAGTGGAAGTTTGTTTCCACGGCATAAGGATGGGTGTTTGCGTGCGATGATCTCGGCCGAAGGCGGTGAGGATGATCGGGAAGGAAGTCAACATCAAACTTTCTTGGTAAGTTTGACGGGCTCGATGAACAGCATAGCGATTGCGAAGAGGAGCGATGGTGTGTGAATATCCGGACGTGTTTCAGAGGACTTGCGGGTTTACCACGATGAGACAAGTGGAATTCACTATTGATTTGGAACCGGAGGAAGCGACACCGATATCAAAGGCACCATATAGAATGGCACCTAAAAATTGCAAGAAGCGAAAGCGCGATTCTGCGAGGCTGTTGGATCTAGGTTTTATCCGACCTAGCGTGTCGCCGTGGGGAGCGCCCGATTACGTTCGTCGAGAAGAAGGATGGGTCGATGCGGATGTGCATTGACTACGGAGTGAATAAGGCGGCGATCGAAAACGGATATCCTCTTCCAAGGATCGGCGATCTTTTGACCAGCTCGAGGGCGAGTGTCTTCTCTAAGATCGATTTGAGGTCGCTACCACCGGTGAAGATCGGGAAGGAGGGCGTTGCGAAGACCGCGTTGAGCGAGGTATGGGCACTCTGAGTTCATCGTGATGCCGTTTGGTTTGACCAATGCGCGGCGATCTTCATGGATCGATGAATCAAGTTTTCATGGTCGAAGCTTGTGAAGCAAGTTTCGAGAGTTAAAGAAGAAGCTAACAACGCTCCGGTGTTAGCCGTGCGGAAGGGAACGATGGGTTTGTGGTCTACACCGATGCATCCAAACTTGGTTTGGGTTGCGTTCTCATGCGAGCGGAAGGTTATAGCTTCGGCGTCTCGTCGATTGAAACCGCACGAGTTGAGCTACCCAACTCACGATGCGGGTTAGCGGCGATCGTTCATGCGTTGAAGATTTGGAGGCACTATCTCTATGGAGTTAAGTGTGAAATCTTCACGGATCACAAGAGCTAAAGTATTTCTTTGAACAAAGAGAGTGAACATGAAGCAAAGGAGATGGCTAGAGTTGGTGAAGGATTATGATTGCTCTATCGGTTATCACCGGGAAAAGCGATGTCGTAGCGAGATGCCCTTAGTCGCAAGTCGAGGCGAGTTGGGATATCTTCTTCAAGAGGAAGAGCTTATTCGAGATTTCGAGAAGCTCGGCTGGAAGTGATTCATCCACGGAATCGGTCAAGGATTCATCGCGACTTTGACGGTGAGCCGGTTTGAGAGAAGCCATCGTGAGTCTTGCGAGAGAGGCGAATTCTGGAAAGGATGCGTTTGAAAGCGAGGCTAGAGGATAGCAAGGGTTTCACGGAGCAAAGGATAGCGCTACTATTCCGAGGAAGGTTATGTGTGCCACTCAATAGGAATTGAGAGATAAAATCATGGGTGAAGCTCATGAGGCACCGTATCTGACTCATCCAGGAAGCACCAAAATGTCTGAGAGACCTTAAGAGGAACTTTTGGTGGGAAGGGATGAAAAAGGATGTAGCAGCGTTTGTGGAGCGATGTTTGGCTTGTCGACAAGTGAAAGTTGTACACCAACGTCCGTCGGGATTGTTGCAACCGCTACCAATCGAGAATGGAAATGGGATCATATCGGTATGGATTTTGTGGTGAGTTTTCCAAGGTCGTGAGAGGAAACACTTGCTATATGGGTTGTCGTCGATGGTAGGCGAAGTCGACTCATTTCTTACCGATTCGGATGGCGTCACGGGTTAGATAAGCTCGCTCGACTTCGTCGAAAATAAATGCGGTTACATGGTGTCTGGTATCGATTCGTCGGATCGTGACCGAGGTTCACATCAAGGTTTTGGAGGAGTCTGCGAGGAAGCCGTGGGGACCAAGTGAATCTTAGTACGGCATTCCATCCTCAAGCGGACGGTCGATCGGAAAGAACGATTCGAGGTTTTGGAAGACATCTTTGCGGCGATCGTGGCGACGAGAGGAGAAATGGGAAGAGATACTACCTTTGGTAGAGTTTGCCTATAACAATAGTTATCGAGCCACCATAGGAATGGCTCCCTATAGGCGTTGTATGGAAGGAAGTGTCGATCGCCACTTTATTGGGACGAAGTGGGCGAGAGGAAGATGTTAGGACGAGAGATGGTTCAGCAGACGGTCGAGGTTATCGATCGAGATCAGCGAAGGATCAAGGAAGCTCGGGACGAGCGAAAGTCCTATGCGGACAAGCGTCGTCTGGATCTTGATTCATGATCGGAGATCGCGTTTTCCTAAGGTTTCCCGACGAGAGAGTCGTTCGTTTGGGAAGCGAGGTGAGATTCTGACCGAGGTTCGTTGGACCTTCGAAGTTCTTGAAAGGATAGGCCCGTTGCCTATAGGTTAGCTTTGCCGCCAGCATCGGAGATGTTCATGGCGTGTTTCACGTTTCTCGGTGAGAAAATGCGTGTTCCACCCAAACACGTGATCAAGCATGATCAAGTGGTTCTTGCTCGGGATCGAGTTACGAGGAAGGCCGGTGGCTATCTTGGAGCGAGAGTCGAGGAATTGAGGAACAAGCGGTTCCGTTGGTGAAGGTGTTGTGGAATCACCACGGAGAGGAAGAAGCTACGTGGGAGTTGGAAGATAAGTTCGGGGCTCGATGCCACAGGTTGTTTTCTCCACGTGTTTGAAATTTCGAGGGCGAAATTTTTATAAGGAGGAGGGATGTAAAACCCGTCTTTTAAGCTTCATTTTGCATGGCACGTTTTTTGAGAAAGGTCAAAAGGTTGACTTTTGTTTGGTGATCGACCGTCACGAAACCTCGAGGCGTTGAAGAGTGTCTTGTGACGAATTCATAGACACTAAGTATGCGGGTTTCGACCACCCATGAAGGTTTGGCACTCGGGAAGTTATCGAAAACCGAACTTTTCATTGGTCTTTAAAAGCATATCTTGTTTATAGTCATTGTGTCCGGTATTTTATTTCGTGTCCATGGGTACCAAGTTTGCTAAATTTGAGTCCGTTTGCAAAAGTTGCGTCATTTTGCGTTTTCGAAAAAGGTCGCTTAGCAACAATTTGACCCACGAATTTTCCTATAAATAGGAGGCTAGGGCCTTCATTTTCAACGTTCATTTCCTTCGTCTCTGTGTTTACGGAAGAGCCGAGCAGCTCCGTGTACTGCTGAAGTCACTGGAGGAGTGGGGATCGGCCGGGAGGCTCGGCGGCGCCATTCTTGGCTTTGCCGAGCCACCACCGCCGATCAACCACCCCGGGCAGCCCGTTTTCGGTTTTGTCCTTTTCTTGTTTTGATTCCGCCTTTTAGTAGATCGTATAGCATAGAACTCGGGATTCTAAAGGACGAGGCGGAAAAAGCGGAGGCCAGCAGCCAATTTGGCCGGCGCCCACCGCCAATGCCGCCGATTTGCTGCCTTGTTGGCCGCCGTTTGGTGGCCGGCAGACCCTGCTACTCTGGTCCTTTAGGTTTTGAGTTCGGGCTATGCATTCTACTAAAGTACCGATTCCGTTTTACATTTTTTCGCGTTTACGCATGTCGGGATGTTTTCCGTTGCTTCGAGTTTTCTAAAGGAAGTACATGCCTGGGTTATCCATTTTCAACGTCGTTTGTCATTCCATGTTCGTCGTTATGCATATTGCTTATGTTTCCATTTTCATGCATCGATTTTGGATGGTTTATCCTAGATCGAGGATGAGCATCGATTTTGAAGCTTCTTGTTTGCTAAGATTTGAGTCGACTTGCATGCATGCATATTTTGAAGGTACCCTATTATAGGTCTTGATGCCTCGAATATATTTCCATACGCATCGAGTTGATTTGAAAACCCGGAGAGTGCCAAATGTGGGTTCAGAAAGTCGAAAACCCTAATTTTGCTACGATCGTCGTTTGGATCACGTTGTTGCTTTGCTTTGTGGGAAGTGACCCCAAAAGTTGTTCCGTCTTGTTACCAGGTACCTACCAGTGCGATCGGTGAAGTCATCGGATCCGTAGATATCTCTCGGTTGACGTTTTAAATGCATTCGGGTTGGGTTATATATGCTTATTTTGAGTTATTTACTCGATATTTCAAAATAAAACATATGCGCCGTAAAATGTTTTGTGAAATTATTCTCGTTCTCGATCGAAGATATGGTTCTATCATGGTTGTGCGGATCTCTATTCGGTGGGTTGATCACCATCTTGAGTATTGATCATAAGGGGATAGACCCCGAACACGTGGTTATGGTTCTGAAGGGGATAGACCCCGGAAGTCCACACGGAAAAGGTAATGAGGTGGTTATGGTTCTGATGGGGATTTGACCCACAAGTCCACACCGAGTTAACCACCGGATACGTTCGGGCGTGGGCCATTGGATATGTTCGGGCGAATGAATGTCATGTGATGGGTGGCGGGGATCGTTCGAGCCGTGGTTCATGGTTCTATGATGGGAGTAACAAGAATAACGGATCGGTATCGAAAATGAAAAATCTATTTTGCTTACTTAGAAGTGGATTTACGTTTTAAAACCTTCTAAGGTAAGTGCTCTAAACACGCTTCATGACTCTTTTGATTTATGATAAAACCCACCGAGTGCGCTAGTACTCACCCCAAACTCTTTTCAAATCTTTTCACGGATGGAGGAGGGTCGGACGGGCGGCGAGGGTGGAGCTGCGGGTTCTTCATGCTATGCTTCAGCGATGTTGTGTTATATACGTACTACGATAACTATGTATTCTTGTCCCTTATTTGCTTTACGATTGGGAACAAGATTTGTTATGTTATTCTCACGTGAGTCTCGATCTGAGCATGCTATGTGGTTGACCGGTCTAGTTGACGGGATGTAATGCTATTTTGCCTTCTTGCATTACTTATAATAAACCAAGATCATGTTTTCGAAGTTATGATATCGATATTATTCTTGGTGGATTGTTTGTGCACCCCTCCCTTCGTGATATGTCCTAGTTATAGAGAGATCTTTGCCCGATTTCATGGTCACATCTTCTTATCATGTATGTTATATGTATCCCTTTCTTCCCCGCTTAACCCCACCCTAATCACACCCCGCATCCGTGCCTTCCTCGGGAATTGGGCGTGACAATTTCAATAGTCGATATGCATTCGACGTTAAAAACGTACTGCCGATAAAAGTTAATACTTTTGATTTCTTTCATTCACTAACTTCGAGTGAGTGTAACAGGAAATTATTCCTTGTAAACAATTGAAATCATACTTGATTTCATACGTGATTTGATTTCACGGCAAAAATTTTATTTTACGGGTTTTAAAGACCGTAATTAGGCTTTTAAAAACTGCGGGTTATTACAACATATCATCATATATGTATTCACACACTTTCCGCTGCTAAACTCTTAACTCTTTTACTTTACGTCATGAACTATTGAGGTCCATCAGACCATGGTAATTCTTTGGGTCTGATGGCCTAAACCTTTTTAATCATTGGATATTGTATTATCGAAACTATCGAGCATGTTAATTATCGTTGATATGTACCTCTATCTCAGTCTGTTGTCCTATAATACTATTCCTAGTATTAGTCACCCTCTAGTCCGGGTCGTCCGGAGTGGGGGCGTGACACAATATCCTATGATAACACTTAAACATGGATTATATCACAACATAACATCATGTACTAATATTTTCGAAAATCATATACTTATGTACTAAAGTTTTCCAAAAATTCTACATAAAATCATACAAGCATAATTAATACCCTAGATCATGATTTCATGCTCAAATCAACAATTAAAAATCATAATCATCAACATCTCATGGTCTCATGCTTTCGGTCCTTGTACAAAATTTGATAACATGTAATATTCCAAAGAAACGAACGAATAATTACGGTGTTTTAAACCCGTGATTTACGGTATATTATTGCTATGACATCGAATATTGTGATTTCGATTCAGTATTATTATAACGAACTCCTTTTTATATTCACTAAGGATTGTGAATTAAGGAATTGAAATATTACGAAATGGTTCGTCAATATATTTTAACGTCGAACGCGTATAGAACGTCAGTATTTTATGGAATTTCCGGAGCAGTAAAGCCTGGAATTAAATTCCATATTAATTCCTTTATTAAATGGAACATATTTATTAAGTAATTACGAACTTACTGCGACCATTTTGAGATGAGTCGATTTTGATCGTTTTGAGACGTTTTGAACGTCAACGTCTAGAGAAGTTTTGAAAAATGAGTTTAATGCTCAGGAAATTATAATAATTAATTTCCTATTATTATTTTATATAATTACAGTATTATTAATTATTAAAAACAATTTTTATACTATTAAAACTAGATAATTCCAATTTATGGAATTCGAAAACCCTAATTCCTAAATTAGGGTTTGGTCACATGAAATGATACCATTAAATTATCCTATGTTGTCTAAACTATATGTTATGATATATATGAATATTATTAAGCATTAAAAACACTTTAGAACCATGAAAACTCGATAGTGTTTAATTATGGGTTTCGAAACCCTAATTTTAAAATTAGGGTTTTGATTGCATGAAATGATGCTATTATTTTATCCTATGTTATTAATTATTATCTAAAACATATATTATGAAATATATGGGTATATTTCGATCGAAATTGACATGAGTATCAATAATAGGTTTGATTTATATTTTTATTCCTATTATTATCGGTAATTTTCGAATAAATGCCTATGTGTTGATTTAATTATTTAAATGGCTTGTATTATATATCTATATATGTCTTATACCTTGATTAATATATGGTATTAAAGTGTAATAATATTTAAATCACCCCTTGGATCATACACATGCGCCGGCTACACCCTCCCAACATACATGATTATACCTTTTTCTCTTGGCCAATGCATGAGAGCCCTTTTTAGACTAGCATATCATCACCATCCCACTCCCAAGAGGCTGCCAATTTTTAATTATTTTTGTGTGAGAGAGAGGGGGGCGCCGAGTGAGGGAGATAGATTTAGGAGAGGGATCCTTCACATTCTTCTCCCATTTCATACTCCACACTCACTTCAAACTCTCACCACTCTCAAAACACTCTCTCCTCTCCCCAAAAACCTGCAAGAACCGAGCCTTCCTCCCCCATTTTCGAGAGCTTCTCCTTCTTCATTCTTCATTTTTATCTTCTCCCCTTCCTCATCCATTCACAAACCTTGATACCTAGATATTGTTCCTTGATTCCATAGCCATTTCCAAAGGTAAATGAGACACCATAGTACCGATTACTCTCTCCATTGTTGTTGTAATAACCCGCAGTTTTAAAAAGCCTAATTACGGTCTTTAAAACCGTAAAATAGAATTTCACCGTGAAATCAAATCAAATTGAAATCGAATATGATTTCGATTATTTACGCAGGAATGATTTCCTGTTACACATTCACTTGAATTCGTGAATGTAAGAAGCGAAAGTTTTAAATTTTATCGGCAGTATATTTTTAACGTCGAATGCATATCGACTGTCGAAATTTCACGATATTTTTGTAATATTCCAAAGAAACGAACTTATGATTACGGTATTTTAAACCCGTAAATTAGGGTTTTGCCGTATATTATTTTTATGACATCGAATATTGTGATTTCGATTCAGTTCTCTATTAACGAATTCCTTCTTATATTCACTAAGGATTGTGAATTAAGGGATTGAAATATTACGAAATGATTCGTCAATATATTTTAACGTCGATCGCGTATCGAACGTCTGTATTTTATGGAAATTTCTGAGCTGTAAAGCTTGGAATTAATTTCCATCTTAATTCCTTTATTAAAAGGGATATATTTATAAATTAAGTACGAGCTTACTACGACCATTTTGAGATGAGTCGATTTTGAACGTTTTGAGACGTTTTGAACGTCAACGTCTAGAGACGTTTTGAAAAATGAGTTTAATGCTCAGGAAATTATAATAATTAATTTCATTATTTTATATAATTACAGTATTAATAATTATTAAAATCAATTTATATGCTATGAAAACTTGATAATTCCAATTAACGGAATTCGAAAACCCTAAGTTTATAAACTATGGTTTTTCACATGAAATGATACCATTAAAATTATCATATGGTATCTAAACTATATGTTATAATGTATATGAGTATTATTAAGCTATAAAATCAATTTTTGGAGCATTTAAACTCGATATTGCTCATATATAATTTTCGAAACCCTAGTTTCGAAAATTTGAGTTTGTTTGCATGAAATAATATATTTAAATTATCCTATGCTATTATTTATTATCTAAATCATATATTATGATATATATGAGTATATTATGATCGAAAATAACATGTGTATCAATAATAGGTGTGATTTATATTTTTATTCCTATTTTCCTATCTATTATCGGTAATTTTCGAAATAAATGCCTATGCTTGATTTAATTATTTTAATGGCTTGTGTTTTATATATATGACCATGTATTATATATATAATGTATTAAGGAGTAAAATAAAAATCATCCCACCTATTTGGAGCCCCTAACCGTCAGCCATCATGCTCCAACAAGGCATGATGTGCACCTTTCCATGGGCCAATGCATGAGGAGCCTTTCTAGCCTACTCTAATCATTACAACACTCTACACACTCAGCCATAATTCCTATTGTGTGTGTGGGTGAGTGACCGAGAGAGAGAGAGACAATAAGGGAGGGGACTCTTCCCCTTCTTCACCCCACTCTCATTATACACTCTCATACCATTTTGAACTCCCATTTTTCTCTCCTTCCTCTCCCAAAAACATGAAACAACCGAGCCATCCCTCCCCATTTTCAGAAAAAATCGAGAGCTTTGCTTCTTCTCCTTCTTCTCATTCCTTCACCAAGCTTAATACCATACCATATTCTTGTGATTCCATACTTATTCCAAGGTAAATACAAGACCAAGTACCGATTCCATCTCCATTTTTGCTATAAAAATCGAGAGCTACACATATGTATGTTCATATGTTTTAAATGTTCTTATGGATGAGCTATATGTTTATATATTGTTATTGATGTTTATAATGTTTAAAACATGAGAATAGATGCTTGGATAATCATATGGTGTTATATGTGAAATGTATGAATGGATCTAGTGAATGTACATGATTTTCGAACCCTAGCTTATTGAAAAATAATTTTCGAAAATTATTTAAAATGTACATAGGATGACCGATTGCTCTATATTTATTTTGATGATGGATTATTGATCTATGATTGTTTAGAGTCCATGGTTTTGATTTGATATTTTTTTGAAAACCCTAGCCATTTTTCCAAAAGGACCGAGAGCATGTTTGCTCATACCTTGGTGTATGATTTTATTTTGATCATGCAATGGTGTATTAATGCTTTAATATATTGTTTACGTATTGTATGATTTTGTTGGAATTTTTGGAAATCAAATGCTAAATAAATCAAAAAAACCGAAGAGCTATTGCTCAATAAGGTGATGATTTAATTTGGTTTTGATGGATGTTATTGTGTTATAATGTCATATTATAATGTAGAAACATAGTGTATAATTATTAGAATTTTTGGAAATCAAATACGTAATTTAAATCAAAAAAACCGAGAGCACTATGTGCATAAGGTGATGATTTAATTTGTTTTGATGATATTATGATGTTAAATTAGTATACTATAGTATATAATCATAGTATATAATTGTTGGAATTTTTGGAAACCAAACCCTAATTAAAATCGAAAAAGCCGAGAGCTTACAATCTCATATGGTGACGATTTAAATTGGTTTGGTTAATATTATGATGTTACAATGTTATAATATAATGTTTGATCATAATAGAATTTATTTAGAATTTTTAGAAATTGTTTGATAATTATTGGGTAATTATCTTGAAAATTACCGTGAATATTATATATATTGTTGAATGAATGGTTATGATGGACTATAGGTATTATTTGTGACATATGTTGATTTTGGGATATTATACTATGTGTATATCAATTTTGGGAATTTTTGGATAATTATTCCATATTATATGGAATTACCGAATTATATATATGTATATATACTAATAAATGGCAAACAATATCATATGGATTTTATAAATTCATATTCTGGACCATAGTGTATAATAATACACTATATTAATTTAGAAAAAATTTCAAAAGTCATTTAGTATTTTTAAATTAATTATCGAGATTTTCGATAATTAACAAGGATTTTAAATCCTTTTTAATTCAGTTTATTAATAAAATATATGTCTAATTAATATTCTGGACATATTTGATTTTATAAAATTTTATAAACATAGATTGCTATGTTTGAGACAAACGTTAGGTTATTAACGTTTTAAAATCGAAAATACGCGTTTTTATTCATAAAGAGGTTTATTAAATGTGAAATTATTCAAAAGTCCTTTAATTTACGTGATAAATCAAGAAATGGGACTTTACGATTTTTAATCGATCGAAATTCGATTTATAAAACGAAATAGTAAGAAATTACTATTTGAAAGTCAAAATTATTGACTTTGTTGACCAGTGTTTACTTCGTTGACTTTGTAAGTCAAACATACGATTATACGTTCGATAAATACGGTAGTACGCGTATGATATACTAATTGAGTATGACACCTCATTAGTAAGAAAAGGTTTCACAAATGAAATCCGTTTATCGAAAAACGTACTTATATCGTTGAGCGATATCGGCGAGGCGAGAATAATTGATTGAATAACGATATGAAAGCGTATTGAATTCATTGAGGAATTCGACTTACATCGATATAAGATATCGAAGTTTATCTTAGCTTTTGAAAGTCTAGAGACTTGAGCGACGTCTAAAGCCTCGCCAGTAAAGGTGTGGACGCTTACGCTTGCGATGGATATTGACGTCTGAACAAACCCAGACTCAATTACAACGAACCATAGTCCCTGGTGGGTTTCTTATCTTCAAAATGTGGGCCCTTTTCTTACCCCACTAAAATGTTGCTTTCTTGATATTCCAAATGAGTTTATTCTGATTTATTCTACAACCGCTGACAAATGTTTACTATATTACCCGCCAAAATATTCATTTTGTGTATGGATCCTCTTGTTATGCCGGGTAGAGTGTGGCGATAGTTGGAACTTTATTATGACAGTTATGTCATTTGGGTCGCACCAACCTTTTAAATGTCGGGTCCCGCCGGATGATAAATGTCAGCTAGGATTGGCGTGAAGGTTGGAACTATTGCTATGTTAACATATGCTTGTGAGTATTTGTGTGTTGTACGGGATTACGGCGGTCACGGCGTCGTAGATGGGAGGCCTCACTCTCGACGCGTTTAACTTTAATCTTGTTATGAATCATTACTATGACATACGAGACCATACACACGAAAATGCTCGGCCGAGCTATGTTTATGAATCGAAAATGTTTTAGTAAGCACAAGGCATTTCAACTAAAACCCTCATGACTTACTACGATATTGGCAACAGAATCTTATTATCAAATGTTTCGCATGAGTCCACCGAGTGCAATTTCTTGTACTTAGCCTGCATGTTTGTTTTAAATGTGCGGTTGAGCTCGATGGTGATGATGGGGATGTGTTGAGGAGTCCAAAGTCCTCGATCGCTTATTTAGAATTTGGTTTTCACCTTGAATACATATCATCATATATGTATTCACACACTTTCCGCTGCTAAACTCCGAACTCTTTTACTTTATGTCATGAACTATTGAGGACCATCAGACCATGGTAATACTTTAGGTCTGATGGCCTAAACCTTTTTAATCAATGGATATTGTATTATCGAACCTATCGAGCATGCTAATTATAGTTGATATGTACCTCTATCTTAGTCTGTTGTCCTATAATACTATTCCTAGTATTAGTCACCCTCTAGTTCGGGTCGTCCGAAGTGGGGGCGTGATAGAAGTGGTACCAGAGCACTGTTGCTCTTTGTAAACCTAATTTCCTTTTATTCTAAGTCTAGGTTGAGTCACTGGACTTCTAGTAACCTACTGACTCCCCTCAACACTCCATCACATCGAGCTCAACCGGGAAAAAGGTAACTGCATTTCTTTCCTAAACTCATGAAGTGAAAATTTTTACATGATAAAGCAAGTTGGAAGAGCTTTTGAAAGATTATGTTATTATGAAAATTTTGATGATGGAAGTGAAAGTTGAGTAAGAAAATTTTTCCCAAAAATTTTGAATTGAACTAATACAAGTACTCAAGTATTGAGATGAAAGTACATGGTGGTACTAGTTGAATGATCAACATGGGATGAATGAATTCATTTTTGATATGTATATGAGTTGATTATGATTGTTATTTTGAAACCATATTTCCAAATTCTCAAATGAGACTTTATTTCCAACTTTCAAAATTTTGTTTATGATGAACGATATGTTATCATGAGATGAACCTAGACTCTAAGGAGCATGCTCATGTATCGTGAAAGAACATAGAAGTATGAACTTCTTTTTCCTTACGAGAACAAAAGAACGATAGGAAGAATGAAAGTGATGATAGCCTCGAGCTCGAACGACGAAAGACGAGTGAGAAGGATGAACGAGGACGATCTCAACCTTGAAGATGAACGACGTCGGCATTTCATCACCACACCGACACGAGTAACCGTCGACATAGGCTATGATGTGGACATCAATTACGACTACAGAATGTTAACTTCAACATGAGGACGTGGACGTGGTAGACGTATTACATCGAAATACGTCTCGAATTATATTTTTGGCACGATCGCGCAAATTTCCTGCACTGCGCAGTAAATTTGTTTTAGCTAGATCTCTTTCGTTAGGACTCCGATTTACGCATGGTTTTCACCTGCGTGCTCCTAACGCACTGATCTTCATTTATTATGAAGAACAGAATCCCTAATTCTGTCTCCCGAATACGATAGAGTCTGTTGAACTATAGTTCGAGTGTTTGGTATAAGACAAGGATCTCGTAGCATATATATATATAGTAAGATGCCATTAGTCTATATGTATACGTTTGGGTAAGACTAAGAAGGTAAGTTGTGATATGTGTTGTACATTATGATGTTGCCTACCTTATAGATTTCTTGGTCCTCACCTAGTTGCATCACGTTATGTTTAAGTTATCCTTGTCTGCTTTTGAGATGACGATAGTTGACTTATGTTAGTTTTGATCGTGACAGATGGAGGGGATGAGATACATTGCTCGGAGGAGGATAGGACCGCACCCGACCCCCGAGAAAGTAATGAGCATTTATCGCTCCAGCTGGATGTGTGCTGGAGAGGACTTGGGCGAGTTCCTAGCATACTATCTCCGCCTTTGGAGAGACGCCCGAGCCCACGGTGCTCTCAGCTATGATGGCATCGACGTCTCCTAGCCATACTCCCTTGTGATTGGGAGGACTATGCCCGGAAGTATCGGGATTATATCTACCGGCGATGGGCGGCTATGACTTGGTGGGAGATTTGCCACGATTCGTAAGTCACCGACTTACGTGTACAAGATTTACGGGCAGACCGAGGACCCTACATCCTCCCCGAGAGTACACTGGCGGGATGAGTCGCCAGAATGGCTATACAAGGAGGTTCCGAGGCAGATTGACCCAGTCGTACCACCATTCCTTTTTGACGAAGGCAGGCCCACCCGCTTAGACAGGCAAAACGACGCCTAGAGCCTTGGGAGAGCTGATTCCTCCCTTACCGCTGGACACCCGTGCACGGCCACCGATACCACCTCCACCACCCATGGCCGCACCCGTACCGCCAGTCGAGCATTTTCGTCAGACAGCACGGATGAGAGTGATAGACGCGTCGGATGGGTATAGCCGATTCGCTATACTTACAATCCGATCCGTCACGACTATGAGCTATCTGGCGATGACGACTTTAACCCCATGAGAGACATACCCGATGGGGAAGGCGATGGAGTGGGACCATCCGTGACTACCCAGATGGACATTTCGGCGGCGAGGACAACTCAGGAAGAGGAAGATCCCGAGGAGGCCAGGCGGTGGGAGGACGCATGATGTAGACACGATGAAGCTTAAAGGATTTTTTTTTTTTGTTTAAGCTTACATTGTTTTCCTTTTCTATGTTTGATTTTTTATGGACCTTGAAACCACGACTTTTGGAAGGCCGTGTGGGCCGGATTTATGTTTTCAGATAACCTTTGGTATTGAACATCCCGCCTATGGCGATTTTTTTTGGATATATATATATATCGTGACCACGATAGGCTTTTCATGGCAAATCATGTTTGTTAAGGGTGATGTATTTTGTTTAGAATCGCTTTCTGATAAGGCCATAATAGTGTTGGTGTATGTTGAGTTATGAAAAGAATAAGTGTCTAATGATTACTGCTTTCTATAGCGGCATGCCTCCGAGAAGAAATCCGAGTAGGAACCCGAGGTCGAGGTCGGGAAGGCCGAGAGGAAGGGTAGAATTCTGAACAAGTCGAGGACATTCCCCAACCACCCTCCACCTCAACCCGATCGCAGGATCGAAGAACTGCTTTCTAGGCGTAACCCTCCTGCCTTTAACGGAAAGGCAACCCGGAAGAAGCCGAGCAATGGGTTAGAGCCATTGAGCGGATTTTACTTTCTTAAGATGCACGGCACAGAAAGGTCGTGCGTTACTTTCCACCGATTGACCGGTGACTTACGGTGGGAGGCCGAAAGAAGACCTTCTTCTTGAGCAACTAGAGGAGTTCTCATGGGAGGACTTCAAGAGGAACTATGAGAAATACATCCCCAAAAGCTATAAGAGGAAAAAGGAGCAGGAATTTTTCCTGCTAAAGCAAGAAAGGATGTCTGTGACCGACTATGATCGCGCTTTCTACGAGATGTCGAGATATGCACCAGAACAGGTGGACACCAACTTGAAAATGTCGGAAAAGTTCAGGTCAGGACTGAGAATGGAGATACGCATGTCTCTTGCCAGCCATGGAGACCTAACTTACACTGAAGCTCTCGCACGAGCTTTAGATATTGAGGCGGCCATGTCCGAAGACAAGTCAGTGTCGGCTCAGACACACAATACTTAGGACAGAGGAAAAGGGAAGTGGGAACCCAACCGCGGGAATAACAACCGCGGGAGCTATGGGGACGCAAGTCACAAGCGCCCGTGGTGAGGAAACGCGCAAAGAAGGACAAAGCTGGAAGAAGCGACTTATGCTCTACCGGCAAGGGGACCCCAAGAACAGTTGAGGGCACCTCAATGCCCTAGATGCCATAGAGCACACAAGGGAGTGTGCACGGCAAACGTGGTGAGCTGTTATGTAATATTCCAAAGAAACGAACATACGATTACGGTATTCTAAACTCGTAATTAGGGTTTTCACAGATATTAATTTTACGACATCGAATATTGTGATTTCGATGCGATGCAGATAACGAATTCCTTTTACAATTCACTAAGGATTGTGAATTACGGAAATGAAATTATGAAATGATACGACAAGATTATTTCAACGTCAACAGACGAACGCCGATTTCATGAAATTTTCTCGGTGAAGCTTGGAATTAATTTCCATCTTAATTCCTTTATTAAATGGAATATATTTATTTAGTAAGTATGAACTTATGCGACCATTTTGAGATGAGTCGATTTTGAACGTTTGAGACGTTTTGAATGTCGGCGTCTGAGACATTTTGAAAAATGAGTTTAATGCTCAGGAAATTATAATAATTAATTTTCTATTATTATTTTATATAATTACAGTATTAATATTTATTAAAATCAAATTTTAACATTTAAAATTCGATTATTTTAAAAGTGAATTTGAAACCCTAAGTTTATAAACTATAGTTTTTCACATGAAATGATACCATTAAATTATCATATGGTATCTAAACTATATAATATGATATATATGGATATTATTAAGCATTAAAAACAGATTTTTAACCATGGAATTCGATGGTTTCAGTTTTTATAAATTTCGAAACCTTATTTTCGAAATTAGGGTTTTATTACATGAAATGATGCAATAATTTTATCTTATGCTATTATTTAATATCTAAAACATATATTATGATATATATGATCGAAAATTACATGAGTATCAATTATAGGTGTGATTTATAATTTTTATCCTATTTTCTCAAAATTGCGATCGGTAATTTCAATTTTGTGTTTATAGGTTGATTTAATTATTTTTATGGCATGTATTATATATCTATGACCTATACTATGATTAATACATTGTATTAGGATAAAAATTAAAATTTAAATCAGCCCTAGACCTCCTACACCCATGCGCCGATTTCCACCTTCCCCATGCACCATGATTTCACTTTTAAAATTTGCCCAATACATGGAGAGCCTCTTTAACACACTTCAATCATCACATACTACTCCCAAGGGCTGCATTATTTGTGAGAGAGAGAGGCGCCGAGTAAGGGGGGGGGGGGATATAGGAGAGAGAGCTATTCATTTCTTCTCATTACCACTCTTACAAAAAGATTGAACACAAAAAATCCTCTCCACTCTCCCCATTTCAGCCAAGAAAAAAACGAGAGCAACCCCTCCCTCATTTTCAG
Source organism: Salvia rosmarinus (assembly GCA_036937905.1). Lineage (NCBI taxonomy): Eukaryota > Viridiplantae > Streptophyta > Magnoliopsida > Lamiales > Lamiaceae > Salvia > Salvia rosmarinus. The sequence continues at coordinate 47,866,040 of CM072816.1, forward strand.
ATTTTCTTTCCTTCATTTCTTCTTCTCCATTCGAAAATCTTAGCACCTTGCATTGTTCTTGTGATACTATACCATTCTCAAGGTAATACATAGACAATAGTACCGATTTCTCTCTTCTTTTATTCAAGAAAAATCGAAACTGTTTCATATATATATGTATGTATGTTCGAAAATCTTGTGTATGTATCTATGTATGTTAAATGTTCTTGAAGCATGAGATATGTGTTCATATTATTCTTGATGATTTTATTTTCAAAAATATGAGGATATATGTGTAAAATGAACATGGGTTATCATATATGTAACAGCCCCTAAATCCTAAGTACAATTAGCAGGGCTAATACTTGGAATAATAATTAAGGAAACTTTATCCAATATATATACAAGACTCATATGTTTAGAAGTATTCAACTAATCAACATCATAAGATAAATTAATTCAATTGCAGCGGAAAAACGTGTGAATACACATATGACGATGTGTATTCAATGTTTCTAATGTATATCGTATTCAAAAGGGGTTCCGACTGCTCCGACACATCTCCATCCATCATCTGGCTCAACTTGCACATTTAAAAACAAATATGCAGGGTGAGTACAAGATTGCACTAAGTGGCTCATGCCAAAATAATTTATCACATTTGAATTACTATGCTGCCCCATCTCAGTAACACACGAGGTTTTAATTTGAAATACTCGTGCTTACTAAATATTTTCTTTCATTTTCCATAAAGATTCTTCTGCGCAGACATTTTCCTTGTATGTATGATCCATATCCATCACAATAATTCATTCCACAACAATTTCCTGCTGGAGAGGAGGCCTCCTCTCACAGACGCCGTGACCGGCCGAGCACCCTTTCAAAGACACAACACAAAATAATCGGTGCACAAAATCCGTGCCATCTCAAGACAGATACGATTCTCCATCATCCTTGGGGGTACTTCCAAGAATACGAATTCAAGCATGTCATAAAGTGGAGCTACCCAACATTATGCATCAACAATCATGAATTGGATACATACATAAAACATAAACATTTTGGGTGTAATTAAATAAATCGGTTCATAAATATTTGCTTGCAATAAAGCATCATAAATAAATCATTTGGTAAATTCTACCGGTTTGAGTATAGTAAAGCCCACCTTTACTTTTGAACTTCGATTTTCGACACGCGTGTTCTTCTCTCGGTTGCGTGTGAGCCTTCACGTCCCACCTTTACGCAAAAATTTACGCTAGCACGTTGGTACGCTTTTGAGATTTTCAAAGTTCATTCAACTTTGATAAATAATAATAATTCAAGTTTTAATAAACTTTATACGTCGTTTCTATGCGATTTCAATAAAAATAATTCTCGTATCTCGAGAGACGTAATATGATCTACGCCTCATTTTAACCTTTTAGGTTAAATAATTAACGATAATAACGTTATTTAATAAAATGATTTCAATTATGAAATCTTTTCTCACAATTGAGATATTCAGATAAAAGTAATCGTTTTCACGTGTTAGAGTATTTAACTAACGATTTCAATGCGTTAATTTCGAAAGTCAACCATTTTGATTTTTCATTATAATTCTTCAATAACACATTTTAATGAATAAAATTAATATAAATCGATTTCAATCGATTTCTTTTCAATTCTCGATTTTTACGAAATCGATAAACTTGATTAATATTTTCTTTAATATTAATCTTTAATACTTTAAGCAACATTTTAGGCTTTTAACGTTATTTGATATAACGCTTCATCGTAAACATAATATTCTATGTTTAATAATTCTCAAAATTTCAATTATGTCTAATATAATTTTTAGACATATAATAAATATTATTCTAGATTAAAAGGAATTAAAACCCTTAATTCCACAACATAGCTCACTGTTATAACACAATATTTTTCAAACTTGTTCCAAAATTCTTCTAAATTCATATAGTGTATTATTCTACACTATGATCATTAATATGTATTAATATCACTATAGGAAAATTTGGAACTCACCTATATACATTATAGCTCACGGTTTTTTTTTTTGTCCAAAATAATCCAATAATTTCTCAAAATTCATATAATTTTACACAAGCCTTCAATACCAAAGTATAACATAATTATAACCCAAGGTTAAAATAATCAAACAATACACCTAAGTTCAAACCATGTAGCTCACGGTTCTTAGGTAAAATATACCAAACAATTTTTATAAAATCCTATAAAATTACACTATGCTTATATGCTATCATATAGCACTAATACATCATAATATCATGTAATAACACAATATAAACCATTAATTCCTACACTATAGGTTTCGGCCCTTTTGATTATAAATAGGTATATATGTCCAAAAATTCTAATAAATTCTACATCACCTAATTAATACCTAGATCAACAATATGTTATTATATCAAGCATATAAAATTATACAACAAGGTACCAACTTATATCATTTTCGGCAATTTGGGTATTTTACACAAATGGATTCCAAAAATTTCTAAATTAATAACATGCACTCCTACAACACTATAGATCAACAATCCAACCTTAAATCATACCTAGCAAAATTCGAGCATCACTAGAATAATTTAAATAAATTGCTAAGTTTAGGAAATAAATAATCTATGCACATATTAACATATGTAACATAAATCCTAAGCTTATAACATGCTAGCATGATTTATCAGCATAAATAATAAATGCTAAAAATAATAATTTAAACCGTAGGATTATTGAAAAATTTAGGTTTTATCGAAGCTTGTTCGATATCTAACCTCGTTATCGAGTCGATCGGTTGTAGGATAAAAAGAGCTCAAGCAAATTGGGAAGGAAAGAAGAAGAAAATGGTTGGTTTTTTTGTGAAACTCACGGCAGCCGAGTTGAGAGAAGAAAGAGGAATGATGTTAAGTGTGTTATGTTGTGAAGCTTCAAGACAATTAATATTTAGCAAATAAAACAAATGAAAGACACTCACTTTTTGATACCCTCGCTCTCTCTCAATTTACAAGACACAATAATAAAATTATGGTCAAAGTGCATATGTCATGCATGGAAATATCTCTTACAAGGTATTAACTCCTTGCAAAGCTTTATTAAAGTTTTTTTGAAAGAAACAAAATTATATTTCATTCATTTCTTGAATTGCCGTCGACATGTAGAGTGGAGAAGGATGAAATTTTCAGATTTTTATGTAGTATTACACAAGTGTATTGTGTACACTCTATCCCAAAATTAAGCAATCAAGTGTAAGATAATTCAAGATTTAATATTATGTACATATAAGTCAAAATAATCGGCTCCTATGTAAACCAAAAGCTAGAGTATTTTTCATCTACACATTTTACTTGGTAAGTGTGTATTAATACTACACTTAAGAAATAACACAAATTGGATGATCAAAAATGAAATTAATCATATGTTATATACTTTAGGAAGTTCACGGCACTTTCAACATTTTAAAAGCCCAAAAATTGATTTTCATGCTATAAGTCTACATATAGCATAATATATATCCTAGATGATAAATTATATCATAGGAAAAATTATTGGGATCGATGTAATACCCCGCAGAATTAGATGCCCAATTACGGTATTTAAAACCCGTAAATTAGAAATTCGCTGAGATGATTCAATCCATAAGATATCGAATAATGATTTCGATTATTTACGAAGGAATGAATTCCTATTTTATATTCACGGAGAATTGTGAATTAAGAAATAAAAGTATATGAAGTATATCGACAGTATTATTTTAACGTCGATCACGTATCGATAGTTAAAATTATGATATTTTCTAAGCAATTAAGCTTAGAATTAAATTCCATTATTAATGGAATAATGTAATAAAGTGATGACGATCATTTCGAGATGAGTCGATAATGAACGCTTTGCAACGTTTTCAAACGTTAACGTTTTGCGATGAAACGAAAGCGTTTTAATCGATCAAGAAATTATAGGAATTAATTTCCTATGATTGGTATATGTAATTACAGTATGATTTAGCATTAAATCAATGCTAGATCATCAAGATTCGATAGTTACCATTTTTCAAACGCTCGAAACCCTAATTTTGAACTCGATTTTGTCGCATAAAATGATGCCATTAATTTATCCTATGATATTATTTATCATCTAAACTATATGTCATAACATATATCAATGTTTGGCATGGAAAATAAAATTTTGACCTATGGTTTATGTGTAATAGCGAAAACCCTCAAGGTGTAACAAAGTGTATTGTTGATTTTTCCTATTACATGTATCTAAGTGACATTGGATTAATTATAACATAATTACACTATTAAAATCTGAAACTTATACATATATATAAGTGTGTTATCGTGTATATGGGTGTGTGTAGAGTGAGAGTGTGTGATGTTGTGCAAGTGTAGTAATGCATGAGATATAGTTACATTTGTCACTCAAGATAAGCACTTGTTCTTCCACCCCTATACCCACCCAACACCACCCCTCACACCCTCATTGCCGTCCCTCTTCCTCTCTCTTTCCCCATTTCTCCTCTCCTCCTCTCTCTAAAGTCTGCAAGGAGGCCAAGAGCTTTCCCTCACTTTCATCTCACGGCAGAAGGCCCTCAAGGTGGACAGCCTCAATCCACTCTTCATCCCTCTCGATTCTCCGCCAATTTCGTGGCTAAGGTAGATACCATCTCCTTAGATCCTAGGGATGATCAAGATATACACATGCATGTTCATCAATACGCTTGAATGTGTTGGGTCTATGCTTGAAAGTGATTGCATGTTGATTTAATAGGTAGATTCAATACTTTTGATCATTGCATGTTGATTTCCTGGACGAACAGAAACTTCACGAATTTATTTGACTAAGTTTCAGTGGTCCGATGATTGTGAATTTTTTATATGTTGAAATTATATGTGTCTAGTATGCCTCTGTAAAATTTCAAGTCCATCCAACTTGATTTGCTATTTTAATTGTATTTATCAAAAACACTACACAAATCTGCGAAATCTCCGTGTTTATCACCCATAGTGCGTGGCTTTCGTTTTAAGTTTGGCTAATGATAAAACTCTAAAATTTGGCAGAAACATAATTAAGCATGTCTAGAAGATTCCTGTAAATTTTCAGAATTTTCTAAAAATCTTTACTATTTATTCCAGATTTTACAAGTTAACTGCACAAAACTGTCACGGGAGTGATAGCTTGTGGTAAAACATTTTTATCTCCCAATATATTGGGTCATTTTGTCAACAGCTCAAGTATACATATAATGCGTAGGAAACGACACCTACGAGTACTTGTCCCGACCTCAGCAAGTTACACAACACGGCATAAAGGAGTGGTTGTACCGATGTTCAAAACGCCCCCACGTGCCGTCAATTGTACCGAAAAGAGACGAGAATGGCAAAAGGACAGGGTCTTATCGCCCTCGCGGATTAAGAGAATTACCGCTACCAACCCAACCATACTTTCTTATAAAAGTAACACCAACTTCTAGTATTGAAGAAGAAACGGGACAGCTTGACCCTGGCTCTCTGAAAGAGAATGATCGTCAGGAGTATGAAAACTAAAACGTACTTGGAGAAAGGCAAGTTTCCAAGGGAGAGTACGACTCTAACAAAGGTCACTCAAAGACATAGAATCTTAGGATCCTATGAGACTTATATGTAAATAATGGTTTATGATGAAAATGATGTGATTATAATATGTAAAATAAACGAGTTTGGAAGAGTTTATGAATAAGGTGAAGAAGTGTCAAAGTTTTGAGTGTAAAAAGAGCTAGGCGCTTGTAGAATCATTTCCGGTAGACCGACCCTCATAAGTAATGTATGAAAAGTCCTCACTGAGGCATTATGATGTAATATTATATGGACTTGAAGAATGATATCCGAAATACGAAAACAAATCGTTCTAAACAAGATATGGTTACTATGAGATAATAGTTACGCCATTCGGACTGACAAATACACCAGCCCTGTTTATGAACCTAAAAAAAAATCGAGTGTTTCACACATACCTAGATAATTTTTATCTCAATCCTCATAGATGATGTTCTTATCTATTCAAAGGACGAAAAGAACATAAAGAAAATCGAAGGTCGCCTTATAACTTTTAAGAGTCAAGCGAATTTTGCCAAATACGCTTTGTAAATTTCAACAAAAGAGAAATATTCTTCGTGCACATAGTGTCTTTAAAAGAGAACAATGTAGATCCGATAAAGGACAAAACAAATAAGATGAAAGACGCCAATGACCTAAAATAAGATCATGAATTTTATAGATTAATCGACTTACATTAGAGATCCATTAAGAACTCTCTAAGGTAACAAGACCAATAAGATAGTTACCCCAAAATAGAGTCACAATTCTCACGGATTAATAAAAGTAAGGCTATGTATTAATATGAGATAAATAATAACTTATGTGTCACGTGACTTAGGCCACATGAATGTAATTTCCTAACTCATGACTTGAAATAGTGATAGAATCGATTTAAGAAAAGGATCGTCGAGACACAAAGGATGGAGGAAAAGTTAGAAAAGATCCGAGAAAGGGTAAGGACCTGAGGATTTAAGAACTTCCGGGAGGCGTCGGACAACGCCTTATTGTCTCGAAGGAAGAATATGCGTTCAGATTTGACGCAAAACTTCAAAATGAAATAATGAGTGAGGCTCACGATACACCCTACACCGCCACCCGTATAGTACTAAGATGTACCAAGACCGAAAGAAAAGTTTTGGTGGGAAGGCATGAAACGAGACATAGCTTCTTTAGGTGGAACACCGCCTTGTTTGCCGCCAGATGAAAGCGTTACACCAACGTCCATACGGAAAGTTTCACCGTTGAAATACCCGAGTGGAAATGGGATGAAATAACGATGTACCGTTACGAACTTACCCAAATCAAAAAGAGGGAACACCACTATATTGGTAATTGTTGATAGACTCACCAAGAGTGCTCACTTCTTACCAATCCAAAGTACTTATGGATCTGATAAGTTAGCCCAGCTGTATGTAAAGAAGATTATACGACTTCACGGAGTGCCAAAATCTATTACCTCTGATAGTGACAGTAGTATAAATACCAAAGTCGCGAGAACATCACTCCTATAACAATAAGTTAAGAACCCTTCACAATTCACAAAAGTTGAAGTTATTCATCGAGCAAAGAAACTTGGATACGTGGATAGGAAAGATGGCACTAATCAAGAAAAATTATAAATGTGAAATAATCGCCAAGGAAGGTTAATGTAGAATCTAATGCCTAAATTATAAAATTCAGTCTAAATTATGGTATGTCCTTATAGAAAAGGAAAACTCATTGAAAGATTAAGAAAACGAGAACAAGAATAGTCGGGCAATCGTGGACGAATGTAAGTAGTATTCCACAACCAAGGTGAAATATGACTAAAAGAGAAATGAAGATGGGAATAGAATGCAAATTAAAATAAGGAATGAAGAGCTAAAGGATATTTTAAGGAGCACTAGACAGTGTTATATTGTTCAAGAGATAGATATATACATATATTCCCAAGCAATAATAAGCTTAGAAATAAAACCAAGAATGAATTTCATGATCCTTCTCATACCGCCAACCAGCATTATTAAGATGTATTATGATTTACGAGTAAAGTTAGATGGCAAGGAATGGAATGAGATGTAACCATGATTGTCGAGCGATGTCTCGGTTGCCAACAAGTGAAGACATCGATCAAATGCCTTATAAGAAGTTATGATCTCTAGAGATATACGAATGAAAATAGAATGATATAGAAATAGATCTTATGATGATTTTACCAAAGTCATAAAGAAGTTGCACTACTATATGGCTAGTAGTGGATCGACTCGCCAATTATGTTTTGTCTCGCCTATTCGATGACTCATAGATCCGATAAGTTAGCTCGGTCCGTACATAAAGGAAATCGATATTTACAAGGAGTACCAAACCTATCGGTTCGACAGAGACTTGAAGAGTACCCTAGATTTTGAACTAACTCATAAAAAGGAGTTAGATACGAGATTGAGCCTTAACATATATGTCCACTCATAGGTAGAAGGACAATCAAAAGGACATTATGAATGTTTAAGGACACAATAGACCAAATGATAAACCAAGGCATCGGTGGGAACTTATTGTATCACTTGTTAAGTTTATGTACGTTGTGGCCAAACAACGATCAATATAATTTTATGAGGCATTGTCTGAAAAAAAAAAAAAAGTATCGACCACCACTTTATTGTAATAAAGAAGGTGAGAAAAAGTATAAAGTCCCGACGTTGTAAATGAAATGATAAAGATATCTCGCCATAAGGCAAGGAATAGGAAAAGCTCGGGATAGACAAGAGTCTTACCGACACGCATATTTTTGAACCGCATTTTATGCGGAATTAAAGTTTCTTAAGATTTCTAAATCTAGAAAAATTATAAGGATTCAGGTGCAAAGAATGATTAGATCACGTTTTATAGGACCTTCACGAGCTCCTAACAATGATAAGCCTAGTAACATAGCTTGGTACTTCCACCACATTTGGGGAAAGTGCGAAATGTTTTCCACGTGTCGCGCTTAAGAAATACGAAAATGACCCAATTCACGTAAACCAACATGATGATGTGACCTTTGACTCAGATGGGTTATGATGAAAATCTACGACTAATTTGATCGTACGATTCAACGATTAAAGAAGCAAGTTTGGGTCTTATAATAAAAGTCCAATGAAAGAACCATGGATGAAAGAAAAGCACATAGAAAGTTATGATGTTATGATGTTAAGATACTCATACTTTATGAGGTATGCAAATTTCGGACGAAATTTCTTTTAAGGGGTAGGATGTAATACCCAGCAATTAGACGCCCAATTACGGATTTAAAACCCGTAAATTAGAAATTCACGAGATGATTCAATCCATAAGATATCGAATAATGATTTCGATTATTTACGAAGGAATGAATTCCTATTTTATATTCACGGAGAATTGTGAATTAAGAAATAAAAGTATATGAAGTATATCGACAAGATTATTTTAACGTCGATCACGTATCGATAGTTAAAATTATGATATTTTCTAAGCAATTAAGCTTAGAATTAAATTCCATTATTAATGGAATAATGTAATAAAGTGATGACGATCATTTCGAGATGAGTCGATAATGAACGCTTTGCAACGTTTTCAAACGTTAACGCTTTTGCGATGAAACAGCGCTTTTAATCGATCAAGAAATTATAGGAATTAATTTCCTATGATTGGTATATGTAATTACAGTATGATTTAGCATTAAATCAATGCTAGATCATCAAGATTCGATAGTTACCAATTTTTCAAACGTTCGAAAACCCTAATTTTCGAACTCGATTTTTGTCGCATAAAATGATGCCATTAATTTATCCTATGATATTATTTATCATCTAAACTATATGTCATAACATATATCAATGTTTGGCATGGAAAATAAAATTTTGACCTATGGTTTATGTGTAATAGCCGAAAACCCTTGAAGGTGTAACAAAGTGTATTGTTGATTTTTCCTATTACATGTATCTAAGTGACATTGGATTAATTATAACATAATTACACTATTAAAATCTGAAACTTATACATATATATAAGTGTGTGTCGTGTATATGGGTGTGTGTAGAGTGAGAGTGTGTGATGTTGTGCAAGTGTAGTAATGCATGAGATATAGTTACATTTGTCACCAAGATAAACACTTGTTCTTCCACCCTATACCCACCCAACACCACCCTCACACCCCTCATTGCGTCCCTCTTCCTCTCTCTTTCCCCATTTCTCCTCTCCTCCCTCTCTAAAGTCTGCAAGGAGGCCAAGAGCTTCCCCCACTTTCATCTCACGGCAGCAAGGCCCTCAAGGTGGACAGCCCCAATCCACTCTTCATCCCTCTCGATTCTCTGCCAATTTCGTGGCTAAGGTAGATACCATCTCCTTAGATCCTAGGGATGATCAAGATATACACATGCATGTTCATCAATACGCTTGAATGTGTTGGGTCTATGCTTGAAAGTGATTGCATGTTGATTTAATAGGTAGATTCAATACTTTTGATCATTGCATGTTGATTTCCTGGACGAACAGAAACTTCACGAATTTATTTGACTAAGTTTCAGTGGTCCGATGATTGTGAATTTTTGATATGTTGAAATTATATGTGTCTAGTATGCCTCTGTAAAATTTCAAGTCCATTCAACTTGATTTGCTATTTTAATTGTATTTATCAAAAACACTGCACAAATCTGCGAAATCTCCGTGTTTATCACCCATAGTGCGTGGCTTTCGTTTTAAGTTTGGCTAATGATAAAACTCTAAAATTTGGCAGAAACATAATTAAGCATGTCTAGAAGATTCCTGTAAATTTTCAGAATTTTCTAAAAATCTTTACTATTTATTCCAGATTTTACAAGTTAACTGCACAAAACTGTCACGGGAGTGATAGCTTGTGGTAAAACATTTTTATCTCCCAATCTATTGTGAATCATTGAGTGAGGCTTTTTCTGGATACAACTAGACTTAAGTGTCTTTTCAATATGATTGGTTTCATTTTCATATTCCTTATAATGAACTCACGGTGAATTTTTAAAGTTGACGCATTTCAGTAAGCCTTTTTGGACAAACTGCCTTAGAAAATTTCTATGTTAATAGGCTGTTCGAGTATGACTTTTACGTGAGGTGTTCAAGCCATTTGTAGTCCGATTTGGACTTGGGTTTCTTCATAAGAAATATTCCCCACCATGTCTAGTTATGATCTGGAAAGTTTTATCCCAAACCAAGTTTTATAGGTATACCTTTCATCGACCCAAAGTCACCTACTGGAAACTGTCCATTTCCAACTAGTCAACTTTGGACTTATGTATTTCTCGATGAGTTAGATATTTTCAAGTATGGTCTTCATGACATATGTAGAACTTGTTACAAGGTTTCTAAATTTGTAGCCTGCAGCCATTTTGGCATTGCGAGTCAAAAGTTACGAGCCTCGCAAAACCCCTCGTCGTTAAGCTAAAACTGAAAATTCTGAAAAATTTTCTAAGTATAGAAGTCAGTTTGAGTTGCCCACTTTGAGACCCTATATCTTCAGAACAAAGACTCATTTGGATTTAATTCCTTCTTAGAACTTGTAGTACATGTTTAGAGGTTTCCAGAATGTATCTTTGTGCGACCATACGTATTCTGAATCGAGAGTTATGGATCGTCAAAGTTCGTCACTTGGGTTGTTTCAAGCTGTTTTGCTGAAATTAAAACACTTGAAATTTGACTAAGTGTTAGAAACCCCTATGTGAAGTATACCTTATGTGACTAACATGCTATTAATCGATGCATTCATTATGTTATGTCGCAAGGTGCGATAGAGCATTATAAGATGTACAATTATGATAAAACATCATGATACGATATTTTCACGAAAGCATACCTTAACGTGAAATATTTGACTAGGTGCTACCACATGAATCAATTGAGTGTATATCATACCATGATATACACTAAAGTAGAAATATGGGTTCTAAGACCTAATGGATTTTTCCAGCTCCAAAACCTCAAGGCCAAGAATAGATAGGCTAAAGCTAGGACTTACAGTCAAGAAACGGATTAAGGCAATATACACCCCGGTGGGCTTTACTCTACTCAAAAATATAATGCTTCAAATATTTAATTACGATGCTTATTTCAACTGCTGATAAAATGTTTACAAGATTACCCGCCAAAATGTTTATGTTTTGTGTATGTATCCTATCCATGAGATGTTATGAAATATTATGAATGTTGTTGGTCGCCCCAACTTATGAATGAAAATCGATATCGGATCCCGTGCCTAAGGACAATACACGCTAGATTAACGTGTACACCTAAGGTGACCGTGTGTCTTTGTAAGGACAATTAACGGCGGTCACGGCGTCGTGAGGGAGGCCTCCTTCACGACGCTCGACTATGATGTTATGATAAATGATGATAAGGATATGGATCATACACACCAAAAAAATGCTCGCCAAAGCGATGATTTTGAGAAATGATGAAAATGATTTTAGTAAGCACAAGGCATTTTCAACTAAAACCCTTATGTCTTACCATGATGTGGCGATGTAATCTACAAATGATAAAATGTTTTCGGCATGAGTCCACCGAGTGCATTCTTGTACTCACCGCATGTTTGTTTTAAATGTGCGGTTGAGCGATGATGGATGGAGCAAAGTGTTGAGCAATAGGAATGTTGTCGTTGATATGTTTATACCTTGATAGTACATCGTCATATGTACTTATCACATGTCTTCCATTGCAAGAACCTAATTTATGTACTAGAGTCCAAGAGCATGCTTGACATATGTATTACGCTTATTAATGAGAGTCTCCATGTTTATTCTTTCATGTATACAACTATAGTCCCTGCTAGTCCGTAATTAGGATTGTGGGGCTGTGACAATCAATCCATAGGTAGAAAACTTAATTCTTGATTTAGGGTTTTCGAGAATCTTAAATAATCAAAAAATATCATTCCAAAATTTTCTAGCATTATTTCAATGCTAAATAATATTCTAATTATATAAAATAATCATAGGATTTTAAATATCATAACTCCTTGATCGTTAGACTTGATTCTCAAGTCATCTCAAAACGTTCACGTTTGAAACGTTTCAAAACGTTAAATATCGACTCATCTCAAAATGGTCGTAATAAAGTCGTAATCACTTTATTAAATCATTCCAATAATAATGGAATTAAATTCTAAGCTTAAAACTTAGAAAAGATTACGAAATTTCAATTATCGATACGTAATCGACGTTGAAATTATAGTGTTAAAATACGTCACATATTCGTATTTCTAAATTCACATTCATTTGTGAATAAATCATAGGAATTTATTATTCCAACAATAATCGAAATCATTATTCGATATTTTAATAATCAAATTATCATAATAATACTCTAATTTACGAAATTAATATCGTAATTAGGCGTTTAAATAATCGGGGTATTACATTCCACCCTCCTTAAAGAAATTTCGTCCCGAAATTTACATACATCAAAAAGTATGGGGCATCTTAGCACCATAACATCTTAAATTTCCACGTGATTTTCTATTGTCCATGGTTTCTCCATTGGACTTTCATCAAAGACCCAATTTAATTCTAAATCATTGAATCATACGATCAAATAGTCGTAGATGTTCATCACAACTCATATTTGAGTTAAAGATTACGTCATTATGATGAATTACGTGATTTGGGTCATATTCATATTTCTTTAGCTGTGACACGTGGACAATCATTATGTACATTCCCCAAATTTTGGTGGAAGTACCAATGTATAGGCTACTGGGCCTTTTATTTCTAGGATCCTCGTAAGGTCCTATAAAACATAATCTCAACGCGTTCCTTGTACTTTAAACTTTATAATTTCCCTCATGGAGAAATCTCATGAACTTCGTTTCGCATTCAAAATGCGGTTCGATCTCGCGTACTAGCGTAAGACTTTTGTCTGTACTGAGCTTTTCTCAGTCTTTGCCTTATTTGGCAAATATCTTAATCATTTCATTTACGTTGTCAAGACTTTATACTTTCTCTCACCTACTTTATTACAATAAAGTGGTGGTCGATATTTCTTTCCATATAATGCCACGTGTGGCTATGTCAATCGTTGCTTGACAGTTATGGTCGTACGTAAACTTAATAAGTGGTAAAACATGTTTCCACTTGTACCTTGATTTAAACATTAATATTCTCATCGTATCTTTAAACATTCATATTGTCCTTTTATCGTCCATTTGTCCATGAGGGACCTCTACGATAAGGTTGAATATCGCATAACTCCCTTTTCGGTGAGTGGCTCAAAACTAGGGTAAACTTGGAATCTCTATCCAAGTGATAGGTTTTGGTACCCCTTGCAAAGATACGATCTTCCTTATGTACGATTGAGATAATTTATCAGACCTCTGAGTCATCTGAATAGGGAGAGATGAGCATATTTGGTGAGTCAATCCACTACTACCCATATAGTAGTGTTATTTCTTTATGACTTTGACAAAATCTGACATAAAATCTATTGTTATGTCATTTCATTTTCATTTATATCTCATTAGAGATTATAACCTCTTATAAGGTCATTTATACAATGCCTTCACCTCTTATAACCGAGACAATGCTCGTCAATGAGGTTATAGCTCATTTCATTCTTTACTATCGAATTTTTCTTGTAAATCATAGTGTACTTTAATGCTGCTTGGGTGGGCGGTATGAGGAATATCATGAGCTACATTCATGATTTCGTTTCTAAGCTTATCATTGCTTGAAATATATATAACATTTCCTTAGACAATATGACATTGTCAGACGCCTCTTTAAAACCCTTGACCCTTCAATAGGTGATAATTTATATCACAACCGGAATCTTTAATCGATTCGAGTCCTCTTTTCTATCTCATTTTAAGTCTCTTGCTCAAGAAAAATTCAAACTTTTATGGCTTGTGGAGATCTCACAACTTATTCCATATAGGGAGTGTCTCCAAAATTTTGGTACGTACTACTGCTGTTATTTCAAGTCGCGAGTTGGGTAATTCTATTCGTGAGGTCTAAGTCATCGCGGTGCGTTGACTATCATCTTTCTCACTCTAATATACGGCCTCATATCCATTTATCCATGTAAATTTGATTCCTTCGGAAGACATCATGTGTCTAAGGAATATTACTTCTTTAAGCCGAAATTCATATACTGAACTTAGCAAAATTTGTTCGACTCTAAATGTTCGCAATACAGCCCTTCTATGTTCTTTATGTCCTTTCTCGTCCTTCATATAGATAAAAACATCATTCATAAGGATTTAGACAAAATTGTCTAAGTACATGTGGAACACTCGATTTTTGAGGTTCATGAATAGGGCTGGTGTACTAGCTTGTCCGACTGGCATGGCTATAATCTCATAGCAACCATATCTTATTCGGAAAATTTTGCTTTCGTACATCAAATACCATTTACACATAAGCCACCATTTACTTATGAGTCTCATATTATCATAGGACTTTATGTCTCTGAGTGGCCTTCGTCGAATCGTACATTTCACTTAGAAACTTGGCTATTTCCAGGTACGTTTTTACCTCATATATCCGACGATCTTTCTTTTTCAAATAGCCAGGGGTCACATTGCTCCCTGTTACTTCTTTGATTCCAGAAGTGTGTGTTACTTTTATCAGAAAGTAGGGTTGATTCGATAACGGTAATTCCCCTAATCCTTGAGGCGATAAGATCCTGTCCTTTTGCCATTCTCGTCTCTTTCTGGTATAATAGACGGCACAGGACGTGGGGCGGCATTTGTAACATCAGGATACAACCATTCCTTTATGCCCTGCTGTGTAACTTGCCGGGGACTAGGACAAGTACTCATAGGTGCCATTCCAAACGCATTATATGTATACTTGAGCCTATTGACAAATCCTTGTAAGTCTGCCCAAGTCTTGAAATTTTCTACTTGGAGAAGGTATTCCCTTGATACTTCTTTTGCAAGATCCTGCAAATCTGTTGGCAAACGATGGATAAGTTATTGGATGTCATCCGCATCCATCTCTCCATAGTTACGAGCATTCATCCATAGGTGTAGAAATTCCTTCAAAAACTGTCCTAAGCCATGCCCAGTTTATAATAAAAGAGTCGATACTTCTGTGTGTGAGCCTTATACTTGTAGGCCTTGGGGTTAGCCTTTTTACTCATCAGATTCTCTTTTCTTACCATCTGTAAAGATAGTTCTAGGTGAGCCATCCTTAAATTTAAGCAATTGAGGATCCAAAATCCCGTTGCATAGAATTTCAATGGAGAGGCTATGCCCGTGCTTTTAATCACGGGAGTGACATCCATTTTTGAAACTTCTGTTTCTTGAATTATATCTACGTTCCACATAGATATTATGATCTAACTCATTTGTTAGAACCTTAGGCGATCATAGGCCCAATTTTAAACTCGAGCAACACCTGTGATGGCCATAATTCTCGTATAAGTGAAGAGATTTTCATTTCTCGATTCGTTTACCCTGAATTGGGTTCTATCGTTTCTACGCATACTTGTGCGATATTAGAAAACGAAGCACCTATATCGAACAGAAAATTATAGGTATTCTGAGAATATATATATATATATATTTTTTTCTCTTATCTATCGTGCCTTCCGATTTACTTAAATCTATTTTCGGTTAAAATATAGGCTCGGTCTCGGTGTTCTCGCTCATTCAAATAAACATCTATTTCATACATCATTGTCCTTTCCCTTGGGACATTATGCTTTCTTGCTATGGCCTTCTGTTACTTCGTTAATCATATCCTTCTCGGTGTCAGTACTATTATGCTTTTATCAATAGCATTCTGTGGTTAGGTTTATATCGACCTATCCTTGATATTAATATCTTGATATCTTAATCTCATCGTAGAGATCGTGATGTATCTGACACTATCATTCATTTCTGATCCAGTATGAATGATTCAATTCCCTTTTTCACTTTATCGATCTTAGGAATATATCTCTCATATATCCTTACTTTAAACTCTTTTCCCGAGAAAGTTCTTGTGCTGGCATTTAATGCCATCGTTTGTAGTATCCCTTCAGGATATACGTCATTTCTTCTTAATCTTTACTGATTCATTAGGCAATTTCGCATAGAATAAAAATCCTTTGTCCGCTAGGGACGAATTATACTTTTGCCTTGACGTCAAATATCCTTACCATTTTCTTGACATTCGATGAATGCTTCATTCCCATGTCAGAGATACTTAATATCTCACTTTATTGATCGTCACAAAAGTATGAGGGGTAAGATTTACAATTAGATTCACCTTAAGATTCTTCCATGTGAATCTTTTCATTTATTCTCTTGGATGCATTTCCTTTTTGCAAAAAAAATCTAAAGAGGCTATCTTGCTTGTTAATTTCTATGACACCCAAAACAAGCGTTTTGTGTCAATACAATTTAGAGCACTAGGATCCATTTCAAATTATGAATCTGTTTCTTACTCTGCTTCTTTACTTCAAAGGAATTACTTTACTTATCGAAGTCATAAAATTGCTGAAACTTATCGCATATTGTGGCTATCTCATAATTGTATAGCTCATAATTTCTTCAGCTATTTTGGACTTTTATCCCTTTTTCTTGAGCATGGTGTCAGAAAGTAATATTACTTTCATTATACTTCGGTTCTTACTCTCAGGACTAGAACCGTCATTATCGTCATATAGCTTGGTAAGGTAGTACATTTGTACACCATAACTTAAATTCCAAGCATCTCATTACCATGTCTTCATTGTGGAGATAATTTCTCCATACTTGATTTACATGCTAGGGCTATCCTAGCTGTTCACACATCTTAATGATTACGATTCCTCAATCTCATTATCATTGGTTTAACCAAGTCTCAATTACTTGGAATCGATTATGCTCAAGCATAATTTCATTGATTGAGGTATAAAACGAGAGATTCGTTATCTGAGATGCTATCGCTTCTTTACATATATATCCTTTAAAAAGAATATCGTGCATCTCCATTCTTTATACGTGTCCAACCTTCTAAGGAGGTTTTAAGGACAATCAACTATCTTAAAGATAAGTTGTAATCTCTCTCGTTATGTCATAATAAGGGGAAATTATATCCCAAGGATATCATGTACTTCCATTTTCTTCAACTCTTGCATTCTATGCTAAAGAGTATCATTCATAACATTTCATCATCATAACAGTCACATGAAGATATAACTTCACTGTTATCAATATCTGGTAAACCTATCAGGGGCCATTGCATCCATGTGCATCATAGGGAAAATATCTCGTCTCATCGAGATCTTATTTACATCATAACTCCTTGATGTCTGTCACTTTACTGATCTGCAACCTTTAGGTTATCAAAAAGGTCAATCTACATCGTACCTGATGTTTGTCACTTTACTAATTCAAAACTTAGGCGACAAGATAAGTCAATCTTTATCTTACTTATTGGTCTCCAGGATTGAAGAAATTTCGTCATATCGACTTTCAAAAGATATGGGTTCGTAAACCAAAATAACATTCAACTGAATCCATATATTCTTTGAACTGAATAATTTAGGATCTAGGGTCCGAAGACCGAATGACGACTCCTGAGATTTCTTTGGTCATATGGGTTGGCGGACCGTCACAAATATTTTCTCAGTCACACAAGGATTTGGTTTCAAAAGGACACACTATAAATTCTCGGGTTGAAAATTTTCTTACAGAAAAAGTGAGAAACTTATATGATTTCTCAATTTGAACTAGGTCATAGAGTTAAACTCAATGACGTAAATTTGGTAATGAAAAGAATTTAAAACTTTATATAACACATTATAGGTCATCATCAAAGGTTCCTCTCAGTATGTCATAGCGCTTCGTACTCTTGGGAATACTACTTTCTAGTATCATTCTAAGATTCTAATCGCCTTGAAAAATTCCGTTCTACAAAACTATAACTAACATCAACTGACTCTCGCAATTTCTAGAGAAGGAATCAGGATTTGGTTCTTCATAAAATTATATTACTACTGTGATAGGAGTACGTAGGTGTAAACCGTTCAAAATCGGAGCTCTAACGAAGGAGAACGAGCTAAAATAAAACATTGCGCAAAGAGTTTTGTTGATGCCGAGCTCGGGATACCGAGGTCGTAAGTGATACCGATGTCGGGTTGTTGCGAAATCATTTGCCAAAGCCGAAGTCATTGCTGAGGTTATTGACATAATGACGAAGTCATTAAGGCCGGCGCCGAAGTCGAAGTCGAAGTCGAAGTCGAAGAGATCGACATCGAAGTCGAAGTTGAAGACAATAAGTTATAATTTTAGTTGTCAAGGTCGAGGTCGTAGGTGATGCCGACGCCGAGGTTGTGCTTACCGATACCGAGGTCGTACATGCTGAGGTCGTATTCGAAGCCGAGGTCGAATACGAGGTCGCATATGTCGGCGCCAAGTCGTACATGATAATGCCGACATCAAAGCCAGGCGTGCGTGTCGACGCCGAGGTTGATTGCCGAGGTGGAGGTGATCTGACCGAGGTCAAGATAAATTGGCGAGGTGGATGTCACACCTGCCGTTGCCGAGGTCAGAAGCCGAGCTCATACCCATCGGGCTCACTTCTACCGAGGTCGCACCTGCCGAGCTCGAAGCCGAGGTGGACAACCGAGGTCGAACTGCCAAGGTTGGACTAGACTTCCAAGGTCGGATTGAACTGACCGGAAGCGAAGTCAAAATTATACATGCTGGTGCCGAAGCCGAAGTCGAGTTCAAGGTCGACTAAGCATGATTGCGAGTTCAGTCTTTAACTGACTCTAACGAATTCTTTGATCACATTTTTACTTCGTTTCCAACGAAGAGTCATAGATGATTTGGAGTCCCGCCATGCGTGAACTTCCAAATAAAAAGATCATTCTTGTGTCACTTATCGCATTGTGACGTTCATTATCTTGACATCTTTTCCAATTCTGAGCTTGAATTTTCTTCTCGTCTATTAATTCGAGATTCTTAGGATGGAATAAAATTCTAATAATTCATCTTCCTATGTTCTTCGCAATTGGGATCATGCCTTAAACAAACCACGATCTCGTTCTCTTGGGATAACATAGTCATCATCGTAAACATCTTTGGGATTTGAAAAAAAAATTCAAATATTCATATCAATAAATTTCTATTGATTTACATGAATTCAAACATTTTATTCCAAAAAAAAAAAAATTTTGTCCATACATTCTCGTATGACATTATCATACGTTGGTGGCGAGCCAACGACTTTCATTATCAATTCTCATAACTTCATTTGGGATGACAATAGTCATTAATCAAAACAATATGGAGAATTGAAGAATAAAATTTCAAATATGACGAAGATATTTCGTTTCAAACATAAGCATTTCTTACGAAAAAATTTCAATTAATCAATCAATCATGGTTATTTACAACCTTTCTCATTTCATTTGTCGATAATGTTCTATCGATACCATTCTTTTGTCGATAATGTTTTATCGGCAACAAATCAATTTCATAAATCATTTGTCGATAATGTTCTATCGACACCAAATCATTGGTCGATAATGTTCTATCGACACCAATCATTTGTCGATAATGTTCTATCGACAACAAATCAATTCATAAATCATTTGTCGATAATGTTCTATCGACACCAAATCATTGGTCGATAATGTTCTATCGACACCAATCATTTGTCGATAATGTTCTATCGACACCAAATCAAATTCATAAATCCCAAATTTTTCTTTTCAAAGATGAGAAAATAATTTACCTTTTTCCATTGAGCTTGATGTGATGGGTGTCGGCGATGTCGTCATCGACCTCTGAACTTAATTTTGAAATGGGGTTTTGGATTCAAAGAGCTAACCGCCTCGATACCACTTTGTAATGACCCTAAATCCTAAGTACAATTAGCGGGGCTAATACTTGGAATAATAATTAAGGAAACTTTATCCAATATATATACAAGACTCATATGTTTGAAGTATTCAACTAATCAACATCATTAGATAAATTAATTCAATTGCAGCGAAAACGTGTGAATACACATATGACGATGTGTATTCAAGGTTTCTAATGTATATCGATTCAAAAGGGGTTCCATCGCTCCGACACATCTCCATCCATCATCGCTCAACTGCACATTTAAAACAAATATGCGGTGAGTACAAGATTGCACTAAGTGGCTCATGCCAAAATAATTTATCACATTTGAATTACTCGCCTCATCTCAAGAATACACGAGGTTTTTAATTTGAAATACTGTGCTTACTAAATATTTTCTTTCATTTTCCATAAAGATTCTTCTCACAGACATTTTCCTTGTATGTATGATCCATATCCATCACAATAATTCATTCCATTAACAATTTCCATGTTGGAGGAGGCCTCCTCTCACAGACGCCGCGACCGGCCGAGCACCCTTTCAAAGACACAATCACAAAATAATCGGTGCACAAAATCCGAGCCATCTCAAAGACAGATACTAATTCTCCATCATCCTTGGGGGTACTTCCAAGAATACGAATTCAAGCATGTCATAAAGTGGGAGCTACCCAACATTATGCATCAACAATCATGAATTGGATACATACATAAAACATAAACATTTTGGGCAGGTAATTAAATAAATCAGTTCATAAATATTTGCTTGCAATAAAGCATCATAAATAAATCATTTGGTAAATTCTACCAGTTTGAGTATAGTAAAGCCCACCTTTACTTTTGAACTTCGATTTTCGATCGCGTGTTCTTCTCTGCGGTTATGTGTGAGCCTTCACGTCCCACCTTTACGCAAAAATTTACGTTTAGCACGTTGATACGCTTTCGAGATTTTCAAAGTTCATTCAACTTTGATAAATAATAATAATTGAAGTTTTAATAAACTTTATACGTCGTTCTATCGTATTTCAATAAAAATAATTCTCGTATCTCGAGAGAGCGTAATATGATCTACGATCTCATTTTAACCTTTAGGTTAAATAATTAACGATAATAACGTTATTTAATAAAATGATTTCAATTATGAAATCTTTTCTCACAATTGAGATATTCGGATAAAAGTAATACGTTTTCACGTATTAGAGTATTTAACGAGCGATTTAAATGCGTTAATTTGGAAAGTCAACCATTTTGATTTTTCATTATAATTCTTCAATAACACATTTTAATGAATAAAAATTAATATAAATCGATTTCAATCGATTTCTTTTCAATTCTCGATTTTTTACGCAAATCGATAAACTTGATTAATATTTTCTTTTAATATTAATCTTTTAATACTTTAAGCATCATTTTATGCTTTTAACGTTATTTGATATAACGTTTCATCGTAAACATAATATTCTATGTTTAATAATTCTCAAAAATTTCAATTATGTCTAATATAATTTTTAGACATATAATAAATATTATTCTAGATTAAAAAGGAATTAAAATCCTTAATTCCACAACATAGCTCACTATATAACACAATATTTTTCAAACTTGTTCCAAAATTCTTCTAAATTCATATAGTGTATTATTCTACACTATGATCATTAATATGTATTAATATCACTATAGGAAAATTTGGAACTCACCTATATACATTATAGGCTCACGGTTTTTTTTTTGTCCAAAAATAATCCAATAATTTCTCAAAAATTCATATAATTTTACACAAGCCTTCAATACCAAAGTATAACATAATTATAACCCAAGGTTAAAATAATCAAACAATACACCTAAGTTCAAACCATGTAGCTCACGGTTCTTAGGTAAAATATACCAAACAATTTTTATAAAATCCTATAAAATTACACTATGCTTATATGCTATCATATAGCACTAATACATCATAATATCATGTAATAACACAATATAAACCATTAATTCCTACACTATAGGTTTCGCCCTTTGATTATAAATAAGTATATATGTCCAAAAATTCTAATAAATTCCTACATCACCTAATTAATACCCTAGATCAACAATATGCTATTATATCAAGCATATAAAAATTATACAACAAGGTACCAACTTATATCATTTTCGGCAATTTGGGTATTTTACACAAATGGATTCCAAAAATTTCTAAATTAATAACATGCACTCCTACAACACTATAGATCAACAATCCAACCTTAAATCATACCTAGCAAAATTCGAGCATCACTAGAATAATTTAAATAAATTGCTAAGCTTAGGAAATAAATAATCTATGCACATATTAACATATGTAACATAAATCCTAAGCTTATAACATGCTAGCATGATTTATTGCATAAATAATACATGCTAAAAATAATAATTTAAACCGTAGGATTATTGAAAAATTTAGGTTTTATCGAAGCTTGTTCGATATCTAACCTCGTTATCGAGTCGATCGGTTGTAGGATAAAAGAGCTCAAGCAAATTGGGAAGGAAAGAAGAAGAAAAATGGTTGGTTTTCTTTGTGAAACTCACGGCAGTGAGTTGAGAGAAGAAAGAGGAATGATGTTAAGTGTGTTATGTTGTGAAGTTTCAAGACAATTAATATTTAGCAAATAAAACAAATGAAAGACACTCACTTTTTGATACCCTCGGCTCTCTCTCCAATTTACAAGACACAATAATAAAATTATGGTCAAAGTGCATATGTCATGCATGGAAATATCTCTTACAAGGTATTAACTCCTTGCAAAGCTTTATTAAAGTTTTTTGAAAGAAACAAAATTATATTTCATTCATTTCTTGAATTGCCGTCGACATGTAGAGTGGAGAAGGATGAAATTTTCAGATTTTTATGTAGTATTACACAAGTGTATTGTGTACACTCTATCCCAAAATTAAGCAATCAAGTGTAAGATAATTCAAGATTTAATATTGTGTACATATAAGTCAAAATAATCGGCTCCTATGTAAACCAAAAGCTAGAGTATTTTTCATCTACACATTTTACTTGGTAAGTGTGTATTAATACTACACTTAAGAAATAACACAAATTGGATGATCAAAAATGAAATTAATCATATGTTATATACTTTAGGAAGTTCACGGCACTTTCAACATTTTAATGCCCAAAAATTGATTTTCATGCTATAAGTCTACATATAGCATAATATATATCCTAGATGATAAATTATATCATAGGAAAAATTATTGGGATCAATCCATAGGTAGAAAACTTAATTCTTGATTTAGGGTTTCGAGAATCTTAAATAATCAAAAAATATCATTCCAAAATTTTCTAGCATTATTTCAATGCTAAATAATATTCTAATTATATAAAATAATCATAGGATTTTAAATATCATAACTCCTTGATCGTTAGACTTGATTCTCAAGTCATCTCAAAACGTTCACGTTTGAAACGTTTCAAAACGTTAAATATCGAATCATCTCAAAATGGTCGTAATAAAGTCATAATCACTTTATTAAATCATTCCAATAATAATGGAATTAAATTCTAAGCTTAAAACTTAGAAAAGATTACGAAATTTCAATTATCGATACGTAATCGACGTTGAAATTATAGTGTTAAAATCGTCACATATTCGTATTTATAAATTCACATTCATCCGTGAATAAATCATAGAATTTATTATTCCAACAATAATCGAAATCATTATTCGATATTTTAATAATCAAATTATCATAATAATACTCTAATTTACTGAAATTAATATAAGTAATTAGGCGTTTAAATAATCGGGGTATTACAATATATGACATGTTTGTAAGGATTTAGCATGAATATGAAATAATCGAACCATAGTATGTATTTGAAATAATTTTCAAAATAGTTAAAAATGATATGGTAGTGATGAGCATGTTTTAATTATTTTAAGAATGGATTATTGTTCTATATCATGTTTAGAGTTCATATATATGATTTAGAAAAATTTTGAAAACCCTAGGCTATTTTTCTTAAAAATGCCGTGAGCTATATATGTATGTATCTTGGTGTATAATTTTTATTTCAAGCATGTAATGACATATTAATGCTTTAGAACCTTGATTATATGTTCCATGATTTATTTAGAATTTTTGAAAACCATATGTTGATTTTTAAGATAATACCGTGAGTTTTGAAATATTATATTTTGGTGTATGATTTTTATTTTAATCATGCAATGGTGTATTAATGCTTTAGCATATTGTTTATGTGTTGTATGGATTTATTGGAATTTTTGGAAATCAAATACTAATTTAAATCAAATACGCCGTGAGCTTTGAGCTCTTGAAGGTGATGATTTAATTAGTTTTGATAAATATTATGATGTTATATTACTATACTATAGTGTATAAACATAGTATATAATTGTTGGAATTTTTGGAAATCAAACCCTAATTAAAATCGAAAAAGCCGAGAGCTTACAAGCTCATATGGTGACGATTTAAATTAGTTTGGTTAATATTATGATGTTACAATGTTATAATATAATGTTTAATCATATTAGAATTTATTGGGAATTTTTAGAAATTGTTTGCTAATTATTTGGTAATTATCTTCTAATTACCGATTTACTTGAGAATTGTATATTGTTGAAATGAATGGTTATGATGAACTATAGGTTATATTTGTGATGTATATTGATGTTGGGATATTATACTATGTGTATATCAATTTTGGGAATTTTTGGATAATTATTCCCTAATTTTAGAAAATATCGTAGCTATATATATGTATATATATTAATAAATGGCAAACAATATCATATGGATTTCATATTCTGGACCATAGTGTATAATAATACACTATATTAATTTAGAAAAATTTTTAAAAGTCATTTGATATTTTTAAATTAATTATCTAGATTTTCGATAATTAATAAGGATTTTTAAATTCTTTTTAATTCAGTTTATTAATAAAATATATGTTTAATTAATATTCTGGACATAATTGAATTTTACAAAATTTTATAAACATAGATTGCTATGTTTGAGACAAACGTTTATTTTATAACGTTTTAAAATCGAAAATATACGCGTTTTATTTATAAAAAGGGTTTATTAAATGCGAAATTATTTATAAGTCCTTGATTTACGTGATAAATCGAGAAATAGGACTTTATGTTTTCAAATCGATCAAATTCGATTTATAAAGCGAAATAGTAAATTCTTATTTGAAAGTCAAAATTGTTGACTTTGTTGACCAGTGTTGACTTCGTTGACTTTTTAAGTCAAACGTACGTTTACACGATTGATGAATACGCCAGTACGCGTAAGATATACTAATTGAGTATGATACCTCATTAGTAAGAAAAGATTTCACAAATGAAATCCATATATCGAAAACGTGCTTATCGTTGAGCGATCTCTCGAGCGAGAACAATTGATTGTATACGTGTTGGAGACGTATTGAATTCACTAAGGAATTCAGTCTACATCGATATGAGATATCGAAGTTTATCTTAGCTTTTGAAAGTCTCGAGAGACTTGAGCGACGTACTAAAGCCTCGCTTTTTCGTAAAGGTGTGGACGCAAACGCTTGTTCGGATTTTGACGTACGAACGAACCTAGGACTCAATTTACAACAAACCATAGTCCAGGTGGGCTTACTTTTCAAACAAGATGTGACTTTACTGTTATTCCAAAATGAGTTTATTTACAATGCTTATTCTACAACTGTTGACAAATGTTTACTGCATTACCTGCCAAAAATATTCTGTTTTGTGTATGGATCCTATCTGTTATGCCCGGGTAGGGCTGTGGCGATGGTTGGAACTTTATTATGACAGGTTATGTCATTTGGGTCGCGCCCAACCTTTTTAATGTCGGGTCCTGTGCCGGATGATAAATGCCTGGCTAGGATTGGCGTGAAGGTTGGAACTATTGCAATGTTAACATATGCTTGTGAGAGTATTTGTGTGTTATGCGGGATTACGGCGGTCACGGCGTCGTAGATGGGAGGCCTCACTCTCGACGTTTAACTTTTAAATCTTGTTATGAATTGTTACTATGAGATACGGACCATACACGCGAAAATGCTCGGCGAGCTATGTTTATGAACTGAAAATGTTTTGGTAAGCCTGAGGCATTTCAACAAAAACCTCAGGACTTACTTTGATATAGCAGCGTAATCTTATATCAAATGTTTTGGCATAAGTCCACCGAGTGCAATTTTTATACTTAGCCTGCATGTTTGTTTTAAATGTGCGGTTGAGCTTCGATGATGGTGATGGGGAATGTGTTGAGGAGTTCGGTGCCTCTTGACCAATTTTTCTAGAATTTGTGGTTTTCACTGAATGCATATCGTCATATATGTATTCACACACTTTCATTGCTACACTCTGAACTCATTTATTTATGCTTTATTGTTATGAACTATTGAGGTCCATCGGACCATGGTTAAGATTTTTGGGGTCCGATGCCTAACCCTTTGAATCGTTATGACATTATCTTATATTATGTTCAAGCATGCTAGATTATTCTTATTATATAGTTATACCATGTTCGAGCATGCTAGTTTATTGTTGTTATGTATCTTTATTTTAGCCGTGTAACCCCTAAAATACTACTCCTAGTATTAGTCACCCTCCAGTTCCGGGTAGTCCGGAGTAGGGTCGTGACAGTTACAAGTGCGGGGCAAAAGGGCATTACGCCAACAATTGCCCGGTGTCACGTTCGGATATAAGGCCGAACCAACCCGGCATTGCTCGACCATTGAGGCTATCGACTTCAACCCCAAATACCGCAATGGTTCCGGCCCAACCTCAACAACTCCGGTGGCAACAACCCGGCGGTGGTGCGGCAACCATAATGGCGGCGAACCGCAAACAACCCCGCAACGCGGTGGCGGCCACCGCCTCAACCACAACAGAGGCGGCAACCATCGCGACAACGCCAAAGGCGGCGGAATAAAGCGGGCGGCGGCGGCCAAATCAACAAGGACCAGCGCCCGTCGGCCTCGGCCGGCTCATGCTGAGCCTACGCGCACATAGGAGGCGAGCGAACAAAACCGGGAAACTGGCGGTATGGGAGTTCTCCTCAACCTACCAATATAATCTTGTTCGATATGGGTGCTTAGCATTCTTTTATTGCAAAATCATGCGTGAAATGCTGGGCCTTAGGTGCGAAAAGTCAAGCCAGATATGAGAATCTCATCGCCTATAGGAGGGATTATGATCATTACACACTTTTGCTCGAACCTAGAGTTGACATTAGGATCACTTAAGGTTACGGCTAACAATCTAAACATAATACCCATGGACGATGTAGACTTAATCCTAGGAATGGGTGGTTAGCTAAGAATCATTCCACGATTCTATGTAAGGAAAGGAAAATTTCGTTTCACTTTCCTGGACAAGGAGCAACGCATTTCCACGGGATCAGCATGGGAAGAAGAGTCCCGATTGTATCAGCACTACAGGCGAGGAGGATGATGAACCAGAAAGGATGCCATGCATTCCTTGTTTATTTGAACGGAGAGGATAAACCCGAGGCACGGGTAGAAGACATAGAAGTTGTCCAAGAATTTTCGGACGTGTTTCACGAAAATCTACCGGACCGCCTCACGATAGACAACTAGAGTTTACCATCGACTTGGGCCGGATCAGCCCGATGTCGGCGCCCTATAGGATGGCCCCAAAAGAGTTGGAGGCGAAAATCCAAATCCAAGAGCTTTTGGATCTAGGATTCATTAGGCCGAGTGTTTCACCTTGGGGAGCGCCTGTTTTATTCGTTAAGAAAAAGGATGGTTCTTTGAGGATGTGCATCGATTATAGAGAATTAAACAAGATGACACTAAAGAACAAATACCCTTTACCCAGAATTGATGGCCTGTTTGATCAATTGCGAGGAGCAGGAGTATTCTCGAAAATTGACCTTAAGTCAGGATACCATCAGCTGAAAATACGGTCTGAGGATGTACCTAAGACTGCATTCCGAACCAGATACGGCCACTATGAGTTCATAGTGATGCCATTCGGATTAACCAACGCACCAGCCGTATTCATGGACCTTATGAACAGAGTATTTCATCCACTTTTGGATAAATTTGTTTTGGTCTTCATAGATGATATCCTTATTTATTCAAAGAATGAAGAGGATCATAGAGAACATTTAAGAACGGTTTTGCAAACCTTGAGAGATGAAAGACTCTTTGATAAGTTTAGCAAATGTGAGTTTTGGCTGAAAGAAGTTATGTTCCTTGGACACATCGTGTCTGCAGAAGGTATAAAGGTAGATCCGGCCAAAGTAGAGGCGTGCGGAATGGAAATCACCAAAGACTCAAAGACGAGAATAGAAGTTTCTAGGATTAGCTGGTTACTATAGGAGATTCTTGAAGGATTCTCCAAAATTGCAAGGCCAATAACCCGACTACTCGGAAAGGAATCAAGTTCAATTGGTGATGAATGCGAGGCGAGTTTCAGTACTCGAGGAAAAATTGACAAGTGCACCGATCTAGCAGGTCCCCGAAGCGGAAAAAGGGTATGTAGTCTATATGAGCGCATCTAAGACCGGACTGGGCGGGTTGTGTTTGATGCAAGAAGAAAAGTGATAGCTTATGCATCCCGACAACTCGGACCTGACTTAACCGAACTACCCAACCCACGATTTGGAATTAGCAAACTATAGTTCATGCAATGAAAATTTGGAGACACCATCTCTATGGTGTGAGATGTGAGATCTTCACGGATCATAAGAGTCAAAGTACTTCTTGAACAAAGAGATTTGAACATGAGGCGGAGAAGATGGCTTGAATTAGTAAAGATTACGACCGTGGTATTAACTATCACCGGGCAAAGCGAATGTAGTGGCCGGCGCTGAGTCGTAAGAGCCATACCAAGCTAGGATGTCTCTTTGTACAGAGGAAAAACTCGTTGAAGAGTTTGGAAGAATGAGGATTGAGCTGGTTGAACCACAGAGACAATTGTGAGTCAGATAGCTACACTCACGTGACATCGATCTAAGAAAAGGATTGTCGAGAGACAAAGGATGGAGGAAAAGTTAGAAAAGATCGAATGAAGGGTAAGGTCGGAAGGATTTAAGAATTTCAAGGCGTCGACAACGCCTTATTGTTTGAAGGTAGGATATCGTCCACGGCGCGAGCTTCAAAACGAAATCATGAGTGAGGCTCACGATACACCCTACACCGCCCACCTGTAGTACTAAAATGTACCAAGACACGAAGAAAAAGTTTTGGTGGGAAGGCGTGAAGCGAGATATAACTTCTTTCGTAGAGCATTTGTCTTGCTTGCCCGGTGAAGGCGTTACATCAACGACCTTACGAAAAGTTTCAACCATTGGAAATCCCTGAGTGGAAATGGGATGACATAACAATGATTTCGTTACAAGCTTACCCAAATCGAAATGAGGAAACACAACCATATGGGTAATTGTGGATAGACTTAACAAGAGTGCTCACTTTCTACCTATTCAAAGCACTTATGGATCTGATAAATTAGCTCAGCTGTACGTTAAGGAAATTATACGATTACATGGAGTGCCAAAATCCATTATCTCTGATCGAGACTCCAAGTTCACATCCAGTTACGGATTAGCTTGCGAGAAAGAATTGGGTACTAAACTCGATTTCGATGCGGCATATCATCCACAAACCGATGGGCGATCGGAAGAACGATCAAACGCTAGAGGATATGCTTAGAACGATAATATTGGATCGAGGTGCAAAATGGGAAGACATTTTACCTCTGATTGAGTTTTCCTACAACAATATCTACCAAGCGACGATCGGCATTGCCCCATACGAAGCTCTGTATGGCAAAAAGTGCAGATCACCGCTTTATTGGGATGAAGTCGGTGAGAGAAAAGTCATAGGGCCTGATGCGGTGGGCGAGATGATCGAGATCGTCCGATAAATTAGGCTGAGAATCAAAGAGGCTTAGGATAGACAAAAATCTTACGCTAATCTGGCGTAGATCCGAACTCTGATTTGAAGATGGAGACAAAGTGTTTCTTAAAGTCTCTCCATCAAAGGGATTGTCGATTCGGACTAAAGGGAAGTTGAGACCCCGCTTTATAGGACCATATGAGATCTGAGAGGATAGGTCCGAGAGGCTTATAGGTTGGCTCTTCCGCCAAACCTGGGGAATGTGCATAACGTTTTTCACGTGTCGCAATTGCGAAAATCGTTCGAGATCCTAAGCACGTGATCCGTGAGGCGGCGTAACTCTCAAGCTAGACATGAGCTACGAAGAGGAACCAGCGGCAATCCTCGACTATAAAGTCCAACAACTACGAGCAAGTCGATTACGTTAGTCAGTCTTTGTGGAGCACCACGGACGAAGAAGCCATGTGGGAGCTTGAAGAAGCGATGAAGGAGCGATACCCCGATTTGTTTTTATAGAGGTATGCAAATTTCGGGATGGAATTTCTTTTAAGGGGGGTGGAATGTAATATTCCAAAGAAACGAACGTATGATTACGGTATTTTAAACCCGTAAATTAGGGTTTTGCCGTATATTATTTTTATGACATCGAATATTGTGATTTCGATTCAGTTCTCTATTAACGAATTCCTTCTTATATTCACTAAGGATTGTGAATTAAGGGATTGAAATATTACGAAATGATTCGTCAATATATTTTAACGTCGATCGCGTATCGAACGTCTGTATTTTATGGAAATTTCTGAGCTGTAAAGCTTGGAATTAATTTCCATCTTAATTCCTTTATTAAAAGGGATATATTTATAAAGTAAGTACGAGCTTACTATGACCATTTTGAGATGAGTCGATTTTGGACGTTTTGAACGTCAACGTCTAGAGACGTTTTGAAAAATGAGTTTAATGCTCAGGAAATTATAATAATTAATTTCCTATTATTATTTTATATAATTACAGTATTAATAATTATTAAAATCAATTTATATGCTATGAAAACTCGATAATTCCAATTAATGGAATTCGAAAACCCTAAGTTTATAAACTATGGTTTTTCACATGAAATGATACCATTAAAATTATCATATGGTATCTAAACTATATGTTATAATGTATATGAGTATTATTAAGCTATAAAATCAATTTTTGGAGCATTAAAACTCGATATTGCTCATATATAATTTTCGAAACCCTAGTTTCGAAAATTTGAGTTTGTTTGCATGAAATAATATATTTAAATTATCCTATGCTATTATTTATTAACTAAATCATATATTATGATATATATGAGTATATTATGATCGAAAATAACATGTGTATCAATAATAGGTGTGATTTATATTTTTATTCCTATTTTCCTATCTATTATCGGTAATTTTTGAAATAAATGCCTATGCTTGATTTAATTATTTTAATGGCTTGTATTTTATATATATGACCATGTATTATATATATAATGTATTAAGGAGTAAAATAAAAATCATCCCACCTATTTGGAGCCCTAACAATCGGCCGTCATGCTCCAACAAGGCATGATGTGCACTTTCCATGGGCGATGCACTGAGGAGCCTTTCTAGCCTACTCTAATCATTACAACACTCTACACACTCAGCCATAATTCCTATTGTGTATGTGGGTGAGTGACCGAGAGAGAGAGAGACTATAAGGGAGGGGACTCTTCCCCTTCTTCATCCCACTCTCATTATACACTCTCATACCATTTTGAACTCCCATTTTTATCTCCTTCCTTTCCCAAAAACCTGAAACAACCGAGCCATCCCTCCCAATCTTCAGAAAAATTCGAGAGCTTTGCTTCTTCTCCTTCTTCTCATTCCTTCATCAAGCTTAATACCATACTATATTCTTGTGATTCCATACTTATTCCAAGGTAAATCTGAGACCAATACCGATTCCATCTCCATTTTGCTATAAAATCGAGAGCTACACATATGTATGTTCATATGTTTTAAATGTTCTTATGGATGAGCTATATGTTTATATATTGTTATTGATGTTTATATTGTTTAAAACATGAGAATATATGCTTGGATAATCATATGGTGTTATATGTGAAATGTATGAATGGATCTAGTGAATGTACATGATTTTCGAACCCTAGCTTATTGAAAAATAATTTTCGAAAAATATTTAAAATGTACATAGGATGATCGATTGCTCTATATTTATTTTGATGATGGATTATTGATCTATGATATGTTTAGAGTCCATGGTTTTGATTTGAAAATTTTTTGAAAACCCTAGCCATTTTTCCAAAAGGACCGAGAGCATGTTTGCTCATACCTTGGTGTATGATTTTATTTTGATCATGCAATGGTGTATTAATGCTTTAATATATTTTTTACGTATTGTATGATTTTGTTGGAATTTTTGGAAATCAATTGCTAAATTAAATCAAAAAAACCGAAGAGCTATTGCTCAATAAGGTGATGATTTAATTTGGTTTTGATGGATGTTATTGTGTTATAATGTCATATTATAATGTAGAAACATAGTGTATAATTATTAGAATTTTTGAAAATCAAATACCTAATTTAAATCAAAAAAACCGAGAGCACTATGTGCATAAGGTGATGATTTAATTGGTTTTGATGATATTATGATGTTATATTAGTATACTATAGTATATAATCATAGTATATAATTGTTGGAATTTTTGGAAACCAAACCCTAATTAAAATCGAAAAAGCCGAGAGCTTACAATCTCATATGGTGACGATTTAAATTGGTTTGGTTAATATTATGATGTTACAATGTTATAATATTATGTTTGATCATATTAGAATTTATTTAGAATTTTTAGAAATTGTTTGATAATTATTGGGTAATTATCTTGAAAATTACCGTGAATATTATATATATTGTTGAATGAATGGTTATGATGGACTATAGGTATTATTTGTGACATATGTTGATGTTGGGATATTATACTATGTGTATATCAATTTTGGGAATTTTTGG
Source organism: Salvia rosmarinus (assembly GCA_036937905.1). NCBI lineage: Eukaryota > Viridiplantae > Streptophyta > Magnoliopsida > Lamiales > Lamiaceae > Salvia > Salvia rosmarinus. The sequence goes on from CM072816.1 coordinate 47,899,299, forward strand.
ATAATTATTCCATATTATATGGAATTACCGAATTATATATATGTATATATACTAATAAATGGCAAACAATATCATATGGATTTTATAAATTCATATTCTGGACCATAGTGTATAATAATACACTATATTAATTTAGAAATTTTTTCAAAAATCATTTAGTATTTTTAAATTAATTATCTAGATTTTCGATAATTAACAAGGATTTTAAATCCTTTTTAATTCAGTTTATTAATAAAATATATGTCTAATTAATATTCTGGACATATTTGATTTTATAAAATTTTATAAACATAGATTGCTATGTTTGAGACAAACGTTAGGCTATTAACGTTTTAAAATCGAAAATACGCGTTTTTATTCATAAAGAGGTTTATTAAATGCGAAATTATTCAAAAGTCCTTTAATTTACGTGATAAATCAAGAAATGGGACTTTACGATTTTTAATCGATCGAAATTCGATTTATAAAACGAAATAGTAAGAAATTACTATTTGAAAGTCAAAATTGTTGACTTTGTTGACCAGTGTTGACTTCGTTGACTTTGTAAGTCAAACATACGATTATACGTTCGATAAATACGGTAGTACGCGTATGATATACTAATTGAGTATGATACCTCATTAGTAAGAAAAGGTTTCACAAATGAAATCCGTTTATCGAAAAACGTACTTATACGTTGAACGTATCTCGAGGAACGATAACAATTCAATTGAATAACGTATATGAAAGCGTATTGAATTCATTGAGGAATTCAGTTTACATCGATATAAGATATCGAAGTTTATCTTAGCTTTTGAAAGTCTAGAGACTTGACGACGTACTAAAGCCTCGCTTTTTCGTAAAGGTGTGGACCTTGACGCTGGATTGGATATTGACGCATGAACAAACTGGGACTCGATTACAACGAACCATAGTCGGTGGGCTTCTTATCTTAAATGTGGGCCTTTTCTTACCCCACTAAAATGTGGCTTTACTAATATTCCAAAATGAGTTTATTCTGATTACTTATTCTGTTGTTGACAAATGTTTACTATATTACACGCCAAAATATTACATTTTGTGTATGGATCCTATCTGTTATGCCGGGTAGGGCTGTGGCGATAGTTGGAACTTTATTATCACAGGTTATGTCATTTGGGTCGCGTGACCTTTTAAATGTCGGGTCTGTGCGGATGATAAATGCAGCTAGGATTGGCGTGAAGGTTGGAACTATTGCTATGTTAACATATGCTTGTGAGTATATGTCTTTATGCGGGATTACGGCCGGTCACGGCGTCGTAGATGGGAGGCCTCCTCTCGACGTTTAACTTTAATCTTGTTATGAATTGTTACTATGAGATACGGACCATACACACGAAAATGCTCGGCGAGCTATGTTTATGAACTGAAAATGTTTTAGTAAACCTGAGGCATTTCAACTAAAACCGCGTGACTTACTCGATATTGCGCGTAATCTTATTATCAAATGTTTTCGGCATGTGTCCACCGAGTGCAATTTCTTGTACTTAGCCTGCATGTTTGTTTTAAATGTGCGGTTGAGCTCGATGGTGATGATGGAGGATGTGTTGAGGAGTCGAGTGTCCTTGACTGTTTATTTAGAATTTGGTTTTCACCTTGAATACATATCATCATATATGTATTCACACACTTTCCGCTGCTAAACTCCGAACTCTTTTACTTTATGTCATGAACTATTGAGGACCATCAGACCATGGTAATACTTTGGGTCTGATGGCCTAAACCTTTTTAATCATTGGATATTGTATTATCGAACCTATCGAGCATGCTAATTATAGTTGATATGTACCTATCTTGAGTACATTGTCTATAATACTATTCCTAGTATTAGTCACCCTCTAGTCAGGGTCGTCCGGAGTGGGGGCGTGACAATTTTTCTAAGCAATCAAGCTTAGAATTTTATTCCATTATTAATGGAATATTTTAATAATGGGATTATGATTATTTACGACCAATTCAAAGATGAGATGATACGTAACGTTTTGAGACGTTTCAAACGTTAACGTTTTGAAATAAAACGAACGATGGTTTTAATGATCAATAAAATATAGGAATTTATTTCCTATGATATTTTTATGATATTACAGTATTATTAAGCATTTAATTAATGCTTGAACATTAGAATTTATAAAAAACACAACATAGTTTTCGAAAAACCCTAATTCTCGAAAACTAGGGTTTTTATTATGCAATAACATCTTTTAATTATCCTATGATATTAATTATCATCTAAATTATATTATATGATGCATATATATATGTTTAGCATGGAATTAATTTATTTAATGTGTATTGGGCATAATAGCCGTGTAGTGCACATATGTGCATAACAAAGGGTATTTTAATTATATCACTCTTACATGCATATATATATGATATATTTTCAGATTTTATTATTAAGACTCCATTATATATATAGATATATAACCTATTTTCAGAATTTCTATGTGTAGGCACTCATGAGAGTGCCCACTATCTACATAGAATAATATTATAAGATGAAGAGTCCATTGTGTGTGCAAGTGAGAGAGAGAGCCGAGAGTGTGAGGTATGGGGGGATTATTCAGATTTTTACTCATTCCCTCACTCACTCAAACACTTATACACTCCACTCTCTCATCCTCTCTCAATCTCTCCATCTTCTCTCTCTCAAACTTCACCTTCTTCGTTTTTTTCGCAAATGCCGTGAGCTCCCTCTTCGGCTTCCAAGCTGTGATTTTCTTCTTCTCATCTCCATACAACACCTTAATACCTTGTACTTTGTTCCATTCATCCATATCACAAGGTAGGGGTGGAACAAGAGCTTGTTTTGTTCTTGAAGCTTTCGAAAATTTTCGAAGAAATGGTCTAGTTCATTGCATGTATTCTAGATGATCCATGTTTGTAAGAGTTGATTATTGCATGTGTATTGATGATAAGAAAATGTTAGACAAGTGTTCTTGTTTTTAAAATGTCTTGCATGTATGATCTAACCTCAAAATCTTTTGAATCTATGGCTATGTAGTGTATTAAGAATGTGTAGCATAATGTTTCAAAGCTTGAAGTATCTTTGAAAAATTTTAATGGAGCATATTCGAATTTTTTTGTAATGACGAAACTTACTAAGTGTTAATTGAGCTTGGATTTATGATCTATGATGTTTTATAAGTCCATAGTATTTATTTGAAAATTTTAGAAAAATCTATGCCATTTTTCTTTCTAAGTCTGAGACACTTAGATTTTATATGTGGGTATAAGATGTTTAAGTTGTGCATGCAATAGCATATTCTTGAATTATAATGTATTGAGTACATGACAAATTATTTGACATTTTGGAAGAACCTATGCTATTTTTTCAAATGGCGAGACATGTATGTAATTGATGTTTAGTATGTGATTTTTATTTAATACATGCATTAGTATATTATTGATCTAGGTTGTAAACCATACACTATATGTTTTAATTGGAAATTTTTGGAAAATCTTATACTATTTTCTTAAAAGGACCGAGACATATATACAATTATATGTGGATGTATAAATTTTATTTGGGACATGCTGTAATATTCCAAAGAAACGAATATACGATTACGGTGTTCGAGTCCGTAATTGGGTTTTGCCGTATTAACTTTTTACGACATCGAATCTTGTGACTTCGATACAATATCGTTATAACGAATTCCTTTTCATAATTCAATAAGGATTGTGAATTAAAGGATTGAAATATTACGAAATGATTCGTCAATATTTTTAAACGCCAAACGCAGATCGAACGCCGCCTTTTCATGAAAATTTCGAGCAAAGAAGCTTGGAATTAATGTCCATCTTAATTCCTTTATTAAATGGAATATATTTACTTAGTAAGTATGAACTTATCACGACCATTTTGAGATGAGTCGATTTCAACGCTTTGAGACGTTAACGTTAACGCCTGAGACGCTTTGAAAATGAGTTTAATGCTCGGAAATTATAATAATTAATTTCCTATTATTATTTTATATAATTACTGTATTAATGATTATTAAAATCGATATTTGAGTATTAAAACTCGATATTTCTTATTTGTAATTTCGAAAACCCTAATCTTATAAATAAGGGTTTTATCACATGAAATGATACCATTAAATTATCCTATGGTATCTAAACTTTATAATATGATATATATGAATAATATTAAGCATTAAATCAGATTTTCAGCCATAAAAATCGAAGGATTCAGTTTTTATAAAATTTAAACCCAAACTTGCGAAATTAGGGTTTTAATTCATGAAATGCGTAATAATTTTATCCTATGCTATTATTTAATATCTAAATTATATATTATGATATATATGTGTATATTTGGGACGAAAATTACATGAGTATCAATAATAGGTGTAATTTATATTTTTAATCCTATTTTTCTAATTTTCGATCGGTAATAGCAAATTGTGCATATATTATGTTTTAATTATTTTTATGGCATGTATTATATATCTATGAACTATACTATGGTTAATACATGTATTATGTACAAAATTGAAATAAAATCAGCCTCTAAACCCATGATTACCGTCGACCACCCCTAGAGACAAGCATGGGATTCCCTTTTTAAATTGGCCAATGCATGAAGAGCTCATTCAACACTCATCAATCATCACTTATACTACTCCCAAGGGCTGCATCAATGGACTGCAGATTTTGTGCCAATTCTTGGCCAAAATCGAGAGAGAGAGAGAGATAGGTATAGGTGAGACCCTTCCCATTCACCCCACTCTCATTATACACTCTCCCAACAATTTTTGAACACTAAAATCCTCTCCATTCTCTCCCATTTTCTGCACACAACCGAGAGCTCTTCTCTCTCATTTTTAAAAATTTTTCTCTTCTATTCTCCTCTTCATTCATTCACCAAAGTTGATACCTAGCATTGTTCATTGATTCTATACCAATTCTAAGGTAATACATGGTCTTAGGCTTCGATTTTATCCTCTTTTAAACTGAAAATTTCGAAAACTGTTATATATATTTATATGTGTTCGAAACTTGTATATATATGTATATAGGTGTTTAAATGTTCTTAAGCATGAACTATTGTTTATATACATGTTCTTGAGGATTTTATTTACAAAAATACATGTGAATATGCTTAGATGAACATAGGTTATGGTATACGAAATGCATGAATGTATCTTGCATATATATATGATTTTCAACCATGGTATACATTAGAAATAATTTTCAAAATGCTATAAAATGGTAGATGAGAACCGTAGCTCTTAATCATTTATATGGTAGATATATGCTCTATGATATGTTTAGAACCCATAGTATGTTATTTAAAATTTTAGAAAACCCTAGCTTTAAATATTGTGAAACCGTGAGGTATATATGTGTGTTCATTGGTGTATAATTTTATTTCAAGCATACAATAGCATATTAATGCTTTAGAACCTCGATTATATGTTCTATGATTTAATTAGAATTTTTGAAAATCATATACTTTATTTTACAAAATTACCGTGAGCAATTTAATTTCATAGGTTGGTGTATGATTTTATTTTTGAACATGCAATGGTGTATTAATGCTTTAGTATATTGTTTATACATTGTGTGAAATTATTAGAATTTTTGAAAATCATTTACCTAATGAAATCAAATAAACCGAGAGCAATGAGCTCATATGGTGATGATTTAATTGGTTTTTGATAAATATTATGATGTTATATTGCTATACTATAGTGTATAAACATAGTATATAATTGTTGGAATTTTTGAAAATCAAATACCATTTTTATTCAAAAAAGCCGAGAGCTAGTAGCTCCATATGGTGATGATTCAAATGGTTTTGGTTGATGTTATGATGTTACAATGTTATAATATAATGATTATTGGTGTTGGAAATTATTTAGAATTTTTGGAAATTGTTTACTATTTATTTGGTAATTACCCTATAATTACCGTGTGCAATATTGTTATATATATAGAAATAAATAGTTATGATGAACTATGGGTTATGAAAATATTATATACTGATGTTGGGACATTATAATAGGTATATATCAATTTTGGAAATTTTTGGATGATTATTCCTATTTATTGGAATTTCCGTGAATATTTATATATGTATATATATAAATAAATAGCAAACAGTACTATATGAATTTGATAAATTATATTCTGGACCATAGTGTATAATAATACACTATATTAATTTAGAAAATTTTTCAAGGGTCGTTGTTATTTTTAGGACAATTATCGAAAATTTCGATAATTAATAAGGATATTAAACCTTTATAAAACTGTTTAATTATAAATTTTGGTAAAATAATATTCTGGACAGTTTTCAAATATTACAAAATTTTATAAACATAGATTGCTATGTTTGAGACTTAACGCTCATTTTGTAACGCTTTAAAACCAAAATACGCTTTTTAATTATAAAAGAATTATTAAAATGCGAAAATAATTATAAGTCCTTGATTTACAAGATAAATCGAGGAATAGGACTTTACGCTTTCAAATCGATTAAATTGATTTATAAAGCAAAATAGTAAGAAATTACTATTTAAAAGTCAAAATCATCGACTTTTGTCGACCAATGTCGACTTCGCCGACTTTTCAAAGTCAAACGCACGATTATACGCTTATAAATACGCCAAGACGCTGTGAAGATATACTAATTGAGTATGATACCTCATTAGTAAGAAAGGATTTCATAAATGGAATCCATATATCGAAAACGATTTATACGCCGAACGATCTCGGCGAACGAGAAAAGTCAATCGATACGATAGAGACGATCAATTCTCTAAGGAATTCAGTCTCACATCGATATGAAATATCAAGGTTATCTTAAGTTTTCGAGAGTCTCGATAGACTTGAGCGACGCACTAAAGCCTCGCCAGAAAGTGTGACGCAAACGCAACGACGGATTTTGACGAACGATCGAACCTAGTACTTTACAACGAACCGTAGTCCAAAGTGGGCTTTTATCTTCAAAATGTGGGCCTTTTCACCCCACTAAAATGTGACTTTATCGTTATTCAAAATGAGTTTATTTACAAAGACAATTCTACAACCGTTATCAAATGTTTTACCGCATTACCGCCAAAATATTTCGCTTGTATGGATCCTATCTCATATGCCCGGTAGGGCTGTGGAGATGGTTGGAATTATTATATCAATTGTTGTGGTAGCACCCAACCTTTTAATGTCGGGTCCCGTGCCGGATGATAAATGCCCGCTAGGATTGGCGTGAAGGTTGGAACTATACCGTGTTAACATATGCTTGCAGAGAGACCTCTGTCAGACGGATTACGGCCGGTCACGGCGTCAGACGGGAGGCCTCCTCTCGACGCTTATTTAATTATTTATTATTATGTATTGTGACTATGAGATACGGACCATACACACCAAGAAAATGCCCGCCGTGCTATGTTTATTTAACCGAATGATTTGGTAAGCACAAGGCATTTTAACTAAAACCCTCGCGACTTACTCGATATTGGCAACAGAATCCAAATTCTATCAAAATATTTTCGCATAAGTCCACTAAGTGCAATTCCTTGTACTTAGCCCCGCATGTTTGTTTTAAATGTGCAGTTGAGCTCATGGTGATGATGGGGATGTGTTGAGGAGTCTAGTGTCCTCGCCGATTTACTCAATGTTCGTTTTACCAATGCATATCGTCATATATGTATTCACACACTTTCCGCTGCTATACTCTGAACTCCTTTATTTATGTTTTATGTTATGAACTATCAAGGCCCATCGGATCAGGCCAAGTTTTGGGGTCCGATGGCCTAAACCTTTTTCAAAAACATTATAACATCACCTTATATTCTGCTCAAGCATGTTAGTTTATTCTTATGCATTTTTATTTTACCCGTGTAATCCCCTAAAATACTACTCCTAGTATTAGTCGCCTCCGCCTCGGGTTGGTCCGGATTGGGTCGTGATGTATGGTATCGTAGCTTTTGCTCTTTGAAAACCCAAGACCTTTTATTCTAAGTCTAGATCGAGTCACTGGACTTCTAGAAACCTACTGACTCCTCTCAACACTCCATCACATCGAGCTCAACCGGGAAAAAGGTAACTGCATTTCTTTCTCAAACTCATGAAATGGAAAACTTTTGCATGATGAGCAAGTTAGAGAAACTTTGAGAAATTTCATTATTTTGAAAATTTTGAAGTCAAGAAAGAAATTTTTCCAAAATTTTTTTTCGAACCAATACAATTACTCGTATCGAGATGGAAGTGTATGGTAGTATCGAGTTGAATGATCAACATGAAACGAACGAATTCATTTTAAAATGTATATGGATTGATCATGACCGTCTTTTGAAATCATACTCCAAATTTGCAAATAAAACTTTACTCTCCGACTTTCAAAATCTTATTTATGATGAATGATATGTTATCATGAAACGAACTTAGACTCTAAGGAGCATGCTCACGATCGTGAAAGAACGTAGAAGTACGAACTTTTTTCCTTATGCGAACAAAAGAACGATAGGAAGAATGAAAGTAATGATACCCTTGAGCACGGACGATGGAAGACGAGCGAGGAGGACGACCCCAACCTCTAAGTCGAATGACGCCGGCACTCCATCATCACTTCGACACAAGTGACCAGCAACACGAATCACGACATGGACGCCACTTACGGCTTCAGGATGTGCAGCCTCGACTTAAGAACCCGAAGATGATAGACGACACGTCGACATACACCTTGAGTGATATTTTTGCACAATCGCGCAAATTTCCTGCACTGCGCAGTAGATTTGTTTTAGCTAGATCTCCTCGTTAGACTCCGATTTACGCATGGTTTGCACCTACGTACTCTAACGCACTGATCTTCATTTGTTATGAAGAACAGAATCCCTAATTCTGTCCCCAGAATACGATAGAGTCTGTTGAACTCTAGCTTAAGTGTTTGATATAAGACAAGGATCTCGTAGCGTATATTGAGATATCATTAGCTATATGTATGTGTTTGGGTAAGACTAAGAAGGTAAGTTGTGATATATATTGTACATTATGATGATACCTACCTTATAGAATTGTTAGTTCTAGCCTAGTTGCTTCTCGTTATGCTATCCTTTCTGTTTTAAGATGACGATAGTCGGTTTACGTTAGTTTTCTTTTTCTTTTACCGTGGCGATGGAGAGAGATGCGCTATATCGCTAGGAGGAGGGTAGGACCTCATGCCCCACCCGAGGAGTTGATGCGCACCTATAGGAAAGTTGGATGTGCCGGGAAGACCTAGGTGAGTTTCGCGCGTGACTACCTTCGGTTGTGGAGGAGCGCCCAGCCTATGGCGCAACCGACCACGATGGCATCAAGAGACTCCTAGCTATACCCCTTGTACTGGATGGTTATGCCCGAGAGGTATCGGAGACTACATCTATCGATTCCCGAGGTTATGATTTGATTGGGGATCCGCCAGTTCGTGAGTCACCGACTTACGTGTACAAGATTCATGGAGCCGCACCGACGGGACCCTATCTCCTCCACGGAGTACACTTGGCGTGATGAGTCGCCAGAGTGGCTGTACTTTGAGGTTCCGAGACAAAGTTGATCCAAAGGATACCCCTGCATCGAGTGGACGAGGGTAGGATGTACGAGGTGGATAGAGCAAGACGCCCAGAGCCTGGGAGAGCCCGTGTTGCCACCGCAGCTGGACACCCAAGACGTCCGCCACTACCGCCTCTACCACCGCATCCGATCCACCACCACCAAGACGAAGAGCCCTTCCACGAACAGCATGGATGAGAGTATTAGATACCTTCCCGGATATGACCCGACCCGAGTATGCTACATCCGATCCGCCACAACTACGACTTATACGGCGGGATAACTTTGGACCCCGCGACATACCGATGATGGAAACCAACAGCAGACCATCCGTAGTACGACTCGTGAGGACGATTCGGATGAGGAAGACGACCAAGAGGAGGAAGACCCCGAGGAAGACGCGAGTAGGAAGGAAACTCGTGGAAACCTTAGGCGATGTTTTAATTAGAATTGCTTTTGTTATGACTAGCATGTGTGCTAGCTTTTTCCTTTATTTCAATACCATGGTTCTAAGACTTGATTTTTTTTTTTTTTGGCCATGTGGGCCCGAAACCTTGTTATTTCAATTTTCTATGATTCTCTATGTTAGACACCGTGTTTTCGACAAACCTCGTTATCTATCCACATATATTTTGACCCAAGTGGGGCCTATTTATCGACAATTGTCTATGCTATGGATGAATTGTTTTACTTTATATCGCTTTAAGGAGAAGCTATGAAAACCTTATTTTGTTAAGTTGTAAGCGCTTAATAATTAACGATGGTATGTTTTATATAGCGTAACGCCTCCGAGAAGAAACCCGTAAAGAGAACCCGAGGTCGAGGAAGACCTAGAGGAAGGGTAGAATCCCTAACAAGAACCGTAAGATAATCCCCAACCACGCCTCCACCTCAACCCGATCGCAGGATCAAGAACTATTCTCGAGGCAAACCCTCCTGCTTTTAACGGAAAGGAGCCGGAAGAAGTTCCGAACAACGGGTTAGGCCATTGAACGGATTTTCACTTTCCTAAGGTGCACGGCACAGAAAGGATGTCGTGTGTTACCTTCCACCATCGACCACCGACTTCCGTGGGAGGCCGTAAGAAGACCTTACAACCAACAACTAGAAGAGTTCTCGTGGAGGATTTCAAGAGAGAGTCAGACGAAAATATATCCCCAAAAGTTATAGGGGAAAAGAGGCGTGAATTTTTCCCGCTAAAACAAGAAAGATTATCCAGAATCGACTACGATCGCACTTTCTCGCGAGATGTCGAGATATGCGCCAGATCTGTAGACACCGACCGAAAATGTCGGAAAAGTTCGTGTCGTACGAGAATGGAGATACGCATGTCTCTTGCCACCATGGAGACCTATCTTACAATCAAGCTCTAGACGAGCTTGATATCAAGCGCCTATGAGCGAGAATAAGATGAAGGTCGCCTCGTGCACACGGAAATTGGATAAGGAAAAGGAATCAGAGCCCAACCGCGGAATAACAACCGCGAAACTATGGAGAAGCAAGTCACAAGCGCCTGTGGCAAGGAAACCCGCGCAGCAGGACAAAGTCGAAGAGAGAGCAGCTCATGCTCCACCGCAAGGGACCACAGACCGCCAAGGGCACCTCAATGCCCTAGATGCCATAGAGCACACAGGGGTGTGTGCACGGCAAACGTGGTTAGTCGTTACAAATGCGGGTGAACGGGCATTACGCCAACAATTGCCCGATGTCACGCTCGATGGAAGGCCGAACCAACCGGCAATGCTCACCATTGAGGGCTATACACCCAAATTCCAACCACCGCAGCTAGCCCAAATTTCAACCCCAAAGAACTCCAAAGGGCAAACACCCCACCTCAACAACAACAACTCAAAGAATCAGCAACAAAGGGCAGCCGCCACAACAACAAATCTCAAGAATAAAGAAGGCAGCAGCCCACCGCCACCACAACAAAGCAGAGGCGATAACCATCCGCTAACGCCAAAGAAGGCAAGAATAAGCCGCAAAGAACCGCCAAATCAACAAGGACCAGCCCTGTCACCAAATTTCACCAAGCTCAAAGCCGAGCCTCACGCCCAGACAGAGGCGAATCTAATGTAACCAAGGAAACTTGGCGTATGGGAGTTCTTCTCAACCTACCTATTATAGTATCGCTCGACACGGGTGCTTCAGATTCCTTCATTGCAAAATCATGCGAGAAATGCTGAACCTTAGGTCCGAAAGGTCAAGCCAGATATGAGAATCTCATCGCCTATAGGAGGAATTATGACCGTTACACCCACTTTTGCTCGAACCTAGAGTCGACATTAGGATCACTTGAGGTTCCGCTAACGAACTAAACATAATACCCATGGACGATGTAGACATAATCCTAGGAATGGATCGGTTAGCTAGGAATCATTCCACGATTCTCCGTAAGGAAAGGAAAATTTCGCTTCACTTTCCTCGACAAGAAGCTACGATTTCCATGGGATCAAGATGGGAAGAAGAGTGCCAATAGTGTCAAGACTACAAGCAAGGAGGATGATGAACCGTAAGGGATGCCATGCATTCCTTGTTTATTTAAATGATGAAGATAAACCCAAGCACGGTAGAAGACATTGAAGTTGTCCGAGAATTTCCTGACGTGCTTCCCAAAATCGCCAGACTACCTCCTAACAGACAACTAGAGTTTACCATCGACTTGGAGCCGTGATCAGCCCCAAAGGTCGGGCGCCCTATAGGATGGCCCCAAAGGAGCTAGAAGAGTCGAAAATCCAAACCAAGAGCTTCGATCCGGGATTCATTAGACCGAGTGTTTCACCTTGGGAGCACCTGCTTTGTTTGTTAAGAAGAAGGATGGTTCTTTGAGGACGTGCATCGATTATAGAGAACTAAATAAGATGACACTAAAGAACAAATACCCTTTACCCGTAATTGATGACCGCTTGATCAATTGCGGCGAAGCGGGTGTATTCTCAAGATTGATCTTAAGTCGATACCACCAACCAAAAATACGGCCTCAAGATGTATCAAGACCGATTCAACCGTATATGGCCACTATGAATTCATAGTTATGCCATTCGGATTAACCAATGCACCACCGTGTTCATGGACCTCATGAATGTAGTATTTCATCCATTTTGGATAAGTTTGTTTTGGTCTTCATAGATGACATCCTTATTTATTCAAAGAATGAAGAGGATCATAAGAACATCTCATGAACGGTTTTGCAAACCTTGAGAAATGAAAGACTCTTTGCTAAGTTTAGCAAATGCGAGTTTTGGCTGAAGGAAGTTATGTTCCTTGGACACATTGTGTCTGGCCAAGGTATAAAAGTAGATCCACCAAAGTAGAGGCCGCAAGAATGGAAATCACCTAAACACAAAGACGAATTAGAAGCTTCCTAGATTAGTCAAGCTACTATAGGAGATTCATCAAGGATTCTCCAAGATTGCAAGGCCAATAACCCACCTATCCGGAAGGAATCAAGTTCAATTGACAGACGAAAAGCGAGATGAGTTTCCAAATACTCAAAGAGAAATTGACCAAAGGCACCGCCTAGCAGTCCCGTAAGCATAAGGGTATGTGGTCTATACCGACGATCTAAGACCGGACTGGTCAGTGTTTTGATGCAAGAAGGAAAAGTGATAGCTACGATCTCGACAACTCAGACCCACGAGCTGAACTACCCAACCCACGATTTGGAATTAGCAAATGTAGTTCATGCCCTAAAATTTGGAGACACCATCTCTATGGTGTGAGAGATGAGATCTTCACGGATCATAAAAGTTTGAAGTATTTCTTCAACAAAGAGATCCGAACATGAGACAAAGAAGATGGCTAGAATTAGTAAAGGATTACGACCGTGGTATTAACTATCACCCGCAAGGCGAATGTGGTAGCCGACGCTGAGTCGTAAGAGCCATACCAAGTTAGGATGTCTCTTTGTACAAGAGGAAAACTCGCTGAAGAGTTTGGCAGACGAAGATTGAACTAGTTGAACCACCGTAACAATCGTGAGTCAGATCGCTACACTCACACCGACCTCGATCTAAGAAAGAGAATTGTCGAGAGACAAAGGATTGAGGAAAAGTTGAAAAGATCCGAGAAAGATTAAGGTCCAAGGATTCAAGAATTTCCAAGAGGCGCCGGATAACGCCTTATTGTTTGAAGGTAGGATATGCTCTCGACGACGCAGAGCTTCGTAACGAAATCATGAGTGAGGCTCACGATACACCCTACACCGCCCACCCGTAGTACTAAGACGTACCAGACCAAGGAAAATTTTGGTGGGAAGGCATGAAACGAGACATAGCTTCCTTCAGAAACGCGCCTTGTTTGCCAACAAGTGAAGGCTTTACACCAACGACCCTACGGGAAGTTACAACCGCTGGAAATCCCGAATGGAAGTGGGACGATATAACGATGGATTTCACAAGCTTACCCAAATCAAGAAGAGGAACACACCATATGGGTAATTGTGGATAGCTTACCAAAAGTGCTCACTTTTACCTATTCAAAGCACTTATGGATCCGATAAGTCGCCCACCGTATGTTAAGGAAATTGTACGACTACATGGAGTGCCAAAATCTATTACCTCTGATCGAGACTCCAAGTTCACATCCAGATTTTGGATTAGTTTGCAGAGAGAACTGGGTACAAGATTAAACTTCAGTACAGCATTCCACCCACAAACCGATGGACAATCGAGAGAACGATCCAAACGCTAGAAGATATGCTTAGAACTGTAATTTTGGACCGCGGTACAAAATGGGAAGATATTTTACCTCGATTGAATTTGCTTACAACAACAGCTATCAAGCGACGATCGGCATGGCCCCACACGAAGCCTCAGATGGCAAAAGTGTAGATCACCACTTTATCGGGATGAAGTCGAGAGAAAAGTCATAGGCCTGATGCGGTGAGTGAAATGATCGAAATCGCTCGACAAATTAGGACGAGGATAAAAGAGGCTCGTGACGACAGAAATCTTACCGATGCGCTGAGATCCGAAAGCTACGCTTGAGGATGGAGACAAAGTATTTCTTAAAGTCTCTCCATCAAAGGGATTGTCGTTTGGCCCGAAGGAAAGCTAGACCTGCTACATAGGACCTTATGAGATCCTAGAAAGGATAGGTCCAAGAGCTTATAGGTCGGCTCTTCCGCCAAACCTAGGAAATGTCCATAATGTTTTCACGCCTCACAATTACGAAAATACGCTCACGACCCAAGGCACGTGATTCATCAAGACGACGTGATCCCCGAGCCGCATATGAGCTATAAGGAAGAACCCGCAGCCATACTTGACCACAAAGTTCAACAACCACGGAGCAAGTCGATTCCGTTAGTAAAAGTATCATGAGACACCACTTGACGCAAGAAGCCACGGGAGCTTGAAGAAGCAATGAGGGAAAATACCCGATTTATTTTTCTAAGAGGTATACAAATTTCGGACTAAATTTTTCGTAGGGGGTGGAATGTAATATTCCAAAGAAACGAATATACGATTACGATTCTAAAGTCCGTAATTGTGGTTTTGCACGTATTAACTTTTTACGACATCGAATCTTGTGACTTCGATACAATATCGTTATAACGAATTCCTTTCATAATTCAATAAGGATTGTGAATTAAAGGATTGAAATATTACGAAATGATTCGTCAATATTTTTAAACGCCAAACGCAGATCGAACGCCGCCTTTTCATGAAAATTTCGAGCAAAGAAGCTTGGAATTAATGTCCATCTTAATTCCTTTATTAAATGGAATATATTTACTTAGTAAGTATGAACTTATCGCACCATTTTGAGATGAGTCGATTTCAACGCTTTGAGACGTTAACGTTAACGCCTGAGACGCTTTTGAAAAATGAGTTTAATGCTCGGAAATTATAATAATTAATTTCCTATTATTATTTTATATAATTACTGTATTAATGATTATTAAAATCGATATTTGAGTATTAAAACTCGATATTTCTTATTTGTAATTTCGAAACCCTAATCTTATAAATAAGTGGTTTTATCACACGAAATGATACCATTAAATTATCCTATGGTATCTAAACTTTATAATATGATATATATGAATAATATTAAGCATTAAATCAGATTTTCAGCCATAAAAATCAAGGATTCAGTTTTTATAAAATTTAAACCCAAACTTGTAAATTAGGGTTTTAATTCATTAAATGCGTAATAATTTTATCCTATGCTATTATTTAATATCTAAATTATATATTATGATATATATGTATATATTTGGGACTAAAATTACATGAGTATCAATAATAGGTGTAATTTATATTTTAATCCTATTTTTCTAATTTTCGATCAGAATAGCAAATTGTGCATATATTATGTTTTAATTATTTTTATGGCATGTATTATATATCTATGAACTATACTATGGTTAATACATGTATTATGTACAAAATTGAAATAAAATCAGCCTCTAAACCCATGATTACCGCCGACCACCCCTAGAGACAAGCATGGATTCCTTTTAAATTGGCCAATGCATGAAGAGCTCATTCAACACTCATCAATCATCACTTATACTACTCCCAAGGGCTGCATCAATGGACTGCAGATTTTGTGCCACCTGGCCAAAATCGAGAGAGAGAGATAGGTATAGCGAGACCCTTCCCATTCACCCCACTCTCATTATACACTCTCCCAACAATTTTGAACACTAAAATCCTCTCCATTCTCTCCCATTTTCTGCACACAACCGAGAGCTCTTCTCTCATTTTTAAAATTTTTCTCTTCTATTCTCATCTCCATTCATTCACCAAAGTTGATACCTAGCATTGTTCATTGATTCTATACCAATTCTAAGGTAATACATGGTCTTAGGCTTCGATTTTATCCTCTTTAAACCGAAAATTTCAAAACTCATATATATATTTATATGTGTTCAAACTTGTATATATATGTATATAGGTGTTTAAATGTTCTTAAGCATGAACTATTGTTTATATACATGTTCTTGAGGATTTTATTTACAAAAATACATGTGAATATGCTTAGATGAACATAGGTTATGGTATACGAAATGCATGAATGTATCTTGCATATATATATGATTTTCAACCATGGTATACATTAGAAATAATTTTCAAAAATGCTATAAAATGGTAGATGAGAACCGTGTGCCTCTTAATCATTTATATGGTAGATATATGCTCTATGATATGTTTAGAACCCATAGTATGTTATTTAAAATTTTTAGAAAACCCTAGCTTTAAATATTGTGAAAACCGTGAGGTATATATGTGTGTTCATTGGTGTATAATTTTTATTTCAAGCATACAATAGCATATTAATGCTTTAGAACCTTGATTATATGTTCTATGATTTAATTAGAATTTTTGAAAATCATATACTTTATTTTACAAAATTACCGTGAGCAATTTAATTTCATAGGTTGGTGTATGATTTTATTTTTGAACATGCAATGGTGTATTAATGCTTTAGTATATTGTTTATACATTGTGTGAAATTATTAGAATTTTTGAAAATCATTTACCTAATGAAATCAAATAAACCGAGAGCAATGAGCTCATATGGTGATGATTTAATTGGTTTTTGATAAATATTATGATGTTATATTGCTATACTATAGTGTATAAACATAGTATATAATTGTTGAATTTTGAAAATCAAATACCATTTTTATTCAAAAAAGCCGAGAGCTAGTAGCTCCATATGGTGATGATTCAAATGGTTTTGGTTGATGTTATGATGTTACAATGTTATAATATAATGATTATTGGTGTTGGAAATTATTTAGAATTTTTGAAATTGTTTATTATTTATTTGGTAATTACCCTATAATTACCGTGTGCAATATTGTTATATATATAGAAATAAATAGTTATGATGAACTATGGGTTATGAAAATATTATATACTGATGTTGGGACATTATAATAGGTATATATCAATTTTGGAAATTTTGGATGATTATTCCTATTTATTGAATTTCCGTGAATATTTATATATGTATATATATAAATAAATAGCAACAGTACTATATGAATTTGATAAATTATATTCTGGACCATAGTGTATAATAATACACTATATTAATTTAGAAAATTTTTCAAGGGTCGCTTGTTATTTTTAGGACAATTATCGAAAATTTCGATAATTAATAAGGATATTAAACCTTTATAAAACTGTTTAATTATAAATTTTGGTAAAATAATATTCTGGACAGTTTTCAAATATTACAAAATTTTATAAACATAGATTGCTATGTTTGAGACTTAACGCTCATTTTGTAACGCTTTAAAACCAAAATACGCTTTTTAATTATAAAAGAATTATTAAAATGCGAAAATAATTATAAGTCCTTGATTTACAAGATAAATCGAGGAATAGGACTTTACGCTTTCAAATCGATTAAATTCGATTTATAAAGCAAAATAGTAAGAAATTACTATTTAAAAGTCAAAATCATCGACTTTGTCGATTAATGTCGACTTCGCCGACTTTTCAAAGTCAAACGACGATTATACGCTTATAAATACGTCAAGACGCTGTAAGATATACTAATTGAGTATGATACCTCATTAGTAAGAAAGGATTTCATAAATGGAATCCATATATCGAAAACGCATTTATATCGCCGAACGATCTCGGCGAACGAAAAAGTCAATCGATACGATTAGAGACGATCAATTCACTAAGGAATTCAGTCTCACATCGATATGAAATATCAAGGTTATCTTAAGTTTTCGAGAGTCTCGATAGACTTGAGCGACGACTAAAGCCTCGCCGCTGTAGCGCGTGGACGCAAACGCAACGACGGATTTTGACGAACGATCGAACCTAGTACTTTTACAACGAACCGTAGTCCAGCGGGCTTTCTTATCTTCAAAATGCGGGCCTTTTCACCCCACTAAAATGTGACTTTATCGTTATTCAAAATGAGTTTATTTACAAAGACAATTCTACAACTGTTATCAAATGTTTTACCGCATTACCGCCAAAATATTTCGCTTGTGTATGGATCCTATCCGTTATGCCCGTAGTCGTGGAGATGGTTGAATTATTATATCAATTGTTGTGGTAGACCCAACCTTTTAATGTCGGGTCCCGTGCCGATGATAAATGCCCGCTAGATTGGCGTGAAGGTTGGAACTATACGTGTTTAACATATGCTTGCAGAGAGTGATCGCAGTCAGACGGATTACGGCCGGTCACGGCCGAGACGGAGGCCCCTCTCGACGCTTATTTAATTATTTATTATTATGTATTGTGACTATGAGATACGGACCATACACACCAAGAAAATGCCTCGCCAAAGCTATGTTTACGAATCGAATGATTTGGTAAAGACAAGGCATTTTAACTAAAACCCTCGCGACTTACTCGATATCGGCAACAGAATCCAAATTCTATCAAAATATTTTCGCATAAGTCCACTAAGTGCAATTTCTTGTACTTAGCCCCGCATGTTTGTTTTAAAATGCAGCAGTTGAGCTCGATGGTGATGATGGGGATGTGTTGAGGAGTCTAGTGTCCTCGCCGATTTACTCAATGTTCGTTTTACTCAATGCATATCGTCATATATGTATTCACACACTTTCCGCCGCTATACTCAACTCCTTTATTTATGTTTTATGTTATGAACTATCAAGGCCCATCGGATCGTGCCAAGTTTTGGGGTCCGATGGCTCAAACCTTTTCAAAACATTATAACATCACCTTATATTCGCCGCCAAGCATGTTAGTTTATTCTTATGCATTTTATTTTACCCGTAATCCCCAAAATACTACTCCTAGATTAGTCGCCTCCGCCTGGGTTGGTCCGAATTGGGGTCGTGACATATGCTTATGCGAGGACATATTGTTGATTTAAGATTATATATAAGTCCTTTGTGATTTATTGTATGAATTTTAAGAAAATCAAATAAGCCGTACCTAATTTTCTTTGAGGAATATTATGGTTATATTAGTATACTATAGTATATATATAGTATACGACCCCATTCGGATCAACCCGAGAGCTTACAAGCTGGAGGTGACTAGTACTTAGTTTGGTTAGTAGTACTTTACAATGGTTACATGAATAAAATTTTAGAGATGCGTGAAAATAAGCTAACATGACTACGAATGAGGACTCACTAATACTAGATGATGTTATATTGTTTTAAAGAAAACAATTTAGCATGCCAACGACCCCAAAATCATAAGATTTAACCCGATCCGAAATGGACCTCAATAGTTTGTAATATAAAGCATAAATAAAGCGAGTTTAGAGTATAGCAATGAAAGTGTGAATACATATATGACGATATGCATTCAAGGTATAAACCACAAATTCAAGTAAATCGTCATGACACACGACTCTCAACACTTTCCCCATCATCACCATCAAGCTCAACCCGCACATTTAAAACAAACATGCAGGCTAAGCACAAGAAATTGCACTTAGTGAACTCGTGCCAAAACATTTGATAGAGTTGATTACCGCCAATATCGAGTAAGTCACAGTGGTTTTAGTTAAAATGCCTCAGGCTTACCAAATCATTTTCGTCAGAAACATAGCTCGACCGAGCATTTTCTTGGTGTATGGTCCGTATCTCATAGTCACAATACATAATAATAATAAATAATTAAACGCCGAGGGAGGCCTCCCATCTACGACGCCGCGACCGCCGAATCCCGCACAAAGACACAAATACTCTCAAGCATATGTTAACATTGCAGATAGTTCCAACCTTCACGCCAATCCTAGCTGTGTATTTATCATCCCAAGACAGACCCGACATTAAAAAGGTCATGCTACCACAAAAATTGATATAATAGTTCCAACTATCTCCACACCCTACCCGGCATAACAGATAGGATCCATACACAAAACGAAGATATTTTCGTGTAATGCAAGAAACATTTGATAACAATAGAAATAAGTAATCGTAAGTAAATTCATTTGAAATAACAAGAAAGTTACGCTTTAGTGGGGTGTAAAGGCCCACATTTTAAAGATAAGAAGCGAAGCCCACCGGACTATGGTTCGCTAAAAGTCCCAGTTCGCTTGTTCACAAAATCCCGTCATTGCCAAGGCCCACACCTTTACTGGCGAGGCTTTTAGTACGTCGCTCAAGTCTTTCGAGACTTTCAAAACTAAGATAAACTTCGATATTTCATATCGATGTAGACCGAATTCCTTATTGATTCAATACATCTCTAATACGTGTACGATCGACCTTTCGCGCTCGAGATACGCTCAACGATAGGCACGTTTTTGATATATGGATTTCATTTGTGAAATCTTTCTTACTAATGAGGCATCATACTCAATTAGTATATCTTACGCGTCTCGACGATTTATAAACGATAATCGCACGCTTGACTTTGAAAAGTCAACGGTCAACATCGATCGATAAAGTCAACGATTTTGACTTTTGAAAGTAATTTCACAAATTTTGTCTTATAAATCGAATTCGATCGATTTGAATACGTAAAGTCCTATTGCTCGATTTATCTTGTAAATCAAGGACTTGTAATTATTTTTCAGATAATTAAACCCTTTTATAAATAAAACAGATTTTGGTATTTTAAAACGTCATAAATGAACGTTGCCTCAAACATAGCAATCTATGTTTATAAAATTTTGTAACATTTAAAACTGTCCAGAATATTAATTTAGTAAATTTTCATTAATAAACTGTTTTAAAAGGATTTTAAATCCTTATTAATTATCGATAATTCGATAATTAACTTAAAAATATCAAATGACTTTTGAAAATTTTTCTAAATTCATATAGTGTATTATTATACACTATGGTCCAGAATATGAATTTATGAAATTCATATAATATGCTTGCTAATTATTTATATATATACATATATATTCACGGTAATTCAAAATAATAGGAATAAACATCCAAAATTCCCAAAATTGATATATACTTATTATAACATCCCAACATCAGTATATATATTTATATAACCCATAGTTATTCATAACTATTTATTTCACAAAATGTAACAATATTTACTAGTAATACTATGATAATTACCAAATAAATAGCAAACCATTTCTAAAAATTCTAAATAAATTCCAACATCAATAAACATTATATTATAACATTGTAACATTATAACATCAACCAAAATAATTTAAATCGTCACCATATGAGCTTTGCAAGCTCTCGGCTTTTTCGATTTATTTTAGCATTTGGTTTTCAAAAATTCCAATAATTATATACTATGTTTATACACTATAGTATATTAATATAACATCATATAATCATCAAGAACTAATTAAATCATCACCATATAAGCTTGTAAGCTTTCGGTTTATTTGATTTAAATAGGTAATTGATTTCCAAAAATTCTAATTAATTCACACAATGCATAAATAATATATTAAAGCATTAAAACACCATTACATGTTCAAAAATAAAATCATGCATCAACATATTTTTCCCAAATGCTCACGGTATTAATTAAAAATCATGCCTTTGATTTTCAAAAATTCTAATTAAATCATATAACATATAATCAATACATTAAAGCATTAATATGTCATTATATGATTAAAACAAAAATTATACACCAAGGTATTTTGTTAAATAAACTCTCGGTATTTTTAAAATAAATAGCTAGGGTTTTCCAAAAATTTTAATTAACATACCATAGGTTTAAATCATAACATACATCAATATTTCATCATCAAAATGTTCAAGAAATAATCGGTCATCACATATGCATTTTTAATATCTTCAAAAATTATTTCAAACATACTATATGGTTCGAAAATAATATAGCATGCTAGATCCATTCAAAAATCAAATGAACAACAACATATGATTATCTAAGCATACATTTCATATATTTTTCAAATAAGTCATCAAGAACAACATTCTCATGCTCAAGAACATTAAAACCTACATATACATACATATAGCATTCGAACACAACAACATATATATATATAAAACAGTTCGAAAATTTCAGAATAAATGGGGAAATAAATCGGTACTTAAGGTCTCTATTTACCTTGGAATGGTGTAGGATTAACAAGAACAAGGTATGTATCAACTTGGTGGAGAAGAAATGAGAAGAGAAGAAGGTGAAAGCTATTCGAAAATGGAGAGGCTGCTCGGTTTTGCAGATTTTTGGAGAGAAAAATGGAGATGGAGAGAGTGTTTTGAGTGTTGATACAAAATGGAATAAGGTTAATGAGTGTGGGTGTGGAATGAGAAGAGTCTCTCCCTCTATTATCTCTCTCTCTCTCGGCGCATAACACACACCCAATGGGGTGAATGGCAGCCCCATGATGTGGGTGTAGTGATGATTAAGCTAGGCTAGTAAGGTGTTCATGCATTGGTCCAAAAATAGGTGGAGTGCATGCTTGGTTTAGTGATGATGGCCGGCGGTTTTTAGGGTGTGTAGGGGTGGTTTAATTTTCTTGTTACACATAATACATGTATTAATCATAGTATAGATCATAGATATATAATACATGTCATTAAAATAATTAAATCATCACTTAAGTAAAGTTTCGAAATTACCGATAATAAATTAGAAAAAATAGGAATAAAATACAATTTACACCTATTATTGATACTCATGCCATTTTCGTCCCAATTATACACATATATATCATAATATATGATTTAGATATTAAATAATATCATAGGATAAAATTATAGCATTAATCAATGCATAAGAAACCCTAATTTCGAAAATTAGATTTCGAAATTTATAAAAATCATATCGATTTTAATGATCTAAAAACTGATTTCATAGCTTAATAACACTCATATATATCATATTATAAAGTTTAGATACCATAGGATAATTTAATGGTATCATTTCATGTGATAAAACCCTTATTTATAAGATTAGGGTTTTCGAAATTTGATTTCGAAATAATCGAGTTTAATAACTCAAATATTGATTTTAATAATCATTAATACTGTAATTATATAAAATAATAATAGGAAATTAATTATTATAATTTCCTGAGCATTAAACTCGCTTAACAAAACGCCTCAGACGTTGACGCTCAAAACGCCTCAAAACGCTCAAAATCGACTCATCTCAAAATGGTCGCAGTAAGTTCGTACTTACTAAATAAATATATTCCTTTTAATAAAGGAATTAAGATGGAAATTAATTCCAAGCTTCACTGCTCATAAAATTTCATGAAAAGCCGACGTTTGATACGCGTTCGACGTTAAAATATATCGACGAATCATTTCGTAATATTTCATTCCTTTAATTCACAATCCTTAGTGAATTTAGAAAGGAATTCGTTATAACGATATCGTATCGAAATCACAAGATTCGATGTCGTAAAAAGATAATATACGGCAGAATCCTAATTACGGGTTTAGAAAACCGTAATCGTATATTCGTTTCTTTGGAATATTACAATATATGTTGATGTATGATTTTAATTTGTAACATGCAATAGTGTTTTATTGATATAGGATATGATTTATGCATCCTATGTTTTTGTTAGAATTTTAAGAATCAATCACAATTTTATTCAAATAAACCAAAGCTTTGAGCTCAACTTGGTGATGAATAAAATTATTACGGATGTATTTTATGATGTTATATTTGTTACACTATAGTTTATGAGCATGTTATAATTGTTGGGAAATTTTTATATAAATGTTTGATATGCATTATGAAATAATCGTGACTTATATACCTATTTCATATGGTATAAATGTTACGACCCCATTCCCACCAACCCTGACCTGAGGCGACTAATACTAGGAGTAGTACTTTAGGGGTTACATGAATAAAATAGAGATGCGTAAAAATAAGCTAACATGCTTGAACATAATATGAGATGATGTTATATTGTTTTTGAAAAGGTTTAGGCCATCGGACCCCAAAACTTGGCCTGATCCGATGGACCTCAATAGTTTGTAACATGAAGCATAAATAAGGGAGTTCAGAGTGTAGCAGCGGAAAGTGTGTGAATACATATATGACGATATGCATTCAAGGTATAAACCACAAATTCAAGTAAATCGGTCAAGGACACTGGACTCCTCAACACTTTCCCCATCATCACCATCAGAGCTCAACCTGCACATTTAAAAACAAATATGCAGGGCTAAGTACAAGAAATTGCACTTAGTGGACTCATGCCGAAAACATTTGATAAATTTTGGATTACGCTGCCAATATCGAGTAAGTCACAAGGGTTTTAGTTAAAATGCCTTGTGCTTACCAAATCATTTTCAGTTCGTAAACATAGCTCGGCCGAGCATTTTCTTGGTGTGTATGGTCCGTATCTCATAGTCACAATACATAATAATAATAAATAATAAACGTCGAGAGGGAGGCCTCCCATCTACGACGCCGTGACCGGCCGTAATCCCGTACAGCACACAGTCACTCTCTGCAAGCATATGTTAACACAGCGTATAGTTCCAACCTTCACGCCAATCCTAGCTGCATTTATCATCCCAAGACAGACCCGACATTAAAAGGTCATGCTACCACAACAATTGATATAAAAGTTCCAACTATCTCCACAACCTACCCGGCATAACAGATAGATCCATACACAAAACGAAATATTTTCGCGGTGTAATGCAAGAAACATTTGATAACAAATGTAGAATAAGTACCGTAAATAAACTCATTTGGAATAACATTAAAGTCACATTTTAGTGGGGTGAAAAGGCCCACATTTTGAAGATAAGAAGCCCACATTCGTGAGGTAAGAAGGAAGCCCACCGGACTATGGTTCGTTGTAAAGTCCCAGTTCGTTCGCGCTCGTCAAAATCCCGTCATTGCGTTTGCCACACTTTCTACGAAAAAAGCGAGGCTTTAGTACGTCGCTCAAGTGTTTCGAGACTTTCAAAACTAAGATAAACTTCGATATTTCATATCGATGTAGACCAATTCCTAGTGAATTGATACGCCTCTAACACGATATCGATTGACTTGTTCTCGTTCTTGAGATACTTTCAACGATAAGCACGCTTTTCGATATATGGATTTCATTTGTGAAATCTTTTCTTACTAATGAGGTATCATACTCAATTAGTATATCTTACGCGTCTCGACGTATTTATAAACGATAATCGTGACGCTTGACTCAAAAGTCGGTGAAGTCAACATCGGTCAACTAAGTCAACGATTTTGACTTTTTAAATAGTAAGCTCTTACTATTTTGTTTTATAAATCGAATTTGATCGATTTGAAAACGTAAAGTCCTATTTCTCGATTGATCTTGTAAATCAAGGACTTATAAATATTTTCGCATTTTTAATAACCCTTTTTATAAATAAAAAGCGTATTTTGGTTTTTAAAACGTTATAAAATGAATGTTTGTCTCAAACATAGCAATCTATGTTTATAAAATTTTGTGAAATTTAGAAACTGTCCAGAATATTAATAGACATATATTTTATTAATAAACTGAATTAAAAAGGATTTTAAAACCCTTTTATATTATCGAAATTTTCGATAATTAGATTAAAAATACTAAATGACCTTTGAAAATTTTTCTAAATTAATATAGTGCATTATTATACACTATGGTCCAGAATATGAATTTATCAAATTCATATGATATTATTTGCTATTTGTTTATATATATACATATATATATTTACGGTAATTCCAATAAATAGGGAATAATTATCCAAAATTTCCCAAAATTGATATATACTCAATATAATATCCCAACATCAGTTTATAGCATTAATATAACCCATAGTTCATCATAACCATTTATTTAATAATATATAGTAATTATCTACGGTAATTACAAGATAATTACCAAATAAATAGCAAACAATTTCTAAAAATTCTAAATAAATTCCAACATCATTAAACATTATATTATAACATTGTAACATCATAACATCAACCAAACTAATTTAAATCGTCACCATATGAGCTTGTAATGCTCTAAACTTTTCGATTTAATTTAGTATTTGGTTTTCAAAATTCCAATAATTATATACTATGTTTATACACTATAGTATATTAATATAACATCATATAATCATCAAGAACCAATTAAATCATCACCTTCAAGAGCAACAAGCTCACGGTTTATTTGATTTAAAATAGTATTTGATTTCCAAAAATTCTAATTAATTCACACAATGCATAAATAATATACTAAAGCATTAAAACACCATTACATGTTCAAAAATAAAATCATACATCAACATATATCATCACAATGCTCTCGGCCCTCTTGAAATAAATAGCAATTGATTTTCAAAAATTCTAATTAAAACATATAACATATAAACAATACATTAAAGCATTAATATGTCATTACAAGCTTGGAATAAAATTATACACCATGGTACCCATTTGAGAAGCTCACGATTCATGAAATAAATAGCTAGGTTTTCCAAAATTTTAATTAACATACCATAGTCTTAAATCATATCATAGATCAATAATCCAAGCTTAGAACATGTTTAAATAAAATCGGTCATCACCTATGCATTTTATCATCTTCAAAATTATTTTCAACAAGGTTTATGGTTCGAAAATTTCATAAACATGCTAGATCCATTCAAAAATTAAATAAGCAACAACATATGATTATCCAAGCATATATCTTCATATATTTGAAAATAAATCATCAAGAACCATATATCTT
Organism: Salvia rosmarinus; assembly: GCA_036937905.1. Lineage (NCBI taxonomy): Eukaryota > Viridiplantae > Streptophyta > Magnoliopsida > Lamiales > Lamiaceae > Salvia > Salvia rosmarinus. The sequence goes on from CM072816.1 coordinate 47,926,437, forward strand.
ATGCTCAAGAATGTTTAAAACATAGATATACATATATATAACATTCGAAATACACACACATATGTATAAGAACATGTTCGATTTTTCTTGAATAAATGAAGAAATAAATCGGTGCTAGGCCTCATGTTTACTTTAGATATGATATAATATCACAAGAAACAATATAGTAGCTAGTTGGAAGAGAAATAGAAAGAAGATGATGAAAGCTTTGAAAATAATGGGGAGGGGAGCTCGGTATTGCGTGTTTTGGAGAAATGGAGAGTGATTTTGGAGTGTTGTAGTGTAGGAGATGTGTATAATGAGAAATGGGGTGAATGGGAAGAGTCTCCCCCTATATCTCTCTCTCATTTTACACGGCACACACACACACCAATAGAAAAATTTGCAGCCAAATGATGGGTGAGAGGGTGATCATTAGGCTAGGCAAAAAGGGTGTTCATGGGTTGGGCAATAAAAAGGTGATCCCATGCTTTGTTTAATAGGGGGTAGCCGGCGCTATTAAGGGTGTTTAGGGGTGGGATTTAATTTATTTTGTACCATAATACAATGTATTAATCACACATGATCATAGATATATAATACAAGCCATAAAAATAATTAAATCATGACTTAGCCAATAATTCGAAATTACCGATCCAAAATTAGGAAAAATAGGAATAAAATACAAATCACACCTATTATTGATACTCATGCCATTTTCGATCCAAATATACATATATACATCATAATATATGATTTAGATATTAAATAATATCATAGGATAAAATTATAGCATTAATTCATGCATATAAAACCCTAATTTCGAAAATTAGGTTTCGAAATTTATAAAAATCTGTTATCGATTTTTAATGATCTAGAAACTGATTTCATAGCTTAATAATACTCATAAATGTCATAACATATAGTTTAGATACCATATGATAATTTAATAGTGTCATTTCATGTGAAAAACAAAAGTTTATAAACTTAGGGTTTTTGAAAATTTCAATATCAAATTATCGAATTTTAATAACTGAAAATTCGATTTTAATAATTAATAATACTGAAATTATATAAAATATTAATAGGAAATTAATTATTATAATTTCACGAGCATTAAACTCATTTTCAAATCGCCTCTAGACGCCGACGCTCAAAACGCCTCAAAACGTTCAAAATCGACTCATCTCAAAATGGTCGCAGAAGTTCATACTTACTAAATAAATATATTCCTTTTAATAAAGGAATTAAGATGGAAATTAATTCTAAGCTTCACCGCCAGAAAATTTCATGAAAAGTCGACGCTCGATCACGCGTTTGACGTTAAAATATATCGACGAATCATTTCGTAATATTTCATTCCTTTAATTCACAATCCTTAGTGAATTTATGAAAGGAATTCATCATAACGATATCGTATCGAAATCATAAGATTCGATGTCGTAAAAAGATAATATACGGCAAAACCCTAATTACGGTCCATTTACAGAAGAAAACGTATCTCGTCTCTACAGAAGAAGAGAAATGTTAAGATGATACGCATTTGAGAAACGAATTAAATTCATTAAAGAATTCAAATCATATCGATATGAAATATCGAATCTTATTATAGACTTGGTAAGTCTCGAATTACGTAAACGACGACTTAAAACATCCTTTTATATAGCGTGGTGTGCCCACCGGACGCCGGCGTTGTGAGTAAGCGACGTTAAAGGCGAACAATAAATTTTCGTGGGCTTTAATACTAAAACAGTAACAACTTTGCTGCTTTTTCAACCGCCTTTGTTTACGACTTTTCAACCATCGATAAAATTGTTTAAATGATTACCGCCAAAATGTTTACGCTTTGTGTATCGTATCCTATCCATGAATGATGTGATGTTGTTGGGTTATTCCCAACTTATGAATGAAAATCGATATCGGATCCTATGCCCAAGGCTTATACCGGCTAGGATTAACGTGTACACTGATGGTGACCGTGTCTTTGTAAGGACAATTCACGGTCGGTCACGGGTCGTAGAGGGAGCCTTCCCTCACGACTTTCGACTATGATAATATGATGGAATGATAGTAAGGGATATGGATCATACACACCCAGAAAATGCATGGCCAAACAACTTTTATGAACTGATGAAAATATTTTAGTAAGCACAAGACAATTTCAACTAAAACCCTTGTGTCTTACCATAATATCGGCAGTGTAATTCAAAGAAAATAAAACGTTTTCGGCATAAGTCCACTGGGTACAAATTTTTGTACTTAGCCCTGCATGTTTGTTTTTAAATGTGCAGGTTGAGCTCGGATGCTAATGATGGAGGAGTGTTGAGGAAGTCCATTGTCCTTGATGTTTGTTAGGAATTGTTAACCTTGAATACATATCGTCATATATGTATTCACACACTTTCCGCTGCAACTCTGAACTATTTTATTATTATGTTGGATGATAAGATAATGTGAACTATGAAGTCCTTCAGATCGTAATATACTTTGGGATATGTTGGCCTAAACCTTTTGGTCCGAAATGTTATAAATGTATGTTTGATCCTAAGTACTTTATTCTCATGTGATAAGCCTTGTTGTGATAGTTTTCCGTATCCATGAATACTATTCCTAGTATTAGTCCGCTCACTCCGGGTTATCCTGAGTGTGGTCGTGACAGTTGTAAAATATACAAGCATTTATATATGTGTATATATGTGTTCTAATGTTTTTATGTATGAGGTATGTGGTTATATATATTGTTCATGGTGATTTTTATTTCAAAATAGGTGGATATATGTTAGAATAATCATATGGTGTTGTTTATTAAATTTTTGAATGGATCTAGCTTGTTTATGGAATTTTCGAACCCTAGAACCTTGTTTAAAATAATTTTCCAAAATATTAAAAATGATTTTGTAATGACCGATTATTCTAAAGTATTTTTAGTGATGAATTATTGATCTATGATATGATTTAAGACTATGGTATGTTATTTAAAATTTTTGAAAACCCTAGCTTAAAATTTTGAGAATACTGTGAGCTTCTTTAAAACATACCTTAGTGTATAATTTTTATTTTAATCATGTAATGACATATTAATGCTTTAGAACCTTGATTATATGCTCTATGATTTATTTAGAATTTTTGAAAATGTAATAACCCGCAGTTTTAAAAAGCCTAATTACGGTCTTTAAAACCGTAAAATAGAATTTTGCCGTGAAATCAAATAAATTGAAATCGAATATGATTTCAATTATTTACGAAGGAATGATGTCCTGTTACACATTCACTCGAATTCGTGAATGTAAGAAGCGAAAGTTTTAAATTTTATCGGCAGTATATTTTTAACGTCGAATGCATATCGACTGTCGAAATTTCACGATATTTTTCTAAGCAATCAAGCTTAGAATTTTATTCCATTATTAATGGAATATTTTAATAATGGGATTTCGATTATTTACGACCATTTCAAAGATGAGACGATACGTAACGTTTGGAGACGTTTCAAACGTTAACGTTTTGAAATAAAACGAAAGATGGTGTTAATGATCAATAAATTATAGGAATTTATTTCCTATGATATTTTTATGATATTACAGTATTATTAAGCATTTAATTAATGCTTGAACATTAGAATTAATAAAAATCACAACATAGTTTTCGAAAAACCCTAATTCTCGAAAACTAGGGTTTTTATTTTGCAAATAACATCTTTTAATTATCCTATGATATTAATTATCATTTAAATCATATACCATGGTGTATATACCCATTAATGATATGAAATAAAATATATAACCTATAGTTTTGCCAAATGGCCGATAGCCATTTTTATATACACAAGGTTGTTTTATTTTATTTTCTTCACTCTTGTGTGTATGTATTCTATATACTTCAGATTTTATATCATTAAATCTCCCACTAATGATATATTTTAGCTATTTTCAAGAGATTTGTGTGTAAGACACTCATGATTAGTGTCCACTAGCAACATAAAATATTACTAAAAGTTGAAGGGTCTTTTGTGTGTGCAAGTGAGAGAGGGCCGAGATATGTGAGGGTATAGGGGGAGAGATTCAGATTTTATTCACTCCTCTCACTCACTCAAACACTTATACACTCAACCCATCATTCTCTCTCTCAACTCTCTTCATTTTCCTCTCCCCAAGCTCCATATCTCTCTCACTTTCACCATTGCGAGACCCCTCTCCTTCTTCAAGCTTCATTTTTCTTCTTCTCTTCTTCCATACCACACCTCAATACCTTGTACCTTGTTCATTTAATCTATATCAACAAGGTAGGAATCGATTCAAGCATTTCTTGCTTCTTTTAAAAACTGTCGAACACAATGCAAGAACATTGCATGTGTTCTTGATTTTTATTTTGAAAGATTTTGAGTATGCATGTTGTTTGTGATGGAAAGATATATAGATGTTAGTGTTCTTATCTTTTTCTAAGTCTTGCATGTATGATCTAATGTAAAAATCTTTTGAATCCAAGAGTATGTGATGTTCTAAGATTATATAGCATGCTATTTTTTGAAGCTTGGATCATGCTTTAAGAATTTATTTTGAGCACGTATGAGGAATGTTTGAAATGGTCGAAAGCTTTGAGGAATTATTGGAGCATGAAATTGTGATCTATGATGTTATATGTGTTCATAGTATTTATTTTAAAATATTAGAAAAATCCATGCCCAATTTCTTCTTAAAAACCGAGAGCATATAAAATTTTATGTAAGAGTATGATTTTCTTTTTGAACATGCAATGTCACAATCTTGTTTTATAATGTATTGAGAATGCTTATAATTTAAATTGAAATTTTTGAAAGACTCATGCTATTTTTTTATGAAGGCCGAGGCATGTACAAGTGTATAGGTGGGTGTATGATTTTATTTTTGTACATGCAATGTGATATTATTGATTTATGATGTGTGGAGAATGTATATAAATTATTTGAAAATTTTTAGAACACTCTTGCTATATTTTTATATATGACCGAAATATATATATATATATAATTCTATGATAAATGATTTTTATATGAGACATGCAATGACATATAATTACTCTATGATATTATGAAAGTCTATAGGGATTTAATTAGAAATTTTAGAAATTTCTATCTATTTTTTTTTTAAAAAGGACCGAAGCCTATATATATATATGAGTTGATGTATAATTTTCATTTTGAACATGCAAGTACATATTGTTGATTCAAGATAATATATATATCTCTTGTAAATTATTGAGAATTTTTAGAAAATCCTATCTATTATTTCTAAGAAAAATCGAGAGCATATATATATATATAAGTTAATGTGTGATTTTTATTTAGTACATGCAATGCTAAATTATTAGCTTAGAATATGTTTTATGCATTCTATGTTGTTATTGAAAATTTTGAAAATCAATTACCTATTTTATTCAAATAAACCAAGAGCTAAGCTCACTATGGTGATGAATAAATTTGTTTTGATAGTTGTTATGTTGAAATGTTGCTACAATATGATTTATGAGCATATAATGATTTTTGAAAATTTTTATAAAATTGTTTGATGTATATGGTGAAATAACCGAGAGTTAGTATACCATTTATATGGTATATAAATGTTATATCATGAATTATATGACATGATATGTCATGGACTAATGTTTGGACCTTGTTTTAATTTATTGAAATTTTAGAAAAATTGGTGGGCATTTTATTTCAAAATGCCGAGACCTTATGGAATAAATAAGGTGATGATTGATTAAAGTTTGGTTGAAATTATGACATATTAATGACCATAGTGTATAAAAATACACCATATAAAATTGGAAAAAATTTTGGATTTCAATTGGTAATTTTTAATAAATACCGAGAAATTCTAAGAATTTTTAATGATTTTTAAATCCTTTTTAATTAAGTTTATTAATAAATTATATGTCTAAATATTATTTTAGACATATTTGGAAATTTTCGAAATTATTTAAGTTGTAAAACTTAAAATAGCCGTGAGCTATTTTCAAATTTCGAATAAGGATTTTAATCCTTAAAATTCATTATTTATAATGAATTATATGTTTAAAAATTATTTTTAAACATATTAAAACAGTTTATAAAAAGAAATCAATTGGAAATTGATTTTCGTAAGAATTTAATATTAAAATATGACTTAGCAATTAAATTACTAAGAAAAGTCAAAATTGTTTACTTTTGAAATCAACGTACGAAATACGTTCGATAGATACGCTAATACGCGTAAGACGCATCAATTTCTAATGACATCACGTTGATATGAAAGGATTTCATATTTGAAGTCATGAAATCGAAAAACGTGAGAAAACGTTGGCCCATTTACCAAGAAGGGTAAATTGGTAAATTTTCAACACATATCTCGTCTCTACAGAAGAACGAGAAATGTTAAGATGATACGCATTTGAGAAACGAATTAAATTCATTAAAGAATTCAAATCATATCGATATGAAATATCGAATCTTATTACAGACTTTGTAAGTCTCGAATTACGTAAACGACGTACTAAAACATCCTTTTTATATAAAGGTGTGGATCTTGACGCACCACCGTTGCCGAGTAAGCGAGCGTTAAAGACGAACAATAAATTTTCGGTGGGCTTTATTACTAAAATGTAACAACTTTGTTTCTTTTTTCAACCGCCTTTGTTTACGGTGCTTTTCTACTATTGATAAAATTGTTTAAATGATTACCGCCAAAATGTTTACGTTTTGTGTATCGATCCTATCCATGAATGATGTGATGTTGTTGGGTTATTCAACTTATGAATGAAAATCGATATCGGATCCTATGCCGGAAGGCTTATACAGCTAGGATTAACGTGTACACCGATGGTGACCGTGTTGTAAGGACAATTCACGGCGGTCACGGGTCGTAGAGGAGGCCTCCTCACGACTTTCTACTATGATAAGATGATGGAATGATAATAAGGGATATGGATCATACACACCAAGAAAATGCTTGGCCAAACAACTTTTATGAACTGACGAAAATATTTTAGTAAGCACAAGGCATTTTCAACTAAAACCCTTATGTCTTACCATTATATCAGGTTTAATTTAAAGAAATTAAAATGTTTTCGCATAAGTCCACCGGGTACAAATTTTGTACTTAGCCCCGCATGTTTGTTTTAAATGTGCGGGTTGAGCTCGAATCTCGATGATGGAGGATCTGAGGAGGTCCATTGTCATGATGTTTGTTAGAATTGTTAACCTTGAATACATATCGTCATATATGTATTCACACACTTTCCACGCAACTCGAACTATTTTATTATTATGTTGGATGATAAGATAATGTGAACTATGAAGTCCTTCAGATCGTAATATCCTTTGGGATCTGTTGGCCTAAACCTTTTGGTCCGAGATGTCATAAATGTATGTTTGATCCTAAGTACTATATTCTCATGTGATAAGCCTTGTTGTGATAGTTTTCCGCATCCATGAATACTATTCCTAGTATTAGTCCGCTCACTCCGGGTTATCCTGAGTGTGGTCGTGACAGAAAATCATATGCTTAATATTTCAATATTAACGTGAGTATATTGTATATAGATGTTGGTGTATGATTTTTATTTTGATCATGCAATAGTGTATTAATGCTTTAATATATATATTATATGATGTATGATTTTGTTAGAATTTTTGGAAATCAAATACCTATTTAAATCAAATAAACCGAAAGCTATGGCTTGAGAATGGTGATGATTTAATTGGGTTTTGATGATTAAATGATGTTATATTATTATACTATAGTATATAATCATAGTATATAATTGTTGGAATTTTTGAAAACCAAAAACCAAAAATAATCAAAAAAGCCGAGAGCTTACATGCTCATATGGTGATGATTTCAATTGGTTTGGTTAATATTTTGATGTTACAATGTTATAATATAATGTTTGATCATGTTAGAATTTAATTAGAAATTTTGGGAATTATTTGATAATTGTTTGGTAATTAATTCGAAAATGCCGTGTGTATTGTTAGTTTATTCATGAATGAATGGTTATGATGGACTATAGGTTATATTTGTGATATATATTAATATTGGGACATTATACTATGTGTATAACAATTTTGGGAATTTTTGACAATTATCCCTAATTTTTCGAAATTACCGTGAGGAATATATGTATATATGTTAATAAATGACAAACAATATCATATGGATGTTACAAATTCATATTCTGGACCATAGTGTATAATAATACACTATATTAATTTAGAAAAATTTCGAAAGTCATTTGGTAATTTTTAATTAATTACCGAGAATTTTCGATTATTAATAAGGATTTTTAAATCCTTTTTAATCCAGTTTAATAAAATATATGTCTAATAATTATTTTAGACATATTCTGATTTTATAAAAATTTATAAGCATAGATTACTATGTTTGAGACAAACGTTTATTTAATAACGTTCTTAAATCGAAAATATACGTTTTAATTATTAAAAGGATTAATAATTGCGAAAATTATTTATAAGTCATTTGATTTACGTGACAAATCGAGAAATAGGACTTTACGATTTTTTAATCGATCGAAATTCGATTTATAAAATGAAATGGTAAGAAATTACTATTTGAAAGTCAAAATTGTTGACTTTGTTGACTTGTTGACTTTTAAAGTCAAACGTACGAAAATACGATCGATAAATACGCTAATACGCGTAAGACGTACTAATTGAGTATGATACCTCATTAGTAAGAAAAGATTTCACAAATGAAATCCTTGTATCAAGAAACGTACTTATACGTTGAACGTTTAAACCGGAAAGGTTAAACCGAAATAGTTGAACGTATCTCGAAGAACGAGAACAGTTCAAATGAATTACGTATTTGAAAGCGTATTGAATTCATCGAGGAATTCAGTTTACATCGATATAGAATATCGAATTTGTCTTAGACTTTGCGAGTCTCGATAAGCGTGACAACATACTAAAATATCGCTTTTGCGTAAAGGTGTGGACGCGAACGAGACGATTGGGAACTGACAAGCAAACAAACCTAGGACTCAGTTTACGACGAATTATAGTCCAGGTGGGCTCTCTTTTCAAACAACAGTGACTTTGCTACTCTTTACAAATGAATTCATTTACAGCACTATTCCAACTGTTTATCAAGTGTTTACAATATTACCGCCAAAATATTACATTTTGTGTGGATCCTATCTGGCGTGAAGGTTGGAACTATATGTTATGAATTTTGTTGGGTCGCGCCCAACCTTCTTATGAAATTAATATCGGGTCCTGAGCCGGAGGTTAATGCCTGGCTAGGATTGGCGTGAAGGTTGGAACGATATGATTGTTAACGTGTACACTTGAACGGGACTGTGTGCTGTGTGGGCCACGGCCGGTTCCGGCGTCGTTGAGGGAGGCCTCCTTCACGACGTTTGAACATTTGATCTTTGACATTATGATGAATTATGATATCGGGATCTGAATCATACATACGAAGGAAAATGCTCGGCGGCGATGTTTGACGAAAATGTTTTAGTAAGCCTGCGCATTTCAACTAAAACCTCGTGACTTACCATGATATTGGCGATGTAATTAAATTATCAAATGTTTTCGGCATGAGTCCACTGAGTGCATTATTTGTACTTAGCCCTGCATATTTGTTTTTAAATGTGCAGGTTGAGCTCTGATGGTGATGATGGAGGATGTGTTGAGGAGTCCAGTGTCCTTGACCGTTTTATTTAGAATTTGTGGTTTCACCTTGAATACATATCTCCATATATGTATTCACACACTTTCCGCTGCAATCTCTGAACTCTTTTATATTATGTTGACTGTTATGAACTATTGAGGTCCATCAGACCATCGTTAAGTCTTTGGATCTGATGGCCTAAACCTTTTGAACTATTGGGATATTATCTTATGTCATGTCAAGCATGTTAGTGATAATCAATGTGTACCTTTATCTTAGTCAGTTTGTCCTATAATACTATTCCTAGTATTAGTCACCCTCTAGTCCGGGCTATCCGGGGTGGGGTCGTGACATAACATGCTTAATTTTGTGATATAATTATAATACATGCTCAATAACATCATATAAACACAATATCTAAATATCTTAGCATAAGTTCCAAAATTTTCGAAAATCACACATATGAACTAAGCTTATAACCTGAATTCTAACGGATGAAAATCGAAAATTCAAGCATGTATACGAAGCTTGTAAGGTTGCTAACCTTTTAATCGGAGTCGATTTTATCGGTGAAGGTTTATTTGAACTAAGATTTGGGATCAAACTTGGATGAACTCACTCTATTTTTCTCCCTAAATTTTCGGTACTCAAGGTTTGTAAATGGGAGAATGTTGAGCTTAAGTTATATTTATAAGCATATACCACTTGTAGTATAATTATTACTTCGAATACAACTTGTACACTTGCACAAATTGGTCCATATTTTCGGCCACCTCCTTAGAGAAGAGACAAAATTTTAATCCTTATCTTATACACATCAACCTGCTATTTTATCCCTTAATTAAATACATTGAATCATAGTTATCAAGAATTAAAAGAATTATCACATAGTATGCTACATGTGTGTGTGTCGCCTATTTCAATACCTTAGGATTAAATTTTAAATTTTTTCTTATCTTATACTATATTATTATTATATTATAAAGTTACTTTTGAAAAGTCAAAAATTGCAACTATACAAGTGGCATTATCATATAGTGTGAAATTAAATGTTTTCAACCTTAATGTTCAAGGATTTCAGCCACTATAGTCCAAGGCCCTAGATTACTTGTTTTAATTGGTAACTACTACTACTTTACACCTAATATAGGATAAGATACAACTCATAGCCTCCCATTAATTGTAGCATAGAAATTGATTAAATTTTGTCACATATACATCATCATTTTCGCCACCTCTAGCACAAGTGTGCTCCCACTTGTGCAACTTGATGTAATACCATGTATTATCCTTAATAATATCATTTTTGTAATATTCCAAAGAAACGAACATACGATTACGATTTTCTAAACCCGTAATTAGGGTTCTGCCGTATATTATCTTTTTACGACATTGAACCTTGTGATTTCGATACGACATCGTTATAACGAATTCCTTTCATAATTCACTAAGGATTGTGAATTAAAGGATTGAAATATTACGAAGCGATTCGTCAATATATTTTAACGTCAGACGCGTATCGAACGCCGCCTTTTCATGAAATTTTCGGCGGTGAAGCTTGAATTAATTTCCATCGTAATTCCTTTATTAAAAGGAATATACTTATTTAGTAAGTATGAACTTACTGCGACCATTTTGAGATGAGTCGATTTTGAACGTTTTGAGACGTTTTGAACGTCAACGTCTAGAGACGTTTTGTAAAATGAGTTTAATGCTCATGAAATTATAATAATTAATTTCCTATTAATATTTTATATAATTTCAGTATTATTAATTATTAAAATCAATTTCGCTTATTAAAATTGATAATTTGATATGGAAATTTTCAAAACCCTAAGTTTATAAACTTTGGTTTTCACATGAAATGACACTATTAAATTATCATATGGTATCTAAACTATATGTTATGACATATATGAGTATTATTAAGCTATGAAATCAGTTTTGGAGCAATAAAACTCGATATTGCATATATATAATTTTCAAACATAATTCTTGAAATTAGGGTTTTATATGCATGATAACCCGGTGAGCGGACTAATATTAGGAATATAGAACTTAAGATTTAAACATACACTTATACAATTTAATTCAAAAGGGCTTAGCCAATGATCCAAAGGATATAACGATCCGAAGACTTCATAGTTCACTTTGTTATAGTGTCCAACATGAAAATAAAACAGTTCAGAGTTTGCAGCGGAAAGTGTGTGAATACATATATGACGATATGTATTCAAGGTTATCCATTTCTAACGAACATCAAGGACATACGGCTTTCTCAACACTCCTCCATCATCAGCAACCGAGCTCAACCTGCACATTTAAAAACAAACATGCAGGGCTAAGTACAAAAATTTGTACCCAGTGGACTTATGCCGAAAACATTTTATTTTCATTTAGTTACTCTGCCAATATATTGGTAAGACACAAGGGTTTTATTTGAAAATGCCTTGTGCTTACTAAGATATTTTCACGAGTTTATAAAAGTTGCTTGGCCAAGCGTTTTCTTGGTGTACGTGATCCATATCCCTTATTATCATGTCATCACATTATCATAGTCGAAAGTCGTGAAGGAGGCCTCCTTCTACGACCCCGTGACCGGCCGTGAATTGTCCTTACAGCACACAGTCACCATCAGTGTACACGTTAATCCTAGCCAGGTATAAGCCTTCCGGCATAGGATCCGATATCGATTTTCATTCATAAGTTGGGAATAACCCATCAACATCACATCATACATGGATAGGATACGATACACAAAACGTAAACATTTTGGCAGGTAATCATTTAAAAATTTTAGCATTTGTTGAAAATCGTAAACAAAGACGCTTGAAAAAGCGACAAAGTTGTTCCATTTTGGTAATAAAGCCCACCTGGAAATTATTGTTCGTCTTTATCGTTTTCCTTACTCGTCAATGTCCAGCTGGTGCGTCGTCGTCACCTTTATATAAAAGGATGCTTTAGTACGTCGTTCACGTAGTTCGAGACTTACAAAGTCTATAATCAAATTCGATATTTCATATCGACGTGAATCAATTCCTCAATGAATTCAATTCGTTTCTCAAACGCGTATTAAATTAACATTTCTCGTTCTTCGATAGAGACGAGATGTGTGTTATAAAGGACCAATTTACCCTTTTTGGTAAATGGTCCAACGTTTTCTCACGTTTTCCGATTTCATGACTTTAAACATGAAATCTTTTCATATTAACGTGATATCATTAGCAAATGATACGTCTTACGCATATTAGCGTATTTATCGAACGTCTTTCGTACGTTGATTTCAAAAGTCAAAAATTTTGACTTTTCTTAGTAATTTAATTACTAAGCCTTATTTTAGTATTAAATTCTTTCGTAAATCAATTTCTAATTGATTTCTTTTTATAAACTGTTTTAATATGTTAAAAAAATAATTTTTAAACATATAATTCATTATAAATAATGAATTTAAGGATTAAAAATCCTTATTTGAAATTAAAAATAGCTCACGGCTATTTTAAGTTTTATAACTTAAATAATTTCGAATTTTTTTTCAAATATGTCTAAAATAATATTTAGACATATAATTTATTAATAAACTTGATTTAAAAGGATTTAAAAATCCTTAAAAATCTTTAAAACCTCTCGGTAATTATTTAAAATTACCAATTGGTGTCCAAAAATTTTTCAAATATTATATAGTGTATTAATATACACTATGGTCATTAATATGTCATAATATCATCCAAACATTGTCCACTCATTACCTTATTATTTATATATGGTCTCGGCATTTATAAAATAAATGCCTAATAATTTTCTAAAATTCCAATAAATTAGCACAAGGTCTAAACATTAGTTCATAATATACTTATGTCATATAATCCATAATATGACATTTATATACCATATAAATGGTATACTAACTCTCGGCCTTTTCACTAAATATGTTTAACAATTTTATAAAATTTCTAAACAATTAAGACATGCTTATACATTATAGTGTAACAATATAACATCATAAAATGTATCAAAGACCACTTGAATCATCACCATTTTTGAGCACAAAGCTCACGGCTTTTTTGAATTCAATGGGTAATTGATTTGAAAAAAATTCTAACAAAATCATAGGATGCATAAAACATATCCAAGAGCATTAAAACACAAATGCATGTTACAAATTTAAATCATACATCCACATAAAATTTCATGTAGCTCTCGGTCCTTGGTAGAATTTCACATAGGATCTTCCCAAAAATTCTAAATAAAACATATAGTGTATAGTTCACACCCTAGAACAATAATATGCTATTGCATGTCATGAAATAAATTCACACACTAATATATAAATATATACATGTCTCGGCTCTTTTTTAAAAATAATAGATAGAATTTTTCAAAAATTCCAATTAAATCACTATAGACTTTTATAATATCATAGAGTAATTATGTGTTCTTGCATGCCTCAAATAAAAATGATTCATCAACATATAATTATATATATAGGTTCGGTCATTTTGAAAAAATATAGAATTGATCTTCTAAAAATTTCCAATTAATTTGTATGTACTTTCAATACATCATAGATCAATAATATCCAATTGCATGTACAAAACAAAAATCATACATCCACTTATATAATTCTACATGCTTCGGTTTCAAGAGCAAACATAGCATGGATTTTTTCTAAAATTCAAAACAAACACTATAGACATATATAGCATCATAAATCATAATTTCATGCTCTAATTCATACCTTTAAACCTTGGTCATCACCAATTATTTTACATATGCTTCGAAATTTTTTAAAACATATAACAATCTCATATCATCATGCTACACAATCTTGGTACACAATATATCTATTGCTTCGAAATTTTTTGAACAAAAATTAAACATGCAACACATTTGAAAACAAGAATACATGTCTACCCTTTTCTCATCATTTATATACATGCAATGGCACAAGACTACCAACTAAGATCATCAAGAACACATGCAAGAATTAAATCCCTTTTCAAAATTTTGAAAGCTTTAATAACCAAAACCAAGCCTTTTGATCGATCCTACCTTGATGATATAGATTAGTGGATAAAGTACAAGGTATGGAGGTGTAGTAGGAAGAAGAGAGAAGAAGATCAAGCTTGACAATGGTGGTGAAGCTCTCGATTTTTTTTGGAATTTGGGAAGAAGAATGATTTTTTCTAGAGAGATGGGAGATTTTGAGAGATATGAGAGTGGTGTGTTTGAGTGTAGAGTGTTAATGAAATAAAACTGAAACAAGACCCCCTATAGCCTCTCATTCTCGGTCCCCCCCCAATACACACATGAGACTCTTCAAATTTTATTACTAGTTTATTCACTAATGGGTTCCCAATCATTAGTGCTTACACAAGATATCTTGGAAATAGCTAAAATACATATACATATATAGTGAAAGACTCCCACAAAATCTGAATATATATTCATTATATATATATATGTAATATAATAGTGGAGAAGATGAATTAATTCAACATTGTACCAAAAGAAATAGCTCTCGGCCTTTAGGCCATACCTTAGGTTAAAATTCTTATTTCATGCTAATCATAGATATATAAATCATAGTTTATGATTTAGATGATATTTAATATCATAGGTTAATTAAATAACATAAGAGAAGAAAATAATTTAACTTATGCACAAAATAAATGGCTATCGGCCATTTGGTTGGGTCATAGCTTAAAAATTTTATTTCATGCCATTCATAAGTTTGTGCACCTTGATATATATTTTAAATGACAATTAATAGCATAGGAGAATTAAAAAGGACATTTATTTTCGAAAGAAACCCTAATTTCGAATAATTAGGGTTTTCGAAATTAGTTCTGATATAAATATTAATTCAAATGTTCAAGTATTAATAAAATGCTTATTAGTACTGTAATATCATAAAAATACCATAAGAAATAATTTCCTAAAGTTTCTTGATCATTAAAATCATCGTTCATCTTATCTCTAAACGTTGACGTTTGAAAACGTCTCAAAACGTTACGTGTCGACTCATCTTTAAAATGGTCGTAAATACTGTAATCTCATTATTGAAATATTCCATTCATAATGGAATATAATTCCAACTTGATTGTTTAAGAAGAATCGTGACATTTCAACGATCGATATCGCATTCGACGTTAAAATGTCTTCACGATAAAAGTTAGAACTTTCGATTTCTATCACTCATTAAATTGAGTGAGTGTGTAATAGGAAATTATTCCTTGTAAACAATTGAAATCATACTTGATTTCATATGTGATTTGATTTCACGGCAAAATTTTATTTTACGGGTTTTAAAGACCGTAATTAGGCTTTTAAAACTGCGGGTTATTACATCCTACCCCCCTTAAAAGAAATTTCGTCCCGAAATTTATATACCTTAAAAGAATAAACTGGGGTATTGTTCCTTCATTATATCTTCTAGCTCCCACGTGGCTTCTTCCTGTCCGTGGTGATTCCATAGCACTTTGACCAGCGAAATTGATTTATTCCTCAATTGTTGCACTTTACGGTCTGTTATTGCGATAGGCTCTTCTTCATAACTCATGTCTGAGTTGAGAACTACGTCGTCTTGACGGATCACGTGTTTTGGATCGTACACATATTTCCTCAGTTGAGATACGTGAAAAACATTATGCACGTTTCCCAAGTTGGGCGGGAGAGCCAACTTATAGGCTACTGAGCCTATTCTCTCTAGGATCTCGTATGGTCCTATGTAACGGGGTCTTAGTTTTCCTTTCACACCAAATCTCGTGATCCCCTTCGATGGAGAGACTTTGAGAAATACTTTATCTCCAACTTCGAAATGCAACTCCGATCTACGCGTATCAGCGTAGGATTTTTGTCTATCTTGAGCTTCTTTGATTCTTTGCCTAATCTGTCGGACGATTTCAATCATTTCATTCACTGCTTCTGGCCCTATTATCTTCCTTTCACCTACCTCATCCCAGTAAAGTGGTGATCTACATTTCTTACCATACAAAGCTTCGTATGGGGCCATATCAATCGTCGCTTGATAACTATTATTATAGGCAAACTCAATAAGAGGTAAGATGTCTTCCCATTTTGCACCTCGATCCAGTACTACGGTTCTCAGCATATCTTCTAGGGTTTGGATTGTCCTTTCCGACTGCCCATCAGTTTGTGGGTGAAATGCTGTACTGAAGTTTAACCTTGTTCCCAGCTCTTTTTGCAGGCTCATCCAAAATTTCGATGTGAACTTGGAGTCTCTATCCGATGTGATGGATTTTGGTACTCCATGTAGCCGTATCACTTCTTTTACATATATTTGGGCTAGTCTATCAGCTCCATATGTATTTTGAATTGGTAAGAAGTGAGCGCATTTGGTGAGTCTATCCACTATTACCCATATGGTAGTGTTTCCTTTTTTAGACTTGGGTAAATCCGTAACGAAATCCATCGTTATTTCGTCCCACTTCCATTCAGGTATACCCAACGGTTGTAACTTTCCATAGGGACGTTGGTGTAAAGCTTTTACTTGTTGGCAAACAAGGCAACGTTCTACGAAAGAAGCTATGTCTCGTTTCATGCCTTCCCACCAGAATTTCTCTTTTAGGTCTTGGTACATCTTTGTACTGCCTGGGTGGGCGGTATAAGGTGTATCATGAGCTTCACTCATTATGTTGTTCCGAATCTCAACATCATCAGGAACACATATTCTTCCTTTGAACATTAAAGCATTATCTGATGCTTCCTGGAAATTTTCCAATTCGCCAGTTCTCACTCTTTCTCTTATCTTTTCCAACTTTTCCTCAATCCTTTGTCTCTCAATGATTCTTTTTCTTAGATCAGGTGTCATGGTGAGTGTAGCAATACAATTCCTGATCGTCTCCGGCCGTTTAATCAATTCGATTCTTAATTTGCTGAATTCTTTGACAAGTTTATCTTCTCGTGTCAAGAGACATCCCAAATGAGTTTGATTTTTACGACTCAAGGCGTCAGCTACTACATTCGCTTTACCTGGGTGATAGTTAATACCACAGTCGTAATCTTTTACTAGTTCGAGCCATCTTCTCTGCCTCATGTTTAGATCTCTTTGCTCGAAAAAATATTTCAAACTCTTATGGTCTGTATAAATTTCGCATCTCACTCCATAGAGATGGTGTCTCCATATTTTCAGTGCATGAACCACTGCTGCTAACTCTAAATCGTGTGTCGGGTAGTTTAGCTCATGTGGTCTAAGTTGTCGTGATGCGTACGCTATTACTTTTCCTTCTTGCATCAAAACGCATCCTAGTCCATTCTTCGAGGCGTCAGTATAAACCACATATTCCTTATCTGATTCCGGGACTGCTAACACCGGTGCACTTGTTAACTTTTCTTTGAGTTCTTGGAAACTTGCCTCACATTCCTCAGTCCAAGTGTACTTAACTCCTTTTCGAAGTAGTTGGGTCATTGGTCTTGCTATTTTGGAGAATCCCTCAATGAATCTCCTATAATAACCAGCTAACCCTAGAAAACTCCGGATCTCATTTTGAGTTCGCGGTGATTTCCATTCTTGCACTGCTTCCACTTTGGCTGGATCCACCTTGATTCCATCAGCAGACACGATGTGTCCTAGGAACATTACTTCCTTCAGCCAAAACTCGCATTTGCTGAACTTAGCAAACAATCTTTCATTCCTCAAAGTTTGTAACACCATTCTTAGATGTTCTTTATGGTCTTCCTCATTTTTCGAATAGATGAGGATGTCATCTATGAAAACCAATACAAACTTGTCTAAGTACGGATGGAATACTCGGTTCATGAGGTCCATAAACACCGCTGGTGCATTAGTTAATCCGAATGGCATAACTACAAATTCATAATGGCCATATCTTGTTCGGAATGCAGTTTTAGCTATGTCTTCAGGTCGTACCTTGAGTTGATGGTATCCTGACTTGAGATCAATCTTTGAAAATATACCTGCTCCTCTCAGTTGATCGAATAAATCGTCGATTCTTGGTAAAGGATATTTGTTCTTGAGTGTCATCTTGTTCAGCTCTCGATAGTCTATACACATCCTTAAGGATCCATCCTTTTTCTTAACGAACAATACAGGCGCTCCCCAAGGCGAAACACTAGGTCTAATGAAACCTAGGTCCAACAATTCTTGGATTTGGATTTTCAGTTCTTCCAATTCCTTTGGGGCCATTCTGTAGGGTGCCTTTGATACTGGAGCCGATCCTGGTTCCAAATCAATGGTAAATTCCAACTGTCTATCAGGAGGTAATCCTGGTAGATCCTTAGGAAATACATCTGGAAATTCCTTAACAATTTCAATGTCTTCTATCTTCAGTTCCGGCTTTTCTTCTCCGTTCAGGTAAACAAGAAAAGCATGGTATCCTTTCTTATTCATCATTTTCCTCGCCTTCAATGCGGACACAATTGGGACTCTCTTTCCCATGCTGATTCCATGGAAATGCGTTGCTTCTTGCCCAGGAAAATGAAATGATATTTTCCTTTCCTTGCAAAGAATCGTGGAGTGGTTTGCTGCTAACCAGTCCATTCCTAGGATTATATCTACGTCACCCATGGACATTATGTTCAAGTTATTTGCTAGAACCCTTTGTGATCCTAAGTTCAACTCTAGGTTCGAGCAGAAATGTGTAACAGTCATAATTCCTCCTATAGGTGATGAGATTCTCATATCCTGATTTGCCTTTATCGCTTTAAGTCCCAACAGATCTACGCATGATTTTGCTATGAAAGAGTGCGAAGCACCCGTGTCGAACAATACTATAACAGGCATGTTGAGAAGGATTCCCATACCTGCCAGGTTTCCCTGGTCCTGTTCGTTTTGTTGCCGATGCAAAGCATACGCTCTAGCTTGAGGTAGCTGTGGCTGACGTGGTGCTTGCCTTTGCTGGGGCTGTTGCTGTTGTCTGGGCTGCTGTTGCCGCTGACGTTGCCGTTGTGGTTGCTGTCTCCGTTGTTGAGGTGGTTGCCACTGCTGTTGTGGTATTTGTTGTTGTGGCTGCTGCAGCTGTTGTGGAGGTTGTTGCCATTGTTGCGGCTGTAGTTGCTGTTGAGGTTGGGGCTGAAATTGGATAGCCCTCAGCGGTTGGACATTACCGGGTTGGTTCGGCCTTACAATTGTTTCCGAACGTATCCCCGGACAGAAGTTTGCGTAATGTCCCTTCATACCGCACCTAAAACAGTTTCCACTGCCCGCCATGCACATCCCCGTGTGCATCTTTCGGCATTTTGGGCACGGAAGAGCCCTTCACGCTCTTGTAGTCCCTTCTTTGGAGGAATAAAAGCTGGCTTCCTCCATCCTTGCCCTTGGTTTGCTGAGTTCCCCTGCCACTGCTGTTTGTTACCTTTGTTTTCAAAGCTTCCCCTACTACTATTTCCAAAACTAGCATCCCACTTTCTCTTTCCTCTGTCCATGGTATTCTGCATCTGAGCTGATCCCGACTTATCATCTGGCATTGCTGCCTCAATGTCCAAAGCCCGTGTAAGAGCCTCAGTATAAGTCATGTCTCCAAGACCAGCGAGAGACATTCTTATTTCTGGCCTTAACCCAGATCTAAATTTCTCGGCCATCTTTAAATCCGTGTCCACTTGATCCAGTGCATATCTAGACATTTCGCAAAAAGTACGATCATAATCGGTTACCGACATCTTTTCTTGCTTTAACAAGAAGAATTCATGTTCCTTCTTTTTCTTGTAACTCTTCGGTACATACTTATCATACACTTCCCTTTTAAAATCTTCCCATGTCAACTCTTCCATCTGCTCTGCTGTGAAAGTTTTCTTTCTGGCCTCCCACCAGAAATCAGCAGGCCCATTTAACTGAAAAGCTACACACGATAGTCTTTCTTGTGTTGTGCACCTTAGAAAAGTGAAAATTCTCTCGATGGTTCTCATCCACTGTTCTGCATCTTCAGGACTACCTTTCCCATTGAAAGTTGGAGGGTTTTGTCTTAAAAACAATTCCTCTATCCTGCGGTCAGGTTGAGGTGGAAGTGGTTGAGGTACAGCTTGTTCCTCCTGTTCCGGAGTTCTACCTCGTCTCCTAGGTCTGCCTCTGCCTCTTACTTCTCGTTCGGGAGCTTGTCTAGGAGGCATTCTGTTGTGTAAAATATATCATTAGCATCATGTATCATTTTTATAACTTAAATATGTGCAAATTCATTTCTTTGCCTTTTTAGAAATGATAACTTAAATAAAACATTTCATTCTTATCATACATGAATTTGTTGCAAAAGCCTTCTTGATTCACACATACATATAATTGCAAAAGCGCTATAGATAACGTACTTTGCAAACACAAGTCCTTACATCAAGGATTACTTACATACTTGCTTCCAAAATGTTTCAAAAGGAGAAGACCATACACATATCGGCCTTAAGGCTTTACAAAAATTCAAGTCATGCACAACGGCTTTATAGCCTTACAAAAATTCCGTTTTCCCCACTGTTCAAGTTTTTCAAAAGCATAAATAAAACATACATAAAAAAAATAGATAACATAATCCTTCAAACTTTACATCAACATCACTAGCTACATCAACTCCTAGAATCTTCCTCATCTTCTTCCGGATCCTCTTCCTCCTCGTCCGAATCATCAACCTGGCCATATGCTCTAGAGGGTCCAGCTCCATTACTCTCTACCATCGGGATGTCCCGCAGTGGACCATAATCCACACGAATCGGGCTATAGCTGTCGTGGATGGGGTTATACCCATCAAGAGTACCTGTCACGCTAATCCGTGCTGTCTGACGGAAACTCTCGACTGGTGGTAGGGGTGCTGCCATCGGTGGTAAAGGCGGTAGTGGTGAACGCACCGGATGTCCGAAAATCGAAGGTGGGAAAACAGGGGCTCCCAATGCTCTAGGCCTGGCTGCTCCGTCTGCCTGAACAAGTCTGCTCTCATCGATACGATATCGTGGTACCACTGGGTCAACTATCCGTGGAACCTCGGTATACAGCCACTCAGGTGACTCATCACGCCATGTATACTCCCGTGGAGGGAGATAAGGTCCTCTCGGTGCTGCACCATAGATGCTATATACGTACGTCAGGTGGCTAATGAACCTGGGTAAATCACCTATCAAGTCATATCCTCCAGTCGCACGGTAAATGTAATCCCCAGACACCTCACGAGCATAATCTTCCCAATCACATGGTAGTATAGTAAGAAGACGTTTAATGCCGTCGTAATCCGTCACGCCGTAAACTCTCGCATTCCTCCACAGTCTAAAGTAATACATCAGGAACTCTCCCAAATCCTCGCCAGCACACATCCAGCTTTCTCGATAGATACGAATAGTCTCCTCAGGGGTCGGATCAGGTCCTATCCTCCTCCTCGCAATATAACGCATCTCCTCCATCTGTCACGATCAAAAACTAACCGTTAGACACTATTGATACTTAATAGCAGATAGGGTAGCTTAATACTTCGATTAATCAACTAGGATAAACTATTCAACCTATAACCAAACGTTCTTAACCCGTCTAGTAAACAAAACTCCTATTGCTATGTTAAGCTACACGAGGTATTATAGGCTCCTTGGTTCTATCTAAAACTCAAGCTGAACTTTACCCAGACTCTACTGTATTTGGGAGCTGGAAAAAGAGATTCTGTCCTTCATAACAATTGAAGTTCAGAACGTTAAGAATACGCAGGCGAAAACCATGCGTAAAACAGAGTCCTATCGAGGGAGTATGGTTAGAAACAAATTTACTGCGCAGTGCAGAAAATTTTCGCGATTATATCGACGTTTCGAGAAGGTGCCAATAATGACAACATTCGCGCTATGACTTCTGCCGACTTAGTATAACTATTGCGTCCACGTCTTCAAATTGAAGCTTGCCGTTCTGAAATTTTCAGTCCTCAGTCACGCAAGTTGAAAATCATGGTTATGATCGCTCACTTTGACTGTGATAAGCATCCACCTTCTTCATTCCTCATAGTCGACGTCGTTTTCGATCATCTTTACGCTCCATTCTCGCCGTTCAAAACTCGAAATTAAAAACACATTCATGCTTCCTATCATTCTTTTGTTTTCTTTCATTATGGGAACATACTTCCTATATCGTCTACGTTCTTCTCAAGAGAATAGCATACTTTGTTATCAACATAAATTTCATAAGTCATAAACATAACATCCAAACAACATCATACTTCGTTCATACATATCTGTACATATCATCTTGTTTTCATACATTCGTCATTAATCATCATGATTCGTTTCAAACATGCTTTTCAACTTAACCACTTCGTATCATTGCTATTTAATTTCAAAATTTAGAATTTTTGAAAATCTTCATTCATAACTCATCATTTCAATCATCATCACATTACAACTTTCCTTTTTCCCCTTTACTTCAAAATCTTTTCACATTTGGCCATCATATAAAAATTTTCATCTCATAAACTCAATTGAAACTAGTTACCTTTTCCCCGTTGAGCTCGATGTGATGAAGTGTTGAGAATAGCCAGTAGATTTTCTAGAAGTCTAGTGACTCAATTCTAGACTTAGTTTTAGAAAGAAATGGGGTTTCATAGAGCAACTGCTCTGATACCACTCTGTCACACCCCCACCCAGGATAACCCGGAGTGAGCGGACTAATATTAGGAATATAGAACTTAAGATTTAAACATACACTTATACAATTTAATTCAAAAGGGCTTAGCCAACAGATCCAAAGGATATAACGATCTGAAAGACTTCATAGTTCACTTTGTTATAGTGTCCAACATGAAAATAAAACAGTTCAGAGTTTGCAGCGGAAAGTGTGTGAATACATATATGACGATATGTATTCAAGGTTATCCATTTCTAACGAACATCAAGGACATACGGCTTTCTCAACACTCCTCCATCATCAGCAACCGAGCTCAACCTGCACATTTAAAAACAAACATGCAGGGCTAAGTACAAAAATTTGTACCCAGTGGACTTATGCCGAAAACATTTTATTTTCATTTAGTTACTCTGCCAATATATTGGTAAGACACAAGGGTTTTATTTGAAAATGCCTTGTGCTTACTAAGATATTTTCACGAGTTTATAAAAGTTGCTTGCGGCGTTTTCTTGGTGTCGTGATCCATATCCCTTATTATCATGTCATCACATTATCATAGTCGAAAGTCGTGAAGGAGGCCTCGCCTCGACGACCCGTGACCGCCGTGAATTGTCCTTACAAAGACACAAATACCATCGGTGTACACGTTAATCCTAGCTGTATAAGCCTTCCCAAGATAGGATCCGATATCGATTTTCATTCATAAGTTGGGAATAACCCATCAACATCACATCATACATGGATAGGATACGATACACAAAACGTAAACATTTTGGCAGGTAATCATTTAAAAATTTTAGCATTTGTTGAAAAGTACTGTAAACAAAGACAGTTGAAAAGAGCAGCAAAGTTGTTCCATTTTGGTAATAAAGCCCACCTGGAAATTATTGTTCGTCTTTATCGTTTTCCTTACTCGTCAATGTCCAGCTGGTGCGTCAGCGTCCACACCTTTATATAAAAAGGATGCTTTAGTACGTCGTTCACGTAGTTCGAGACTTACAAAGTCTATAATCAAATTCGATATTTCATATCGACGGGAATTGAATTCCTCAATGAATTCAATTCGTTTCTCAAACGCGTATTAAATTAACATTTCTCGTTCTTCGATAGAGACGAGATGTGTGTTATAAAGGACCAATTTACCCTTTTTGGTAAATGGTCCAACGTTTTCTCACGTTTTCCGATTTCATGACTTTAAACATGAAATCTTTTCATATTAACGTGATATCATTAGCAAATGATACGTCTTACGCATATTAGCGTATTTATCGAACGTCTTTCGTACGTTGATTTCAAAAGTCAAAAATTTTGACTTTTCTTAGTAATTTAATTACTAAGCCTTATTTTAGTATTAAATTCTTTCGTAAATCAATTTCTAATTGATTTCTTTTTATAAACTGTTTTAATATGTTAAAAAAATAATTTTTAAACATATAATTCATTATAAATAATGAATTTAAGGATTAAAAATCCTTATTTGAAATTAAAAATAGCTCACGGCTATTTTAAGTTTTATAACTTAAATAATTTCGAAATTTTTTTCAAATATGTCTAAAATAATATTTAGACATATAATTTATTAATAAACTTGATTTAAAAGGATTTAAAAATCCTTAAAAATCTTTAAAACCTCTCGGTAATTATTTAAAATTACCAATTGGTGTCCAAAAATTTTTCAAATATTATATAGTGTATTAATATACACTATGGTCATTAATATGTCATAATATCATCCAAACATTGTCCACTCATTACCTTATTATTTATATATGGTCTCGGCATTTATAAAATAAATGCCTAATAATTTTCTAAAATTCCAATAAATTAACACAAGGTCTAAACATTAGTCCATAATATACTCATGTCATATAATCCATAATATGACATTTATATACCATATAAATGGTATACTAACTCTCGGCTTTTTTTTTTACTAAATATGTTTAACAATTTTATAAAATTTCTAAACAATTAAGACATGCTTATACATTATAGTGTAACAATATAACATCATAAAATGTATCAAAGACCACTTGAATTATCACCATTTTTGAGCACAAAGCTCACGGCTTTTTTGAATTCAATGGGTAATTGATTTGAAAAAAATTCTAACAAAATCATAGGATGCATAAAACATATCCAAGAGCATTAAAACACAAATGCATGTTACAAATTTAAATCATACATCCACATAAAATTTCATGTAGCTCTCGGTCCTTGGTAGAATTTCACATAGGATCTTCCCAAAAATTCTAAATAAAACATATAGTGTATAGTTCACACCCTAGAACAATAATATGCTATTGCATGTCATGAAATAAATTCACACACTAATATATAAATATATATATGTCTCGGCTCTTTTTAAAAATAATAGATAGAATTTTCCAAAAATTCCAATTAAATCACTATAGACTTTTATAATATCATAGAGTAATTATGTGTTCTTGCATGCCTCAAATAAAAATGATTCATCAACATATAATTATATATATAGGTTCGGTCATTTTGAAAAAATATAGAATTGATCTTCTAAAAATTTCCAATTAATTTGTATGTACTTTCAATACATCATAGATCAATAATATCCAATTGCATGTACAAAACAAAAATCATACATCCACTTATATAATTCTACATGCTTCGGTTTCAAGAGCAAACATAGCATGGATTTTTTCTAAAATTCAAAACAAACACTATAGACATATATAGCATCATAAATCATAATTTCATGCTCTAATTCATACCTTTAAACCTTGGTCATCACCAATTATTTTACATATGCTTCGAAATTTTTTAAAACATATAACAATCTCATATCATCATGCTACACAATCTTGGTACACAATATATCTATTGCTTCGAAATTTTTTGAACAAAAATTAAACATGCAACACATTTGAAAACAAGAATACATGTCTACCCTTTTTCTCATCATTTATATACATGCAATGGCACAAGACTACCAACTAAGATCATCAAGAACACATGCAAGAATTAAATCCCCTTTTCAAAATTTTCGAAAGCTTTAATAACCAAAACCAAGCCTTTTGATCGATCCTACCTTGATGATATAGATTAGTGGATAAAGTACAAGGTATGGAGGTGTAGTAGGGAAGAAGAGAAGAAGAAGATCAAGCTTGACAATGGTGGTGAAGCTCTCGATTTTTTTTGCTGGAATTTGGGGAAGAAGAATGATTTTTTTCTAGAGAGAGATGGGAGATTTTGAGAGATATGAGAGTGGTGTGTTTGAGTGTAGAGTGTTAATGAAATAAAAACTGAAACAAGACCCCCCCTATAGCCTCTCATTCTCGGTCCCCCTCCCCCAATACACACATGAGACTCTTCAAATTTTATTACTAGTTTATTCACTAATGGGTTCCCAATCATTAGTGCTTACACAAGATATCTTGGAAATAGCTAAAATACATATACATATATAGTGAAAGACTCCCACAAAATCTGAATATATATTCATTATATATATATATGTAATATAATAGTGGAGAAGATGAATTAATTCAACATTGTACCAAAAGAAATAGCTCTCGGCCTTTAGGCCATACCTTAGGTTAAAATTCTTATTTCATGCTAATCATAGATATATAAATCATAGTTTATGATTTAGATGATATTTAATATCATAGGTTAATTAAATAACATAAGAGAAGAAAATAATTTAACTTATGCACAAAATAAATGGCTATCGGCCATTTGGTTGGGTCATAGCTTAAAAATTTTATTTCATGCCATTCATAAGTTTGTGCACCTTGATATATATTTTAAATGACAATTAATAGCATAGGAGAATTAAAAAGGACATTTATTTTCGAAAGAAACCCTAATTTCGAATAATTAGGGTTTTCGAAATTAGTTCTGATATAAATATTAATTCAAATGTTCAAGTATTAATAAAATGCTTATTAGTACTGTAATATCATAAAAATACCATAAGAAATAATTTCCTAAAGTTTCTTGATCATTAAAATCATCGTTCATCTTATCTCTAAACGTTGACGTTTGAAAACGTCTCAAAACGTTACGTATCGACTCATCTTTAAAATGGTCGTAAATACTCGTAATCTCATTATTGAAATATTCCATTCATAATGGAATATAATTCTCAGCTTGATTGTTTAAGAAGAATCGTGACATTTCAACAGTCGATATGCATTCGACGTTAAAAATGTACTGCCGATAAAAGTTAGAACTTTCGATTTCTATCACTCATTAAATTGAGTGAGTGTGTAATAGGAAATTATTCCTTGTAAACAATTGAAATCATACTTGATTTCATATGTGATTTGATTTCACGGCAAAATTTTATTTTACGGGTTTTAAAGACCGTAATTAGGCTTTTAAAACTGCGGGTTATTACAGCTGTGGAGATGGTTGGAACTTTTATATCAATTGTTGTGGTAGCACCCGTGACCTTTTAATGTCTGTCTCATGGGATGATAAATGCACAGCTAGGATTGGCGTGAAGGTTGGAACTATCTGTTGTGTTAACATATGCTTGCAGAGAGTTATATGTCTAAATATTATTTTAGTCATGTTTTATAAAATTTTATATTTACGGCGAGTCCTTATATTTAATAACGTAATATTCCAAAGAAACGAATATACGATTACGGTATTCTAAACCCGTAATTAGGGTTTTGCCGTATATTATCTTTTTACGACATCGAATCTTGTGATTTCAATACGATATCGTTATAACGAATTCCTTTTCATAATTCACTAAGGATTGTGAATTAAAGGATTGAAATATTACGAAATGATTCGTCAATATTTTAAACGTCAAACGCGTATCGAACGTCAGCTTTTCATGAAATTTTCTGAGCAGTGAAGCTTGGAATTAATTTCCATCTTAATTCCTTTATTAAATGGAATATAGTTATTTAGTAAGTACGAACTTACTGCGACCATTTTGAGATGAGTCGATTTCGAACATTTTGAGACGTTTTGAACGTTAACGTCTAGAGACGTTTTGAAAAATGAGTTTAATGCTCGAGAAATTATAATAATTAATTTCCTATTATTATTTTATATAATTACTGTATTAATGATTATTAAAATCGATAATTGGGTTATTAAACTCGATAATTTCAAATTGTAATTTCGAAAACCCTAATCTTTTAAATAAGGGTTTTATCACATGAAATGATACCATTAAATTATCCTATGGTATCTAAACTTTATAATATGATATATATGAATAATATTAAGCATTAAATCAAATTTTCAGCCATAAAAATCGAAGGATTCAGTTTTTATAAAATTTAAACCCAAACTTGCGAAATTAGGGTTTTTATTTCTCTAAATGTGTAATAATTATATCCTATGCTATTATTTAATATCTAAAGCATATATTATGATATATATGTGTATATTTGGGACGAAAATTACATGAGTATCAATAATAGGTGTATTTTATATTTTAATCCTATTTTTCCTAATTTTGGATCGGTAATTCCAAATTTATGCAT
This sequence comes from Salvia rosmarinus, assembly GCA_036937905.1. NCBI lineage: Eukaryota > Viridiplantae > Streptophyta > Magnoliopsida > Lamiales > Lamiaceae > Salvia > Salvia rosmarinus. The sequence continues at coordinate 47,955,104 of CM072816.1, forward strand.
AAGTGATGTTTTAATTATTTTGTTGGCTTGTATTATATATCTATGAACTATACTATGATTAATACATATATTATGTGTAATTAGAAATTAAAATCAGCCAAAAATCCCCCCATGCTTGATTTTGCCCATCTCTTCCCAACAATGATGCCCTCTTTTGAAATTGCCCAATACATGAATAGCTCACTTAACACTCCTTAATCATCACTATTATACTCCCAAGGGCTGCATCATTTGCTACAGATTTTAGCCTATTTTTGAGGCAAAATCGAGAGAGAGAGAGAGGTGATAGACAAAACTCTTCCACTTCAACACCCACATTCATAACATCATTTCTCTCATTGAACTCACAAAATCCTCTCCATTCTCTCCAACTTCTGCTGAAACCGAGAGCTCTCCTCTCATTTCTAAAATTTTTCTTCTTCCATTTTCATCGCCATTCATTCACCTAATCTGATACTATACCAATTCTCAAAGGTAATACATAAACCCCAAGTACCGATTTCTCCTTCATGTGCACAAGAAAAATTTCAAACTGCTCTATATGTATATGTATGTGTTTCGAGTTTATATATATATGTACATGGATGATTTAAATGTTCTTATGGATGAACATTGTGCTTGTTGATTTTATTTTGAAAAATATAAGCATGAACATGAGTTGTTGAATATGAAATGTTGTAAGGATTTAGCTTGGATATTCATAATTTTCGAACCATAAGTAGCATTAGAAATAATTTTTGAAAATGCTACAAAATGTTGGATGATGACCGAAAATATTCCAAGATGTTTTAAAGCATGAATTATTGATGTATAATATGGTTAGAACACATAGGATATTATTTAGAAATTTTAGAAAACCCTAGGTATTTTTTTTATAAATGCCGTGAGTTTTAAAAGTATGTACTTTGATGTATAATTTTTATTTCAAGCATGCAATGACATATTAGTGCTTTAGAACCTTGATTATATGTTCTATGATTAAATTAAAATTTTTGAAAATCATATACTTGATTTTTCAAAATTACCGTGAGCTTTATAAATATATAGGTTGGTGTATGATTTTATTTTTGAACATGCAATGGTGTATTAATGCTTTAGTATATTGTTTATATATGGTGTGAAATTATTAGAATTTTTGGAAATCAAATACTAAATTAAATCAAATAAACCGTGAGTGATATACTCTTGAAGGTGATGATTTAATTAGTTTTGATAAATATTATGATGTTACATTACTATACTATAGTGTATAAACATAGTATATAATTGTTGGAATTTTTGAAAACCAAATGCTAAATAAATCGAAAAAGCCGAGAGCAACATAAGCTCATATGGTGACGATTTAAATTAGTTTGGTTGATGTTATGATGTTACAATGTTATAATATAATGTTTATTGATGTTGGAATTTATTTAGAATTTTTAGAAATTGTTTACTATTTATTTGGTAATTACCTTATAATTACCGTGAAATATTGTTATATATTGAAATAAATAGTTGTGATGGACTATGGGTTATGAAAATATTATATACTGATGTTGGGATGTTATAATAGGTATATATCAATTTTGGGAATTTTTGGATGATTATTCCCTATTTATTGGAATTACCGTAAATATTTATATATGTATATATATAAATAAATAGCAAACAGTACTATATGAATTTAATAAATTCATATTCTGGACCATAGTGTATAATAATACACTATATTAATTTAGAAAATTTTTCAAGGGTCGTTTGTTATTTTTAGGACAATTATCGAAAATTTCGATAATTAATAAGGATATTAAATCCTTTTTAAAACTGTTTAATTATAAATTTTTGGTAAAATAATATTCTGGACAGTTTTCAAATGTTACAAAATTTTATAAACATAGATTGCTATGTTTGAGACGAACGTTCACTTTGTAACGTTTCAAAAACCAAAATACGCTTTTAATTATAAAAAGAATTTTTAAAAAAATGCGAAAATAATTATAAGTCCTTAATTTACAAGATAAATCGAGGAATAGGACTTTACGTTTTCAAATCGATTAAATTCAATTTATAAAGCAAAATAGTAAGAAATTACTATTTAAAAGTCAAAATCATTGACTTTGTTGACCAGTGTTGACTTCGTTGACTCTTCAAAGTCAAACGTACGATTATACGTTTATAAATACGTCGATGCGCTGTAAGATATACTAATTGAGTATGATACCTCATTAGTAAGAAAGGATTTCATAAATGAAATCCATATATCGAAAACGCGTACTTATCGTTGAGCGTATCTCGAGGAATCGAGAAAAGTCGATCGTATATCGTATTAGAGACGTATTGAATTCACTAAGGAATTCAGGTCTCACATCGATATGAAATATCAAAGTTATCTTAAGTTTCGAGAGTCTCGATAGACTTGAGCGACGTACTAAAGCCTCGCTTTTCGTAGAAGGTGTGGGCGCAAACGCAGCGACGGATTTTGGACGAACGATCGAACCTAGTACTTTACAACGAACCGTAGTCGGTGGGCTTCTTATCTTCAAAATGTGGCCTTTTCTTACCCCACTAAAATGTGACTTTCTTGTTATTCAAAATGAGTTTATTTACGCACTTATTCTACAACTGTTATCAAATGTTTCTTGCATTACACCGCCAAAATATTTCGTTTGTGTATGGATCCTATCTGTTATGCCGGGTAGAAATGTGGAGATAGTTGGAACTATTATATCAATTGTTGTGGTAGCACCCAACCTTTTAATGTCGGGTCTGTGCGGATGATAAATGCACAGCTAGGATTGGCGTGAAGGTTGGAACTATCTGTGTGTTAACATATGCTTGCAGAGTACCGTGTCTTTGTCGGGATTACGGCGGTCACGGCGTCGTAGATGGGAGGCCTCCTCTCGGCGTTTATTTAATTATTATTATTATGTATTGTGACTATGAGATACGGACCATACACACCAAGAAAATGCCCGGCGGGCTATGTTTACTGAACCGAAATGATTTGGTAAGCACAAGGTATTTTAACTAAAACCCTCATGACTTACTCGATATTAGCGCAACAATCCAAATATCATCAAATGTTTTCGGCATAAGTCCACCGAGTGCAATTTCTTGTACTTAGCCCCGCATGTTTGTTTTAAATGTGCGGTTGAGCTCTGATGGTGATGATGGGGATGTGTTGAGGAGTCTAGTGTCCTCGGCGATTTACTTAAATGTTTGGGTTATACCTTGAATGCATATCGTCATATATGTACTCACACACTTTCATTGCTATACTCGAACTCCTTTATTTATGTTTTATGTTATGATCTATCGAGGCCCATCGGATCGTGGCCAAGTTTTGGGGTCCGATGGCTAAACCTTTTCAAAAACATTATAACATCACCTTATATTACGCTTTCGAGCATATTAGTTTATTCTTATGCATTTTATTTTACCCGTAATCCCCAAAATACTACTCCTAGTATTAGTCGCCTCCGGTTCGGGTTGGTCCATCGATTGGGGTCGTGACAAGAATATCGTTTATCTTAGACTTTGAGAGTCTCGAGAAACGCGAACGACGCATCAAAATATCGCTTTTACGTAGCGTGTGGACGCGAATGCGATTTAATCGGACATTGACGAGGAATCAAACCTAGGACTCAAATTAAGACGAACCATAGTCCGTGGGGCTTCTTATCCAAAGTAAAATACGAGCTTTCTCATTTAAATTATTTTCAAATGAATTTATTTACAATGCTTATTCAACTGTTGATAAAATGTTTACAATATTACCTGCCAAAAATATTTCTGTTTTGTGTATGGATCCTATCCGAATGAATGATGTGAAATGTTGTGAAATGATATGATGATATGAAATGTTATGAATTTTGTTGGGTCACGCCCAACCCGCTTATGAAATCGATATCGGATCCTATGCCGAAGACGATGTTGCCAGATTAACGTGTACACTGAGAGTGACTGTGTGGTGTAAGGACAATTCACACGGCGGTCACGGCGTCAGAGGAGGCCTCCTTCACGACGCTTGAACTTTGATGCTATGATGAAATGAGGATATGGGATACGGATCATACGCACCAAGAAAATGCTCTACCGAGTGACTTTTACGAACCGAATGTTTTAGTAAGCACAAGGCATTTCAACTAAAATCCTTGTGTCTTACCATGATATTGGCGTAATTTAATTCGATAAAATGTTTTCGCATAAGTCCACCGAGTGCATTACTTGTACCGCCTTGCATGTTTGTTTTAAATGTGCAGTTGAGCTCGACGATGGTGATGGAGGTTGTCGGCGAGTCCAAAGGTCCTTGTTACATTATTAAGAATTGTTTTACCTTGAATGCATATCGCCATATATGTATTCACACACTTCCACGCAGCAACTCGAACTTATTTATGTTATGTATGATGTTAAGCATCGTTGAGGTCCGCCGACCATTGTCGACCTGGGTCTGATGGCCTAAACCACCGGATTTGTTTTAATATCACCTTATGTTATGTTCAAGCATGTTAGTTACTTTTGATATGTACCTTTATATTAGCCTTCGTGAACCCCAAATACTATTCCTAGTATTAGTCACCCTCCAGTCCGGGTTATCCGGAGTGGGGACGTGACAACACATGCATAACCATAGGTCAAACTTAACATGCATTAGCTAATTTTACAATCAAAGATCATCAAGAACACATGTACTAGAAAACTTTTACAACCAAGAACACTATGAACACATGCATTAGTACAAGACCCACCTTCAATTTTTGTAAGATTTAAAGGACAATCAAGCCTTGTTCGATTTCTCACCTTCTAATGGTATGGATTTAAGGAACAAGCTTAAGGTATCAAGCTTTGGTGAAGAAGGAAGAAGAGATGAACACTAAAATTTTTCAAAGGGAACTGTTTCTCGTTTTTCCGAATTTTGAGAGAGGAATGAGAGTTTGAGTGTTTGTTCAATGAGTTGAGTGAGTGAAATGAAAGACGAAAGAAGGATCCAACTCTAATATCTCTCTCTCACTCCCCCACACTCACAAATGTATAAAATAAAATGGAAGCCTTCTCAAATAATGGATTACGACTCACATAGTGATCATGACATGGAGTTAATACTCCTTACATCATGTTGGACCTGAACAACTCAAGGCCATGCATCTTGGTCTAAGAGCCGACGGCTCTAGTGGGTTCAAAGGAATGATTTTTTTAATTTGTGTATACTTATGTATTAATCAAGATACAATTCCTAAATGTAAGATCATATCATTTGATTTATACTAGATTAATGTCTAACATAGATACCACTTGAATAATTAAACATCACATAGCATAGCGTATACCAAAGTAACGTGAATTATGTGGTTTATAACATAAGGTCACGGCATTTTCATTCTCAAGAGATACATATTTTATTTTCGTGCCATTCATAGATATATATATATCATAACATATGTCTTAGATGATAAATTATATCATAGGAAAAATTAATGGTATCATTTCATGTGAGAAACCCTAATTTTCGAATTAGGTTTTAAAAATTAGTAAATTGATCACTATTGAATCCTTAATGATCTAGCATTGTTTTTAATCCTTAATAATACTCTAATTACATAAAATAATCATAGGAATTTAAATACTATAATTCCTTGATCATTAAACTCATTTTTCAATTCGTCTCTAGACGTTAACGTTCAAACGCCTCAAATGTTAGTTATCGACTCATCTCAAGACGGTCGTAATAAAGTCGTAATTACTTTATTAAATTATTCCATTTGATAATGGAATTTAATTCTAAGCTTCGATACTTCGAAAATCTCATGATATTAAAAACTATCGATACGTAATCGACGTTAAAATAATACTGCCGAAATACTTTATAACATTCTCATCCTTAATTCATAATTCTCAGTGAATATATAATAGGAATTCATTACTTCGTAATCAATCGAAATCATTATTCAATATTTTTCTAATTTAATATCTCGGCGAAATTCTAATTTACGAGTCCTAAAAGTCGTAATCTGGCTTTTAATTCTTCGGGATATTACAATACTGTACCAATTCTTAGTGACTCTCGAAATTTCCAACCTATGAACAAACCATTTTCTAAAAATCTAATAAATTCATATAGCACTTAATTAAGGCTCTACACCCATAATATGCTATAATATCACTTGAACATGATTTATACATTAACATATAATACCTCAACATTTTCGGTAATTATGTATAATTCACATACAATTTCCAAAAATTCCTAATAAATCACAATGAGTTCCATTACTATCATATATCATTAATCCATCAACAATTGAACATTAAAATTTTCGGTCACCACTAATAATTTCATAACATGCTTAGCTTGTAATTAAATCAATACATATAATTATACTTAACATAATAAACATTATTAACAAACCACCAAACATGATAACATTATTCCTCATATTTTTAAAGATTAATACATAAGCATATATATTAAAATCAAACGGTTGGAAATCAAAATTTTATGTATATAGAAAGCTCGCTCGATTCCTAACCTTTAACCGCCGATTGTTAGTGCAAAGGATTTTATATGTAATATTCCAAAGAAACGAATATACGACATTACGATTCAACCCGTAATTGTGGTTTTGTCAGATATTATCTTTTTACGACATCGAATCTTGTGACTTCGATACGATATCGTTATAACGAATTCCTTTTCATAATTCAATAAGGATTGTGAATTAAAGGATTGAAATATTACGAAATGATTCGTCAATATATTTTAACGTCAAACGCGTATCGAACGTCAGCTTTTCATGAAATTTTCTGAGCAGTGAAGCTTGGAATTTATTTCCACCTTAATTCCTTTATTAAATGGAATATATTTACTTAGTAAGTATGAACTTACGCGACCATTTTGAGATGAGTCGATTTCAACGCTTTGAGACGTTAACGTTAACGCTCTGAGACGCTTTGAAAAATGAGTTTAATGTTCGGAAATTATAATAATTAATTTCTATTATTATTTTATATAATTACAGTATTATTAATTATTAAAATCGAATTTTTAGTTATTAGAATTCGATGATTGAATATTGAACTTTTCAAAAACCCTAAGTTTATAAACTTTGGTTTTTCACATGAAATGACACTATTAAATTATCATATGATATCTAAACTTTATAATATGATATATATGAGTGTTATTAAGCTATGAAATCAGTTTTTAAGTCATTAAAAATCGATAACAGATTTTTATAAAATTCGAAATCTTATTTTCGAAATTAGGGTTTCTTATGCACTAATTAATGCTATAATTTTATCCTATGCTATTATTTAATATCTAAATCATATATTATGATATATATGTGTATATTTGGGACGAAAATTACATGAGTATCAATAATAGGTGTAATTTATATTTTTAATCCTATTTTTCAATATTTGGATCGGTAATACCGATTTATGCATATATTATGTTTTAATTATTTTTATGGCATGTATTATATATCTATGAACTATACTATGATTAATACATATATTATGTGTAAAAATAAAATTTAAAACAGCCCCTAGAACCCCCCCCATGCGCCGGCTATGCTTCCCCATGCAAATGATTTCACTTTTAAATTTTGCCCAATACATGAAGAGCTCCTTTGCACTCTTTAATCATCATCTCCCCTTCCCAAGTGCAGCCATAATTTCCCTATGTATGTGTGTGTGTAGCCGTGTAAGTGAGAGAGAGATTAGGGTGAGAGAGGCTCTTCACCTTATACACTATCCTTCTCACATTTTCAAACACACAAAATACACATTTTTCTCTCCATTTTCTGCACACAACCGAGAGCAACACCTCTCATTTTTAAAATTTTTCTTCTTCCATTTTCATCTCCATTTCTCCTCCAAACTTGATACCATTTAGTGTTCTTGACACCCTAGACCCTTCTCAAGGTAATACATAGTATTTAGCTTCGATTTTATCCTCTTTTTAAACTGAAAATTTCGAAAACTGCTTTATATATATATGTATGTGTGTTCGAAAATCTTTAGTATGTATATACATGTGTTAAATGTTCTTGAAGCATGAGCTATGGTTATCTATGTTCTTGATGATTTTTATTTTCAAAGATGTGAGTATACATGTGTAAATGAACATAGGTTGTTATATATATGAAAAGCATGAATGTATCTAGCCTATGCATTATTTTCGAACCATAGTATGTATATTGTTATAATTTTCAAAAATGGTACAAAATGTTGGGTGAGGACCGAATACATATTGATATATTCTAAGCATGTATTATTGATCTATGATATGGTTTAAGACTATAGTATTGATTTAGGAATTTTTGAAAAACCCTAGCTTAATTTTAAAAAAATACCGTGACATATATATATGAGTATCTTGATGTATAATTGTTATTTCAAGCATGCAATGACATATTAGTGCTTTAGAACCTTGATTATATGTTATATGATTTAATTAGAATTTTTGAAAACCATATGCTTAATTTTTTTTTTATTAAGGCCGAGAGCTTTATAAAAATATAGGTTGATGTATGATTTTATTTTTGAACATGCAATGGTGTATTAATGCTTTACTATAGTGTATAAACATAGTATATAATTGTTGGAATTTTTGAAAATCAAATACCATTTTTTCAAAAAAAGCCGAGAGCTTGTAGCTCCATATGGTGATGATTCAAATGGTTTTGGTTGATGTTATGATGTTACAATGTTATAATATAATGTTTATTGATGTTGGAAATTATTTAGAATTTTTAGAAATTGTTTACTATTTATTTGGTAATTATCCTATAATTACCGTGTGAAATATTGTTATATATAGAAATAAATAGTTATGATGAACTATGGGTTATGAAAATATTATATACTGATGTTGGGACATTATAATAGGTATATATCAATTTTGGGAATTTTTGGATGATTATTCCTATTTATTGAATTACTATGAATATTTATATATGTATATATATAAATAAATAGAAAATAGTGTTATATGAATTTCATAAATTATATTCTGGACCATAGTGTATAATAATACACTATATTAATTTAGAAAATTTTTCAAAGATCATTTAGTATTTTTAATCTAATTATCGAAAATATCGATAATTAATAAGGATTTTAAAATCCTTTTAAAACAGTTTATTTATGAAAATTTACTAAAATAATATTCTGGACAGTTTTCAAATGTTACAAAATTTTATAAACATAGATTGCTATGTTTGAGACCTAACGCTCATTTTGTAACGCTTTTAAAACCATAATACGCTTTTAATTATAAAAAGAATTATTAAAATGCGAAAATAATTATAAGTCCTTGATTTCCAAGATAAATCGAGGAATAGGACTTTACGCTTTCAAATCGATTAAATTCGATTTATAAAGCAAAATAGTAAGAAATTACTATTTAAAAGTCAAAATCATCGACTTTGTCGACCAAAGGTTGACTTCGTTGACTCTTCAAAGTCAAACGCACGATTATACGCTTATAAATACGTCAAGACGCTGTGAAGATATACTAATTGAGTATGATACCTCATTAGTAAGAAAGGATTTCATAAATGGAATCCATATATCGAAAAACGACTTATACGCCGAACGATCTCGAGGAACCAGAAAAGTCAATCGATACGTGATTAGAGACGATTGAATTCTAAGGAATTCAGCCTCACATCGATATGAAATATCAAAGTTATCTTAAGTTTTCGAGTCTCGATAGACTTGAGCGACGCACTAAAGCCTCGCTTTTTAGAAGGTGTGGACGCAAACGCAACGACGGGATTTTGGACGAACGATCGAACCTAGTACTTTTACAACGAACCGTAGTCCGTGTGGCTTTATCTTCAAAATGTGGGCCTTTTCTTACCCCACTAAATGTGACTTTACTGTTATTCAAAATGAGTTTATTTACAAGACAATTCTACAATCATATCAAATGTTTTACCGTGACACCGCCAAAATATTTCGCTTTGTGTATGGATCCTATCTCATATGCCCGGTAGGGTCAGGAGATGGTTGGAACTATTATATCAATTGTTGTGGTAGCACCCAACCTTTTTAATGTCGGGTCCCGTGCGGATGATAAATGCCCGCTAGATTGGCGTGAAGGTTGGAACTATACCGTGTTAACATATGCTTGCAGAGAGACCGTGTGTCAGACGGATTACGGCCGGTCACGGCGTCAGATGGGAGGCCTCCTCTCGACGCTTATTTAATTATTTATTATTATGTATCAGACTATGAGATACGGACCATACACACCAAGAAAATGCTCGCCGTGCTATGTTTACTTAATCGAATGATTTGGTAAGACAAGGCATTTTAACTAAAACCCTCGTGACTTACTCAATATTGGCAACAGAATCCAAATATCATCAAATGTTTTCGCATAAGTCCACCGAGTGCAATTTCTTGTACTTAGCCCCGCATGTTTGTTTTAAATGTGCAGTGTTGAGCTCGGATGGTGATGATGGGGATGTGTTGAGGAGTCTAGTGTCCGTGGCCGATTTACTTGAATGTTTGGGTTATACCTCAATGCATATCGTCATATATGTATTCACACACTTTCCGCCGCTATACTCCGAACTCCTTTATTTATGTTTTATGTTATGAACTATCAAGCCCATCGGATCGTGCCAAGTTTTGGGGTCCATGGCTCAAACCTTTTTCAAAAACATTATAACATCACCTTATATTCTCGCTCAAGCATGTTAGTTTATCCTTATGCATTTTTATTTTACTCGTAATCCCCAAAATACTACTCCTAGTATTAGTCGCCTCCAGCCTGGGTTGGTCCGGATTGGGGTCGTGATGTATGGTATCGTAGCGCTTGCTCTTTGAAACCCAAGACCTTTATTCTAAGTCTAGATCGAGTCACTGGACTTCTAGAAACCTACTGACTCCTCTCAACACTCCATCACATCGAGCTCAACCGGGAAAAAGGTAACTGCATTCTTTCTCAAACTCATGAAATGGAAAACTTCTGCTTGATGAGCAAATAGAGGAACTTTTGAGAAATATTATTATTATGAAAATTTTTGAAGTTGAGAAAGAAAACTCTTTCCAAAAACTTTTTTTTAGCCAATGCAATTAGTATTGAGATGGAAGTGTATGGTAGTATCAAGTCGAACGATCAACATGAAACGAACGAATTCATTTTAATATGTATATGAGTTGGTCATGACTGTCTTTTGAAATCATGCTTCCAAATTTGCCAATAAAACCTTACTTTCCGACTTTCAAAATTTTATTTATGAATGATGTGTTTTCATGAGACGAACTTAGACTCTAAGGAGCATGCTCACGTATCGTGAAAGAACGTAGAAGTACGAGCTTCTTTTCCTTATGCGAACAAAAGAACGATAGGAAGAATGAAAGTAATGATACCCTTGAGCACGGACGATGGAAGACGAGCGAGAAGGACGAACGAGGACGACCCCAACCTTTAAGTCGAATGACGCCAGACTCCATCATCACTCGACACAAGTGACCAGCAACACGAATCACGACATGGACGCCACTTACGGCTTCAGGATGTGCAGCCTCGCCTTAAGAACCCGAAGATGATAGACGACACGCCGACATACGCCTCGATTGATATTTTTGCACGATCGCGCAAATTTCCTGCACTGCAGTAGATTTGTTTTAGCTAGATCTCCCTCGTTAGGACTCCGATTTACGCATGGTTTGCACCTACGTACTCCTAACGCACTGATCTTCATTTGTTATGAAGAACAGAATCCCTAATTCTGTCCCCAGAATACGATAGAGTCTGTTGAACTCTAGCTTAAGTGTTTGATATAAGACAAGGATCTCGTAGCGTATATTGAGATATCATTAGCTATATGTATATGTTTGGGTAAGACTAAGAAAGTAAGTTGTGGTATATATTGTACATTATGATGATGCCTACCTTATAGAATTGTTAGACCTAGCCTAGTTGCTTCTCGTTATGCTATCCTTGCTGTTTTGAGATAACGATAGTTGGCTTACGTTAGTTTTCTTTTTCTTTTACCGTGGCAGATGGAGGAGATGCGCTATATCGCTAGAAGGAGGGTAGGACCTCATGCCCCACCCGAGGAGTTGATGCGCACCTATAGGGAAAGTTGGATGTGTGCCGGGGAAGACCTAGGTGAGTTTCTGGCATACTACCTTCGGTTGTGGAGGAGCGCCCGAGCCTATGGCGCAACCGACTACGATGGCATCAAGAGACTTCTAGCTATACTCCCTTGTACCGGATGGTTATGCCGAGAGGTATCGGAGACTACATCTATCGATTCCCGAGGTTATGATTTGATTGGGATCCGCCAGTTCGTGAGTCACCGACTTACGGTACAGATCTATAGAGCCGCACCGATGGGACCCTATCTCCTCCACGGGAGTACACTTGGCGTGACGAGTCGCGAGTGGCTGCACCTTGAGGTTCCGAGACAGTTGATCCAAAGGATACCCCTGCATCGAGTGGACGAGGGTAGGATGTACGAGGTGGATAGAGCAAGACGCCTAGAGCCTTGGGGAGCCCGTGTTGCCACCGCGCTTTTGGACACCCAAGACGTCCGCCACTACCGCCTCTACCACCGTGATCCGATCCACCACCACCAAGACGAAGAGCCCTTCCGCCGGACAGCGGATGAGAGTATTAGATACCTTCCCGGATATGACCACCCGAGTATGCTACATCCGATCCACCACAACTACGACTTATACGGCGCGGATAACTTGGACCCCTCGCGACATACCGATGATGGAAGCGAAGGTGCAGACCATCCGAGTACGACCTCGTGAGGACGATTCGATGAGGAAGACGACCAAGAGGAGGAAGACCTCAAGAAGACGCTGAGTAGGAAGGAAACTCGTGGAGACCTTAGCGATGTTTTAATTAGAATTGTTTTGTTATGACTAGCATGTGTGCTAGCTTTTTCCTTTATTTCAATACCATGGTTCTAAGACTTGGATTTTCTTTTGGCCGTGTGGGCCCGAAACCTTGTTATTTCTATTTTTCTATGATTCTCGATGTTAGACATCTTGTTTTTGACAAACCTTGATTATCTATCCACATATATTTTTGACCCAAGTGGGGCCTTTTTAGTGGCAGTTGTCTATGCTATGGATGAATTGTTTTACTTTTATATCGCTTTAAGAAGAAGCTATGAAAACCTTATTTTGTTAAGTTGTAAGCGTTTAATAATTAACGATGGTATGTTTTATATAGCAGAATGCCTCCGAGAAGAAACCCAGAAAGAGAACCCAGAGGTCGAGGAAGACCTAGAGGAAGGGTGAATCCCTAACAAGAACCGAAGATAATCCCCAACCACCGCCTCCACCTCAACCCGATCGCAGGATCAAGAACTATTCTTGAGGCAAACCCTCCTGCTTTTAACGGAAAAGGGAGCTCGAAGAAGTTCGAACAATGGGTTAGGGCCATTGAACGGATTTTCACTTTCCTAAGGTGCACGGCACGAAAGGATGTCGTGTGTTACTTTCCACCATCTGACCACCGACTCCCGTGGGAGGCCGAAGAAGACCTTTACAAATGAACAACTAGAAGAGTTCTCGTGGGAGGATTTCAAGAGAGAGTCGCATTTAAAATATATCCCCAAAAGTTATAGGGAAAAGAGGCGAGTTTTTCCCGCTAAAACAAGAAAATTATCCAGAATCGATCACGATCGCACTTTCTCATGAGACGCCAAGATATGCGCCGGATCTAGTAGACACCGACTTGAAGATGCCTGAAAAGTTCGTGTCGTGGCTAAGAATGGAGATACGCATGTCTCTTGCCACCATGGAGACCTATTCACATCAAGCTCTAGCACGAGCTTTGGATATCGAGGCAGCCTATGAGCGAGAATAAGACAGTTGTCGCCTCGTGCACACGGAAATTGGATAAGGAAAAGGGAATCGAGTCCAACCGCGGAAATAACAACCGGAAACTACGGAGAAGCAAGTCACAAGCGCCTGTGGTAAGGAAACCCAAGCAGCAGGACAAAGTCGAAGAGAGCACCATGCTCCACCGGCAAGGGGACCACAGGACCAGTCAAGGGCACCTCAATGCCCTAGATGCCATAGAGCACACAGGGGTGTGTGCACGGCAAACGTGGTAAGCTGTTACAAATGCGGAGTGAACGGGCATTACGCCAACAATTGCCCGATGTCACGTTCGGATGGAAGGCCGAACCAACCGGGCAATGCTCAGCCATTGAGGGCTATACAGCTTCAGCCCCAACCACAAAGAATGCCCAAATTTCAACCCCAAAGAACTCCAAAGGGCAAACACCCCACCTCAACAACAACAACTCCAAAGAATGCGAATAAAGGGCGTACCGCCACAACAACAATCTCAAGAATAAGAAGCAGCAAAGCAGCCACCGCCACAACAACAAATAGAGGCGATAACCACCACAATAACGCCAAGAATAGCAAAGAATAAAGCTGTGCAACAACCGCCAAATCAGCCAGACCAGCCACTGTCACCTCAAATTGCCAAAGTTGTAGCCTACGCCGCACAGGAGGCAGAATCTAACGTAACCAAGGAAACTTGCAGTGTATGGGAGTTCTTCTCAACCCACCGTTATAGTATCGTTCGACACGGGTGCTTCAGATTCTTTTATTGCAAAATCATGCGAGAAATGCCGAGCCTTAGGTCTGAAAAATCAAGCCAGATATGAGAATCTCATCGCCTATAGGAGGGATTATGACCGTTACCCACTTTTGCTCGAACCTAGAATCGACATTAGGATCACTTAAGGTTCTCGCTAACGATCTAAACATAATACCCATGGACGATGTAGACATAATCCTAGGAATGGATCGTTAGCTAGGAATCATTCCACGATTCTCCTGTGAAGGAAAGGAAAATTTCGCTTCACTTTCTCGGACAAGAAGCTACGATTTTCACGGGATCAGATGGGAAGGAGGATTCCGATAGTATCCGCACTACAAGCTAGGAGGATGATGAACTGAAGGATGCCATGCATTCCTTGTTTATTTAAACGATGAAGATAAACCCAAGTTGCAGTAGAAGACATTGAAGTTGTCCGAGAATTTCCTGACGATTTCAAAAATCGCCAGACTACCTCCTAATAGACAATCGAGTTTACCATCGACTTGGAGCCGTGATCAGCCCCAAGGTCGGCGCCTATAGGATGGCCCCAAAGGAGCTAGAAGAGTCGAAAATCCAAACCAAGAGCTTTGGATCCGGGATTCATTAGCCGAGTGTTTCACCTTGGGGAGCCTCGTATTGTTTGTTAAGAAGAAGGATGGTTCTTTGAGGATGCATCGATTATAGAGAACTAAATAAGATGACACTAAAGAACAAATACCCTTTACCTGCACTGATGACCGCTTGATCAATTGCGAGGAGCGGGTGTATTCTCGAAGATTGATCTTAAGTCGATACCACCAACCGAAAATACGGGCCCTAAGATGTATCAAGACCATTCGAACCGTATATGGCCACTATGAATTCATAGTTATGCCATTCGGATTAACCAATGCACCACCGTGTTCATGGACCTCATGAATGTAGTATTTCATCCATTTTTGATAAGTTTGTTTTGGTCTTCATAGATGACATCCTTATTTATTCAAAGAATGAAGAGGATCATAAGGAACATCTACGAACGGTTTTGCAAACCTTGAGAATGAAAGACTTTTGCTAAGTTTAGCAAATGCGAAGTTTTCAAGGAAGTTATGTTCTTGACACATTGTGTCTCACAAGGTATAAAAGTAGATCCACCAAAGTAGAGGCCGCAAGAATGGAAATCACCTAAAACACAAAGACGAATTAGAAGCTTCCTAGGATTAGTCGCTACTATAGGAGATTCATCAAGGATTCTCCAAGATTGCAAGGCCAATAACCCAGCCATCCTAAGGGAATCAAGTTCAATCGACGACGAAAGCGAGATGAGTTTCCAAATACTCAAAGAGAAATTGACCAAGGCACCGCTTAGCAATCCCGTAAGGCATAAGGGTATGTGGTCTATACCGACGATCTAAGACTGGACTGGTCAGGTTTTGATGCAAGAAGGAAAAGTGATAGCCACGATCTCGACAACTCAGACTCCACGAAATGAACTACCCAACCCACGATTTGAATTTGCAGCCGTAGTTCATGCCCTAAAATTTGGAGACACCATCTCTATGGTGTGAGATGAGATCTTCACGGATCATAAAAGTTTGAAGTATTTCTTCAACAAAGGGATCCGAATACGAGACAAAGAAGATGGCTTGAACCGGTAAAAGATTATGACCGTGGTATCAACTATCACCCGGCAAGGCGAATGTAGTAGTCGACGCTGAGTCGTAAGAGCCATACCAAGTTAGGATGTCTTTGTACAAGAGGAAAAACTCGCTGAAGAGTTTGGCAAATGAAGATTGAACTAGTTGAACCACCTGTAATAATCGTGAGTTGTATCGCTACACTCACACCGACATCCGATCTAAGGAAAAGAATTGTCGAGACAAAGGATGGAGGAAAAGTTGAAAAGATCCGAGGAAGACCAAGGTCCGAAGGATTCAAGAGTTTTCAAGAGGCACCGGATAACGCCTTTATTGTTTGAAGGTAGGATATGCTCTCTCGACGACGCAGAGCTCCGTAACGAAATCATGAGCGAGGCTCACGACACGCCCTACACCGCCCACCCGTAGTACTAAGATGTACCAGACCAAGGAAAATTTTGGTGGAAGGCATGAAACGAGACATAGCTTCCTTCAGAACGCCGCCTTGTTTGTCAACAAAGGAAGCTTTACACCAACGACCCTATGGGAAGTTACAACCGCTGGAAATCCCCGAGTGGAAGTGGGACGATATAACAATGGATTTCACATGCTTACCCAAATCGAGAAGAGGAAACACCCATATGGGTAATTGTGGATAGCTTACCAAAAGTGCTCACTTTCTACCTATTCAAAGCACTTATGGATCTGATAAGTTGCCCAGCTTGTACGTTAAGGAAATTGTACGACTACATGGAGTGCCAAAATCTATTACCTCTGATCGAGACTCCAAGTTCACATCCAGATTTTGGGTTAGCTTGCAAAGAGAACTAGGTACAAGATTAAACTTCAAAGACAAAGATTCCACCCACAAACCTAATGTAATATTCCAAAGAAACGAATATACGACACGGGTTTTCTAAACCCGTAATTAGGGTTTTGCCGTGTATTAACTTTTACGACATCGAATCTTGTGACTTGATAAGATATCGTTATAACGAATTCCTTTTCATAATTCACTAAGGATTGTGAATTAAAGGATCGAAATATTACGAAATGATTCACAATATTTTTAAACGCCAAACGCTTATCGAACGCCGCCTTTTCATGAAAATTTCGAGCAAAGAAGCTTGGAATTATTTTCCATCTTAATTCCTTTATTAAATGGAATATATTTATTTAGTAAGTATGAACTTCATCACACCATTTTGAGATGAGTCGATTTTGAACGCTTTGAGACGTTAACGTAAACGCCTGAGACGCTTTGAAAAATGAGTTTAATGCTCGGAAATTATAATAATTAATTTCCTATTATTATTTTATATAATTACTGTATTAATGATTATTAAAATCGATAATTGAGTTATTAAACTCGATAATTTCAAATTGTAATTTCAAAACCCTAATCTTTTAAATAAGGGTTTTATCACATGAAATGATACCATTAAATTATCCTATGGTATCTAAACTTTATAATATGATATATATGAATAATATTAAGCATTAAATCAGATTTTCAAGCCATAGAAATCGAAGGATTCAGTTTTTATAAAATTGAAACCCAAACTTTCGAAATTAGGGTTTTTAATTCATGAAATGTGTAATAATTTTATCCTATGCTATTATTTAATATCTCAATCATATATTATGATATATATGTGTATATTTGGGACTAAAATTACATGAGTATCAATAATAGGTGTAATTTATATTTTAATCCTATTTTTCTAATTTTCGATCAGAATATCAATTTGTGCATATATTATGTTTTAATTATTTTTATGGCATGTATTATATATCTATGAACTATACTATGATTAATACATATATTATGTGTAATTAGAAATTAAAAACAGCCCCTAAATCACCCCCCATGCGCCGGCCCCTTCACCCATGCACAATAATTTCACTTTTGAAATTGCCCAATACATGAATAGCTCCTTAAACACTCTTCAATCATCACATACCACTCCCCAAAAATGTGTTGCAGATTTTGTTCCTTTTTGGTTGTAAAAATCGAGTGAGAGAGAGAGATAGGTATAGGAAGGACTCTTACACTTCTTCACCCATTATCCTTCCCCAAACATTTCAAACACACAAAACACTCTCTATTCTCCATTTTCAGCAAAGAACCGAGAGCTCCCTCTCCACTTTCGAAAATTTCTTTCTTCCATTCTTCTACATTTCTTCACACAACCTTGATACCTAGCCTTGTTCTTGTGATTCAACACCATTCCTAAGGTAAATAAGGACCATAGTATCGATTCTTATCCTTTCTTATTCAAGAAAATCGAAACTGCTTTAGATGTATATGTATGTGTGTTCGAAATTTTCATTATGTATATGTATGTGTAAATGTTCTTGAAGCATGAGATATGTGTTCATAATTATTCTTGAGGATTTTATTTTGAAAATATATGAGAAGTATGTTTAGATGAACATAGGACATAGTATATGGAAAATATGAATGCATCTTGCTTATATTATTTTCAAACTATAGATATAGTTTTATAATTTTCGAAAATAGTTAAAAAAGAAATGATAATGGCCGAGCATGTTCTAATCATTTTTATGATGAATATATGATCTATGATATGATTTAAGACTATAGTATTGATTTAGAAATTTTTGAAAAACCATAGCTCAAATTGTGAAAAATGCCGTGAGACATATATATGTGTATCTTGATGTATAATTTTTATTTCAAGCATGCAATGACACATTAGTGCTTTAGAACCTTGATTATATGTTCTATAATTTAATTAGAATTTTTGAAAATCATATACTTTATTTCTCAAAAATACCGTGAACCATATAGTTGTATATGTTGGTGTATGATTTTATTTTTGAACATGCAATGGTGTATTAATGCTTTAGTATATTGTTTATGTGTTGTATGAATTTATTAGAATTTTTGAAAATCATTTACCTAATGAAATCAAATAAACCGAGAGCAATGAGCTCATATGGTGATGATTTAAATGGTTTTTGATAAATATTATGATGTTATATTACTATACTATAGTGTATAAACATAATATATAATTGTTGGAATTTTTGAAAATCAAATACCATTTTTAGTCAAAAAAACCGAGAGCTTGTAGCTCCATATGGTGATGATTCAAATGGTTTTGGTTGATGTTATGATGTTACAATGTTATAATACAATGTTTAATGATGTTGGAATTTATTTAGAATTTTTAGAAATTGTTTGCTATTTATTTGGTAATTATCTCATAATTACCGTGCAATATTGTTATATATTGAAATAAATAGTTGTAATGGACTATGGGTTATGAAAATATTATATACTGATGTTGGGATGTTATAATAGGTATATATCAATTTTGGGAATTTTGGATGATTATTCCTATTTATTGAATTACCAGAATATTTATATATGTATATATATAAATAAATGGCAACAGACTATATGAATTTGATAAATTATATTCTGGACCATAGTGTATAATAATACACTATATTAATTTAGAAAATTTTTCAAGGGTCGTTTGTTATTTTTAGGACAATTATCGAAAATTTCGATAATTAATAAGGATATTAAACCTTTTAAAACTGTTTAATTATAAATTTTGGTAAAATAATATTCTGGACAGTTTTCAAAAGTTACAAAATTTTATAAACATAGATTGCTATGTTTGAGACTAACGCTCATTTTGTAACGCTTTAAAACCAAAATACGCTTTTAATTATAAAAGAGTTATTAAAATGCGAAAATATTTATAAGTCCTCGATTTACAAGATAAATCGAGAAATAAGACTTTACGCTTTCAAATCGATCAAATTGATTTATAAAGCTTAAATAGTAAGAAATTACTATTTAAAGGTCAAAATCATCGACTTTGTGGACCAAGAGTCGACTTCGCCGACTTTTCAAGTCAAACGCATTTAATTATACGCTTATAAATACGCCAAGACGCTGTGAAGATATGCTAATTGAGTATGATACCTCATTAGTAAGAAAGGATTTTACAAATGAAATCCATATATCGAAAACGCATTTATACGCCGAACGATCTCGAGGAACCAGAAAAGTCAATCGATACGATTAGAGACGATCAATTCACTAAGGAATTCACCTCACATCGATATGAAATATCAAAGCTATCTTAAGTTTTGAAAGTCTCGATAGACTTGAGCGACGCACTAAAGCCTCGCCAGAAGGTGTGGACGCAAACGCAATGACGGATTTTGACGAACGATCGAACCTAGTACTTTTACAACGAACCGTAGTCCGTGGGCTTCCTTTCTTATCTTCAAAATGCGGGCCTTTTCACCCCACTAAAATGTGACTTTAATGTTATTCCAAATGAGTTTATTTACAAAGACTTATTTTACAATCATTATCAAATGCTTTACCGCATTACACCGCCAAAAATATTTCGCTTTGTGTATGGATCCTATCTGCTTGCCCGGTAGGGTCAGGAGATGGTTGAACTATTATATCATTGTTGTGGTAGTACCCAACCTTTTAAATGTCGGGTCCCGTGCCGGATGATAAATGCCCGCTAGGATTGGCGTGAAGGTTGGAACTATACGTGTGTTAACATATGCTTGCAGAGAGGACTGTGTCAGACGGATTACGGCCGGTCACGGCGTCGAGACGGGAGGCCTCCTCTCGACGCTTATTTATTATTTATTATTATGTATCATGACTATGAGATACGGACCATACACACCAAGAAAATGCCCGCCAAAGCTATGTTTATTTAACCGAATGATTTGGTAAGCACAAGGCATTTTAACTAAAACCTCGCGACTTACTCGATATTGGCAACAGAATCCAAATATCATCAAATGTTTTCGCATAAGTCCACCGAGTGCAATTTCTTGTACTTAGCCCCGCATGTTTGTTTTAAATGTGCAGTTGAGCTCGATGGTGATGATGGGGGATGTGTTGAGGAGTCTAGTGTCCTTGGCCGATTTACTTGAATGTTTGGGTTATACCTTGAATGCATATCGTCATATATGTATTCACACACTTTCCGCTGCTATACTCTGAACTCCTTTATTTATGTTTTATGTTATGATCTATCAAGGCCCATCGGATCAGGCCAAGTTTTGGGGTCCGATGGCCTAAACCTTTTTCAAAAACATTATAACATCACCTTATATTCTGCTCAAGCATGTTAGTTTATTCTTATGCATTTTTATTTTACCCGTGTAATCCCCTAAAATACTACTCCTAGTATTAGTCGCCTCCGCCTCGGGTTGGTCCGGATTGGGGTCGTGATGTATGGTATCGAGCGAGGTTTTGCTCTTTGAAAACCCAAGACCTTTTATTCTAAGTCTAGATCGAGTCATCGACTTCTAGAAACCCATCGACTCTCTCAACACTCCATCACATCGAGCTCAACCGGAAAAGGTAATCGCATTTCTTTCTCAAACTCATGAAATGGAAAACTTCGCATGATGAGCAAGTTAGAGGAACTTTGAGAAATATTATTATTATGAAAATTTTGAAGTTGAGAAAGAAAATTTTCCAAAACTTTTTTAGCCAATACAATTGCTCAAGTATTTAGATGGAAGTGTATGGTAGTATCAAGTTGAATGATCAACATGAAACGAACGAATTCATTTTAATATGTATATGGGTTGATCATGACTGTCTTTTGAAATCATACTTCCAAATTTGCAAATAAAACCTTACTTTCCGACTTTCAAAATTTTATTTATGAATGATGTGTTATCATGAGACTAACTTAGACTCTAAGGAGCATGCTCACGATCGTGAAAGAACGTAGAAGCACGAACTTCTTTTCCTTATGCGAACAAAAGAACGATAGGAAGAATGAAAGTAATGATACCCTTGAGCACGGACGATGGAAGACGAGCGAGAAGGACGAACGAGGACGACCCCAACCTTTAAGTCGAATGACGCCGGCACTCCATCATCACTCGACACAAGTGACCAGCAACACGAATCACGACATGGACGCCACTTACGGCTTCAGGATGTGCAGCCTCGACTTAAGAACCCGAAGATGATAGACGACACGCCGACATACGCCTCGATTGATATTTTTGCACGATCGCGCAAATTTCCTGCACTGCGCAGTAGATTTGTTTTAGCTAGATCTCCCTCGTTAGGACTCCGATTTACGCATGGTTTGCACCTACGTACTCCTAACGCACTGATCTTCATTTGTTATGAAGAACAGAATCCCTAATTCTGTCCCCAGAATACGATAGAGTCTGTTGAACTCTAGCTTAAGTGTTTGATATAAGACAAGGGTCTCGTAGTGTATGTTAAGATATCATTAGCTATATGTATATGTTTGGATAAGGCTAAGAAAGTAAGTTGTGGTATATATTGTACATTATGATGATGCCTACCTTATAGAATTGTTAGTTCTAGCCTAGTTGCTTCTCGTTATGCTATCCTTGCTGTTTTGAGATAACGATAGTTGGCTTACGTTAGTTTTCTTTTTCTTTTACCGTGGCAGATGGAGGAGATGCGCTATATCGCTAGAAGGAGGGTAGGACCTCATGCCCCACCCGAGGAGCTGATGCGCACCTATAGGGAATGTTGGATGTGCCGGGAAGACCTAGGTGAGTTTACAGCGCACTACCTTCGGTTGTGGAGAGCGCCTGAGCCTATGGCGCAACCGACCACGATGGCATCAAGAGACTTCTAGCTATACTCCCTTGTACTGGATGGTTATGCCCGAGAGGTATCGGGAGACTACATCTATCGCATTCCCGAGGTTATGATTTGATTGGGGATCCGCCAGTTCGTGAGTCACCGACTTACGTGTACAGATGATCTATGGAGCCGCACCGATGGGACCCTATCTCCTCCACGGAGTACACTTGGCGTGACGAGTCGCCAGAGTGGCTTTACCTTGAGGTTCCGAGACAAAGTTGATCCAAAGGATACCCCGCACCGAGTGACGAGGGTAGGATGTACGAGGTGGATAGGCAGCACGCCCAGAGCCTGGGAGAGCCTGTGTTGCCACCGGCAGCTGGACACCCAAGACGTCCGCCACTACCGCCCCTACCACCGCATCCGATCCACCACCACCAAGACGAAGAGCCCTTCCACGGACAACATGGATGAGAGTACTAGATACCTTCCCGGATATGACCCGACCCGAGTATGCTACATCCGATCCGCCACAACTACGACTTATACGGCGCGGATAACTTTGGACCCCGCGACATACCGATGATGGAAACCAGCGGTGCAGACCATCCAGAGTACGACTGTGAGGACGATTCGATGAGGAAGACGACCAAGAGGAGGAAGACCCTGAGGAAGACGCGGAGTAGGAAGGAAACTCGTGGAGACCTTAGGCGATGTTTTAATTAGAATCTGTTTTGTTATGACTAGCATGTGTGCTAGCTTTTTCCTTTATTTCAATACCATGGTTCTAAGACTTGATTTTCTTTCGGCCGTGTGGCCCGAAACCTTGTTATTTCTATTTTCTATGATTCTCGATGTTAGACATCTTGTTTTTGACAAACCTTGATTATCTATCCACATATATTTTTGACCCAAGTGGGGCCTTTTTGGTGGCAATTGTCTATGCTATGGATGAATTGTTTTACTTTTATATCGCTTTAAGAAGAAGCTATGAAAACCTTATTTTGTTAAGTTGTAAGCGTTTAATAATTAACGATGGTATGTTTTATATAGCAGAATGCCTCCGAGAAGAAACCCAGAAAGAGAACCCAGAGGTCGAGGAAGACCTAGAGGAAGGGGTAGAATCCCTGAACAAGAACCAGAAGATAATCCCCAACCACCGCCTCCACCTCAACCCGATCGCAGGATCGAAGAACTATTCTTGAGGCAAAACCCTCCTGTTTTTAACGGAAAGGAGCCCGGAAGAAGTTTAACAACGGGTTAGGGCCATTGAACGGATTTTCACTTTCCTAAGGTGCACGCACGAGAAAGGATGTCGTGTGTTACTTTCCACCATCGGACCACCGACTTCCGGGGAGGCCGTGAAGAAGACCTTTACAACCGAACAACTAGAAGAGTTCTCGTGGAGGATTTCAAGAGAGAGTCAGACGAAAAGTATATCCCCAAAAGTTATAGGGGAAAGAGGCGTGAATTTTTCGCTAAAACAAGAAAATTGTCCAGAATCGATCACGATCGCACTTTCTCATGAGACGCCAAGATATGCGTCGGATCTAGTAGACACCGACTTGAAGATGTCGGAAAAGTTCGTGTGGTCGAGAATGGAGATACGCATGTCTCTTGCCACCATGGAGACCTATCTCACAATCAAGCTCTAGCACGAGCTTTGATATCGAGGCGACTATGAGCGAGAATAAGATGATGTCGCCTCAAGCACACGGAACCGGATAAGGAAAAGGGAATCAGAGCCCAACCGCGGAAATAACAACCGCGGAAACTACGGAGAAACAAGTCACAAGCGCCCGTGGCAAGGAAACCCGGCGCAGCAGGGACAAAGCTGGAAGAGAGCAGCTCATGCTCCACCGGCAAGGGGACCACAGACCACTCAAGGGCACCTCAATGCCCTAGATGCCATAGAGCACACAGGTGTGTGCACGGCAAACGTGGTAAGTCGTTACAAATGCGGGTGAACGGGCATTACGCCAACAATTGCCCGATGTCACGCTCGGATGGAAGGCCGAACCAACCGGCAATGCTCACCATTGAGGGCTATACACCAGCCCCAACCACCGCAGCGGCCCATTTCAACCCCAAAGAACTCCAAAGGCAAACACCCCACCTCAACAACAACAACTCCAAGAATAAGAATAATGGCAAACGCCACAACAACAAATCCAAGAACAAAGCAAGTGCAGCCCACCGCCACAACAACAAAGAGAGGCGATAACCATCACGCTAACGCCAAGAATGGCAAAGAATAAAGCCAGCAACAACCGCCAAATCAGCTGTGACCAATACCTGTCACCTCACCGGCCGGCTGTGAGCTCACGCCTGCGACAGAGGCAGAATCTAATGTAACCAAGGAAACTTGGTGTATGGGAGTTCTTCTCAACCCACCGTTATAGTATCTGTTCGACACGGGTGCTTCATTCTTTATTGCAAAATCATGCGTGAGAAATGCCGAGCCTTAGGTCTGAAAAATCGCCAGATATGAGAATCTCATCGCCTATAGGAGGGATTATGACCATACCCACTTTTGCTCGAACCTAGAATCGACATTAGATCACTTAAGGTTCTGCTAACGATCTAAACATAATACCCATGGACGATGTAGACATAATCCTAGGAATGGATCGTTAGCTAGGAATCATTCCACGATTCTCTCGTAAGGAAAGGAAAATTTCGCTTCATTTTCCGGACGGAAGCTACGATTTTCACCGGATCGCACGGGAAGGAGGATTCGATAGTATCCGCACTACAAGCTAGGAGGATGATGAACCGTAAGGATGCCATGCATTCCTTGTTTATTTAAATGATGAGGATAAACCCAAGCGGGTAGAAGACATTGAAGTTGTCCGAGAATTTCCTGACGATTTCCAAAATCGCCAGACTACCCCTAATAGACAACTAGAGTTTACCATCGACTTGGAGCCGTGATCAGCCCCAAAGGTCGGCGGCGCCCTATAGGATGGCCCCAAAGGAGCTAGAAGAGTCGAAAATCCAAATCCAAGAGCTTTTGGATCCGGGATTCATTAGACCGAGTGTTTCACCTGGGAGCGCTGCTTTGTTTGTTAAGAAAAGGATGGTTCTTTGAGGATGTGCATCGATTATAGGAGCTAAATAAGATGACACTAAAGAACAAATACCCTTTACCCGTAATTGATGACTGCTTGATCAATTGCGAGAAATGGTGTATTCTCTAAAATTGATCTTAAGTCGATACCATCACTGAAAATACGGTCCGAGGATGTACCTAAGACCGCATTCAACCGATATGGCCACTATGAATTCATAGTTATGCCATTCGGATTAACCAATGCACCACCGTATTCATGGACCTCATGAATGTAGTATTTCATCCATTTTGGATAAGTTTGTTTTGGTCTTCATAGATGACATCCTTATTTATTCCAAGAATGAAGAGGATCATAAGAATATCTACGAACGGTTTTGCAAACCTTGAGAAATGAAAGACTCTTTGCTAAGTTTAGCAAATGCGAGTTTTGGTCAAAGGAAGTTATGTTCCTTGGACACATTGTGTCTCATGAAGGTATAAAAGTAGATCCACCAAAGTAGAGGCCGCAAGAATGGAAATCACCAAGGACGCAAAGACGAGATTAGAAGTTTCAGATTAGCTGGCTATTATAGGAGATTCATCAAGGATTCTCCAAAATTGCAAGGCCAATAACCCAGCTACTCCTGAAAGGAATAAAGTTCGCTTGACCGATGAGTGCGAGACGAGTTTCCAAATACTCAAAGAAAAATTGACCAAGGCACCGCCTAGCAATCCCGTGTTTAACAAGGGTACGTAGTCTATACAGACGCATCTAAGACCGGACTGGTCAGTGTTTTGATGCAAGAAGGAAAAGTAATAGCTACGATCCCGACAACTCGCACCCCACGAACCGAACTACCCAACCCACGATTTGGAACTAGCAAATGTAGTTCATGCATCGAAAATTTGGAGACACCATCTCTATGGTGTAAGATGTGATTTTCACGATCATAAAAGTTTGAAGTATTTCTTCAACAAAGAGATCTGAATATGAGACAAAGAAGATGGCTTGAATTGGTAAAAGATTACGACTGTGGTATTAACTATCACCCGGGCAAGGCGAATGTAGTAGCTGACGCCTTGAGTCGTAAGAGCCATACCAAGTTAGGATGTCTCTTTGTACAAGAGGAAAAACTCGTTGAAGAGTTTGGCAGGATGAAGATTGAACTGGTTGAACCACCCAGACACCAGGAGTCAGATCGCTACACTCACACTGACATCTGATCTAAGAAAAAGAATTGTCGAGAGACAAAGGATTGAGGAAAAGTTGGAAAAGATCCGAGAAAGACTAAGGTCCGAAGGATTCAAGAATTTCCAAGAGGCACCGGATAACGCCTTATTGTTCAAGGTAGGATATGTGTTCTCGACGACGCAGAGCTCCGTAACGAAATCATGAGTGAGGCTCACGATACGCCCTACACCGCCCACCCGTGTAGTACCAAGATGTACCAGACCAAGGAAAATTTTTGGTGGGAAGGCATGAAACGAGACATAGCTTTTCAGAGAACGCCCTTGTTTGTCAACAAGTGAAGGCCCTACACCAACGTCCCTATGGAAGTTACAACCATTGGAAATCCCGAGTGGAAATGGGACGATATAACAATGGATTTCACAAGCTTACCCAAATCGAGAAGAGGAAACACGCCCATATGGGTAATTGTGGATAGCTTACCAAAAGTGCTCACTTTCTACCTATTCAAAGCACTTATGGATCCGATAAGTCGCCCACCAGCGTTAAGGAAATTGTACGACTACATGGAGTGCCAAAATCTATTACCTCGATCGAGACTCCAAGTTCACATCCGATTTTGGATTAGGCGGCAAAGAGAACTGGTACAAGATTAAACTTCAAGACAAAGATTCCACCCACAAACCGATGGACAATCGAGAGAACGATCCAAACGCTAGAAGATATGCTTAGAACTGTAATTTTGGGTCGAGGTGCAAGATGGGAAGATATTTTACCTCGATTGAATTTGCTTACAACAACAGCTACTGCGACGATCGGCATGGCCCCACACGAAGCCTCAGATGGCAAAAGTGTAGATCACCACTTTATCGGGATGAAGTCGGTGAGAGAAAAGTCATAGGGCCTGATGCGGTGAGTGAAATGATCGAATCGTCGACAAATTAGGATGAGGATAAAAGAGGCTCAGATGACAGAAATCTTACCGATACGCCAGAGATCCGAGCTACGCTTTGAGGATGGAGACAAAGTATTTCTTAAGGTCTCTCCATCGAAAGGGATTGTCGTGTTTGGCCCGAAGGGAAGCTTAGACCCGCTTCATAGACCTTATGAGATCCTAGAAAGGATAGGTCCAAGAGCATATAGGTCGGCTCTTCCGCCAAACCTAGGGAATGTCCATAATGTTTTCACGCCTCACAATTACGAAAATACGCTCACGACCCAAAGCACGTGATTCATCAAGACGACGTGATCCTCGAGCGCACATGAGCTATAAGGAAGAACCCGCAGCCATACTTGACCACAAAGTTCAGCAACTACGGAGCAAGTCGATTCCGTTAGTCAAAGTCTTGTGGAGACACCACTTTACAAGAAGAAGCCACGGGAGCTTGAAGAAGTTGATGAGGAAAAATACCCGATCTATTTTTCTAGAGGTATACAAATTTCGGAAGAAATTTTTCGTAAGGGGTGGAATGTAATATTCCAAAGAAACGAACATACGATTACGGTATTCTAAACCCGTAATTGTGGTTTTCACGATATTATCTTTTACGACATCGAATATTGTGATTTCGATACGATATCGTTATAACAAATTCCTTTTCATAATTCACTAGGGATTGTGAATTAAAGGATTGAAATATTACGAAATGATTCACAATAATTTTCAAGTCAAACGCGATCGAACGCCGCCTTTTCATGAAATTTTCGAGCGGTGAAGCTTGGAATTAATTTCCATCTTAATTCCTTTATTAAATGGAATATATTTATTTAGTAAGTATGAACTTATCATGCGACCATTTTGAGATGAGTCGATTTTGAACGCTTTGAGACGTTTTGAACGTCAACATCTAGAGACGTTTTGAAAAATGAGTTTAATGCTCAGGAAATTATAATAATTAATTTCCTATTATTATTTTATATAATTACAGTATTAATAATTATTAAAATCAGATTTTAGCATTTAAACTCGATATTTTTGAATATTAATTTTTGAAAACCCTAAACTTATAAATTAGGGTTAAATCACATAAAATGATACCATTAAATTATTCTATGGTATCTAAACTTTATAATATGATATATATGAATAATATTAAGCATTAAATCAGATTTTTAACCATAGAAATCGATGGTTTCAGTTTTTTTATAAAATTTGAAACCATATTTTCGAAATTAGGGTTTTTATTGCATAAAATGTGTAATAATTTTATCCTATGTTATTATTTAATATCTAAATCATATATTATGATATATATGTGTATGTTCGATCGAAATGTACATGAGTATCAATAATAGGTGTGATTTACATTTTTTTTCCTATCTTCTCAAATTCTTATCGGTATTTTTGAAATTAAGGCTATGTGTTGATTTAATTATTTTTATGGCATGTATTATATATCTATAACCTATGATGTGATTAATACATGTATTATGTGTATATTAAAAATTAAAATCAGCCCTAAACCTACCCCTCCATGCGCCGGCTCCTTCACCCTTCCCCATTGCAAATGATTATCCCTTTTTCAAAAGGACCAATGCATGAAGAGCTCACTTAACACTCCTTAATCATCACCCTAAAACTCATCAATGTGCTGCATATTTTGTGCCATTTCTTGGCCAAAATCGAGAGAGAGAGAGATAGGTATAGGAGAGACTCTTACACTCTTCACTCACTATCCTTCTCACAATTTCAAACACACAAATATACTCCATTTCTCTCCATTTTCTGCTCCTAAAATCCGAGAGCTACACTCCTCCATTTTCAGATTTTCTCTCTTCTTCCTTCTCCATTTCTCCACTTCACAACCTAGATACATATATTGCTCTTGAAACCATTCTAATTCCAAGGTAAATACAAGGCCTAGCTTTTATTTTTATCTCCATTAATTCCAAAAAAATCGAAATTGTTTTAGTATATATGAATAGGTTTCGAAAATTTTATATATGTATCTATGTATGTGTTAAATATTCTTGAGCATGAGCCTTTGTTTATATGTATGTTCTTGATGGTTTTATTTTCAAAAATATGAGAATATATGCTTAGATGAACATAGGATATGGTATATGAAATGTATGAATGCATCTTGACAATATATGATTTTCAACCATAGTACATGTTCATATTAATTTTCAAAATTTTATAAATGTACCAAGATGACCGAGCATGTTTTAAGTATTTTTATGATAAATAATTGATCTATGTTATGATTTAAGACTATGGTATTGATTTAACAATTTTTGGAAAACCCTAGCTTAAATCTTGTTAATACCGTGAGCTATGTATGAGCATACCTTGGTGTATAATTTTCATTTCAAGCTTGTAATGGTGTATTAATGCTTTAGAACTTTGATTATATGTTCTATGAATTGATTAGAATTTTTGGAAATCCCTTGCTATTTTTCTTGAAATTACCGTGAGCACTATAGTAGTATAGGTTGGTGTATGATTTTATTTTTGAACATGCAATGGTGTATTAATGCTTTAGTATATTTTTTATGCATTGTGTGAATTTATTAGAATTTTTGGAAATCAAATACTATTTTAAATCAAATAAGCCGTGAGCTTTGTGCTCTTGAAGGTGATGATTTAATTAGTTTTGATAAATATTATGATGTTATATTACTATACTGTAGTGTATAAACATAGTATATAATTGTTGGAATTTTTGAAAATCAAATAACATTTTGAATCCAAAAAGCCGAGAGCTATTGAGCTCCATATGGTGATGATTCAAATGTTTTTGGTTGATGTTATGATGTTATAATGTTATAGTATAATGTTTAATCATGTTGTAATTTATTTAGAATTTTTAGAAATTGTTTGCTAATTATTCGATAATTATCAAGTTATTACCGTGAATAATTGCTATATATTATTAAATGAATGGTTATGGTGAACTATAGGTTATATTGGTGATGTATATTGATGTTGGGATATTATACTAGGTATATATCAATTTTGGGAATTTTTGGATAATTATTCCATATTATAGGGAATTACCGAAATATATATATATGTAAATATACTAATAAATAGCAAACAATATCATATGAATTTTATAAATTCATATTCTGGACCATAGTGTTTAATAATGCACTATATTAATTTAGAAATTTTTTCAAAAGTCATTTGACATTTTTAAATTAATTATCGAGTTTTCGACAATTAATAAGGATTTTTAAATCCTTTTTAAATCAGTTTATTAATAAAATATTTGTTAAATTAATATTCTGGACAAATTTAAATTTTATTAAAATTTTACAAACATAGATTGCTATGTTTGAGACTTAACGCTCATTTTATAACGCTTTAAAACCGAAATTACGATTTTACTTATAAAAGGTTATTAAAATGTGAAATTATTTATAAGTCCTTGATTTACGTGATAAATCGAGAAATAGGACTTTACGTTTTCAAATCGATCAAATTCGATTTATAAAACAAAATAGTAAGAAATTACTATTTAAAAGTCAAAATCGTTGACTTTGTCGACCAGTTGTCGACTTCGCTGACTTTTCAAGTCAAACGCATAATTTTACGATTATAAATACGTCAGACGCAGAAGATATACTAATTGAGTATGATACCTCATTAGTAAGAAAAGATTTCACAAATAAAATCCATATATCGAAAATGTACTTATACGCCGAACGATCCCTATGAATCGAGAACAATTCAATCGATACGCAGTTGAGACGTATCAATTAACGAAGAATTACTACATCGATATGAAATATCAAGTTTATCTTAGTTTTGAAAGTCTCGAGACTTGAGCGACGACGTACAAAGCCTCGCCAGAAAGCGTGGACGCAAACGCAATGATGGGATTTTGACGAACGAACTAACCTGTGACTTTTACAACGAACCATAGTCCAGGTGGGCTTCCTTTTCTTACCTCACTAATGTGGGCTTCTTATCTTTAAAATGTGGGCCTTTTCTTATCCCACTAAAATGTGACTTTACTGTTATTTCAAATGAGTTTATTTACAGCACTTATCCTACAAGTGTTTAACAAATGTTTTATCAGACACCGCCAAAAATATTTCATTTTGTGTATGGATCCTATTCACATGCCCGGTAGGGTTGTTGTCACACCCCACCCGTGATAACCCGAGTGAGCTGGACTAATATTAGGAATATAGAACTTAAGATTTAAACATACACTTATACAATTTAATTCAAAAGGGCTTAGCCAACAGATCCAAAGGATATAACGATCTGAAAGACTTCATAGTTCACTTTGTTATAGTGTCCAACATGAAAATAAAACAGTTCAGAGTTTGCAGCGGAAAGTGTGTGAATACATATATGACGATATGTATTCAAGGTTATCCATTTCTAACGAACATCAAGGACATACGGCTTTCTCAACACTCCTCCATCATCAGCAACCGAGCTCAACCTGCACATTTAAAAACAAACATGCAGGGCTAAGTACAAAAATTTGTACCCAAAGGACTTATGCCAAAACATTTTATTTTCATTTAGTTACTCGCCAATATATTGGTAAGACACAGGGTTTTATTTGAAAATGCCTCAGGCTTACTAAGATATTTTCACGAGTTTATAAAAGTTGCTCGCTGCGCTTTCTTGGTGTACGTGATCCATATCCCTTATTATCATGTCATCACATTATCATAGTCGAAAGTCGTGAAGGAGGCCTCCTTCTACGACCCCGCGACCGCCGTGAATTGTCCTTACAAAGACACAAATCACCATCAAGGTACACGTTAATCCTAGCTGTATAAGCCTTCCCAAGAGGATCCGATATCGATTTTCATTCATAAGTTGGGAATAACCCATCAACACCACATCATTCATGGATAGGATACAACATACAAAACGTAAACATTTTGCGTGTAATCATTTAAAAATTTTAGCATTTGTTGAAAAGCATCGTAAACAAAGACAGCTTGAAAAGAGCAAGAAAGTTGTTCCATTTTGGTAATAAAGCCCACCGGAAATTATTGTTCGCCTTTATCGCTTTCCTTACTCGTCAATGTCCAAATGGTGCGTCGTCATTCACACCTTTATATAAAAAGGATGCTTTAGTACGTCGTTCACGTAGTTCGAGACTTACAAAGTCTATAATCAAATTCGATATTTCATATCGACCGAATTGAATTCTCAATGAATTCAATTCGCTTCTCAAACGCCAGACAATTAACATTTCTCGCTCTTCGATAGAGACGAGATATGTGTTATAAAGGACCAATTTACCCTTTTGGTAAATGGTCCAACGTTTCTCACGCTTTCCGATTTCATGACTTTAAACATGAAATCTTTTCATATTAACGTGATATCATTAGCAAATGATACGCCTTACGATATTAGCGTATTTATCGAACGCCTTTCAGACGTTGATTTCAAAAGTCAAAATTTTGACTTTTCTTAGTAATTTAATTACTAAGCCTTATTTTAGTATTAAATTCTTTCAAAATCAATTTCTAATTGATTTCTTTTTATAAACTGTTTTAATATGTTAAAAATAATTTTAAACATATAATTCATTATAATAATGAATTTAAGGATTAAAATCCTTATTTGAAATTAAAATAGCTCACGGCTATTTTAAGTTTTATAACTTAAATAATTTCGAATTTTTTCAAATATGTCTAAAATAATATTTAGACATATAATTTATTAATAAACTTGATTTAAAAGGATTTAAAATCCTTAAAAATCTTTAAAACCTCTCGTAATTATTTAAAATTACCAATTGGTGTCCAAAATTTTTCAAATATTATATAGTGTATTAATATACACTATGGTCATT
Source organism: Salvia rosmarinus (assembly GCA_036937905.1). Taxonomy (NCBI): domain Eukaryota; kingdom Viridiplantae; phylum Streptophyta; class Magnoliopsida; order Lamiales; family Lamiaceae; genus Salvia; species Salvia rosmarinus. The sequence continues at coordinate 47,988,928 of CM072816.1, forward strand.
AATATGTCATAATATCATCCAAACATTGTCCACTCATTACCTTATTATTTATATATGGTCTCGCATTTATAAAATAAATGCCTAATAATTTTCTAAAATTCCAATAAATTAGCACAAGGTCTAAACATTAGTTCATAATATACTTATGTCATATAATCCATAATATGACATTTATATACCATATAAATGGTATACTAACTCTCGGCCTTTTCACTAAATATGTTTAACAATTTTATAAAATTTCTAAACAATTAAGACATGCTTATACATTATAGTGTAACAATATAACATCATAAAATGTATCAAAGACCACTTGAATCATCACCATTTTTGAGCACAAAGCTCACGGCTTTTTTGAATTCAATGGGTAATTGATTTGAAAAAAATTCTAACAAAATCATAGGATGCATAAAACATATCCAAGAGCATTAAAACACAAATGCATGTTACAAATTTAAATCATACATCCACATAAAATTTCATGTAGCTCTCGGTCCTGGGTAGAATTTCACATAGATCTTCCCAAAATTCTAAATAAAACATATAGTGTATAGTTCACACCCTAGAACAATAATATGCTATTGCATGTCATGAAATAAATTCACACACTAATATATAAATATATACATGTCTCGGCTTTTTAAAATAATAGATAGAATTTTTCAAAAATTCCAATTAAATCACTATAGACTTTTATAATATCATAGAGTAATTATGTGTTCTTGCATGCCTCAAATAAAAATGATTCATCAACATATAATTATATATATAGGTTCGGTCATTTTGAAAAAATATAGAATTTGATCTTCTAAAAATTTCCAATTAATTTGTATGTACTTTCAATACATCATAGATCAATAATATCCAATTGCATGTACAAAACAAAAATCATACATCTACTTATATAATTCTACATGCTTCGGTTTCAAGAGCAAACATAGCATGGATTTTTTTCTAAAATTCAAAACAAACACTATAGACATATATAGCATCATAAATCATAATTTCATGCTCTAATTCATACCTTTAAACCTTGGTCATCACCAATTATTTTACATATGCTTCGAAATTTTTTTAAAACATATAACAATCTCATATCATCATGCTACACAATCTTGGTACACAATATATCTATTGCTTCGAATTTTTGAACAAAATTAAACATGCAACACATTTGAAAACAAGAATACATGTCTACCCTTTTCTCATCATTTATATACATGCAATGGCACAAGACTACCAACTAAGATCATCAAGAACACATGCAAGAATTAAACCCTTTTCAAAATTTTCGAAAGCTTTAATAACCAAAACCAAGCCTTTTGATCGATCCTACCTTGATGATATAGATTAGTGGATAAAGTACAAGGTATGGAGGTGTAGTAGGAAGAAGAGAAGAAGAAGATCAAGCTTGACAATGGTGGCGAAGCTCTCGATTTTTTCGGGAAAGAATTTGGGAAGAAGAATGATTTTTTCTAGAGAGATGGGAGATTTTGAGAGATATGAGAGTGGTGTGTTTGAGTGTAGAGTGTTAATGAAATAAAACTGAAACAAGACCCCCTATAGCCTCTCATTCTCGGTCCCTCTCCCCAATACACACATGAGACTCTTCAAATTTTATTACTAGTTTATTCACTAACGGGTTCCCAATCATTAGTGCTTACACAAGATATCTTGAAATAGCTAAAATACATATACATATATAGTGAAAGACTCCCACAAAATCTGAATATATATTCATTATATATATATATGTAATATAATAGTGAGAAGATTAATTAATTCAACATTGTACCAAAAGAATAGCCTCGCCTTTAGGCCATACCTTAGGTTAAAATTTTATTTCATGCTAATCATAGATATATAAATCATAGTTTATGATTTAGATGATATTTAATATCATAGGTTAATTAAATAACATAAGAGAAGAAAATAATTTAACTTATGCACAAAATAAACGGCTATCGGCCATTTGGTTGGGTCATAGCTTAAAATTTTATTTCATGCCATTCATAAGTTTGTGCACCTTGATATATATTTTAAATGACAATTAATAGCATAGGAGAATTAAATGGACATTTATTTTCGAAAGAAACCCTAATTTCAATAATTAGGGTTTTCAAATTAGTTCGATATAAATATTAATTCAAATGTTCAAGTATTAATAAAATGCTTATTAGTACTGTAATATCATAAAAATACCATAAGAAATAATTTCCTAAAGTTTCTTGATCATTAAAATCATCGCTCATCTTATCTCTAAACGCTGACGCTTGAAAACGCCTCAAAACGCTACGTATCGACTCATCTTTAAAATGGTCGAATACTGTAATCTCATTATTGAAATATTCCATTCATAATGGAATATAATTCTCAGCTTGATTGTTTAAGAAGAATCGTGACATTTCAACAGTCGATATGCATCCGACGTTAAAAATGTACTGCCGACAAAAGTTAGAACTTTCGATTTCTATCACTCATTAAATTGAGTGAGTGTGTAATAGGAAATTGTTCCTTGTAAACAATTGAAATCATACTTGATTTCATATGTGATTTGATTTCACGGCAAAATTTTATTTTACGGGTTTTAAAGACCGTAATTAGCTTTTAAAATCATGGGTTATTACATCCTACCCCTTAAAAGAAATTTCATCCCAAATTTATATACCTTAAAAGAATAAACTGGGTATTGTTCCTTCATTATATCTTCTAGCTCCCACGTGGCTTCTTCCGTCCGTGGTGATTCCATAGCACTTTGACCAAATAAATTGATTTATTCCTCAATTGTTGCACTTTACGGTCTCGTTATTGCGATAGTTCTTCTTCATAACTCATGTCCGAGTTGAGAACTACGCCGCCTCGACGGATCACGTGTTTTGGATCGTACACATATTTCCTCGCCGAGATACGTGAAAACATTATGCACGCTTCCCAAGTCATGGGAGAGCCAACTTATAGGCTCGAGCCTATTCTCTCTAGGATCTCGTATGGTCCTATGTAGCGGGTCTTAGTTTTCCTTTCACACCAAATCTCGTGATCCCTTCGATGGAGAGACTTTGAGAAATACTTTATCTCCAACTTCAAATGTAACTCCGATCTACGCGTATCGTCAGAGGATTTTGTCTATCTTGAGCTTTTTGATTCTTTGCTTAACTGTCGAACGATTTCAATCATTTCATTCACCGCTCGCCCTATTATCTTCCTTTCACCTACCTCATCCCAAAGAAAGTGGTGATCTACATTTCTTACCATACAAAGCTTCAGATGGGGCCATATCAATCGTCGCTTGATAACTATTATTATAGGCAAACTCAATAAGAGGTAAGATGTCTTCCCATTTTGCACCTCGATCCAAGATTACTGGTTCTCAAAGATATCTTCTGTGGTTTGATTGTCCTTTCCGATCGCCCATCGCTTTGTGGGTGAAATGTCAGATCAAGTTTAACCTTGTTCCCAACTTTTTGTGCTCATCCAAAATTTCGATGTGAACTTGGAGTCTCTATCCGATGTGATGGATTTTGGTACTCCATGTAGTCAGATCACTTCTTTTACATATATTTGGGCTAGTCTATCACCCATATGTATTTTGAATTGGTAAGAAGTGAGCGATTTGGTGAGTCTATCCACTATTACCCATATGGTAGTGTTTCCTTTTTTAGACTTGGGTAAATCCGAACGAAATCCATCGTTATTTCGTCCCACTTCCATTCTGTATACCCAACGGTTGTAACTTTCCATAGGACGCTGGTGTAAAGCTTTTACTTGTTGGCAAACAAGGCAACGTTCTACGAAAGAAGCTACGCCTCGCTTCATGCCTTCCCACCGTAATTTCTTTTGGTCTTGGTACATCTTTGTACCGCTCGGTGGGCGGTATAAGGTGTATCATGAGCTTCACTCATTATGTTGTTCCGAATCTCAACATCATCGTGAACACATATTCTTCCTTCAACATTAAAGCATTATCGATGCTTCCGGAAATTTTCCACCCGCCAGCTCACTCTTTCTCTTATCTTTTCCAACTTTTCCTCAATCCTTTGTCTCTCAATGATTCTTTTCTTAGATCGTGTCATGGTGAGTGTAGCAATACAATTCCCGATCGCCTCCTACCGCTTAATCAATTCGATTCTTAATTTGCTGAATTCTTCGACAAGTTTATCTTCTCGTGTCAAGAGACATCCCAAATGAGTTTGATTTTTACGACTCAAGGCGCACTACTACATTCGCTTTACCGGGTGATAGTTAATACCACGTCGTAATCTTTTACTAGTTCGAGCCATCTTCTCTCGCCTCATGTTTAGATCTCTTTGCTCGAAAAATATTTCAAACTCTTATGGTCTCAGATAAATTTCGTGATCTCACCCATAGAGATGGTGTTCCATATTTTCAAAGGCATGAACCATCGCCGCTAACTCTAAATCGTGTGTCGGTAGTTTAGCTCATGTGGTCTAAGTTGTCGTGATGCGTACGCTATTACTTTTCCTTCTTGCATCAAAACGCATCCTAGTCCATTCTTCGAGGCCAAGATAAACCACATATTCCTTATCGATTCCGGATCGCTAACACCGTGCACTTGTTAACTTTTCTTTGAGTTCTTGGAAACTTGCCTCACATTCCTCACCCAAGTGTACTTAACTCCTTTCAAGTAGTTGGGTCATTGGTCTTGCTATTTTGGAGAATCCTCAATGAATCTCCTATAATAACCACCTAACCCTAGAAAACTCCTGATCTCATTTTGAGTTCGCGGTGATTTCCATTCTCGCACTTCCCACTTTGGTCGGATCCACCTTGATTCCATCGCAGACACGATGTGTCCTAGGAACATTACTTCCTTCACCAAAACTCGCATTTGCTTGAACTTAGCAAACAATCTTTCATTCCTCAAAGTTTGTAACACCATTCTTAGATGTTCTTTATGGTCTTCCTCATTTTTCTAATAGACGAGGATGTCATCTATGAAAACCAATACAAACTTGTCTAAGTGCGGATGGAATACTCGGTTCATGAGGTCCATAAACACCGCTGGTGCATTAGTTAATCCGAATGGCATAACTACAAATTCATAATGGCCATATCTTGTTCGAATGCGCTTTAGCTATGTCTTCGTGTCGCACTTGAGTTGATGGTATCCCGACTTGAGATCAATCTTTGAAAATATACCGCTCCTCTCGCTTGATCGAATAAATCGCCGATTCTTGGTAAAGGATATTTGTTCTTGAGTGTCATCTTGTTCACCTCGATAGTCTATACACATCCTTAAGGATCCATCTTTTTCTTAACGAACAATACAAAGCGCCCCCAAGGCGAAACACTAGGTCTAATGAAACCTAGGTCCAACAATTTTGGATTTGGATTTTCGCCTTCTTCAATTCCTTTGGGGCCATTCTCAGGGTGCCTTTGATACCGGAGCCGATCCTCGGTTCCAAATCAATGGTAAATTCCAACTGCTCATCGTCGAGGTAATCCTGTAGATCCTTAGGAAATACATCCGAAATTCCTTAACAATTTCAATGTCTTCTATCTTCGCCCGCTTTTCTTCTCCGTCGGTAAACAAGAAAAGCATGGTATCCTTTCTTATTCATCATTTTCCTCGCCAATGCGGACACAATTGGGACTCTCTTCCCATGCCGATTCCATGGAAATGCGCTGCTTGCCGTGAAAATGAAATGATATTTTCCTTTCCTTGCAAAGAATCGTGGAGTGGTTTGTCGCTAACCACCCATTCCTAGGATTATATCTACGTCACCCATGGACATTATGTTCAAGTTATTTGCTAGAACCCTTAGTGATCCTAAGTTCAACTCTAGGTTCGAGCAGAAATGTGTAACACTCATAATTCCTCCTATAGGTGATGAGATTCTCATATCCTGATTTGCCTTTATCGCTTTAAGTCCCAACAGATCTACGCATGATTTTGCTATGAAAGAGTGCGAAGCACCCGTGTCGAACAATACTATAACAGTATGTTGAGAAGGATTCCATACCGCCAGTGTTTCCTCGGTCCCGTTCGCTTTGTTGCCGATGCAAAGCATACGCCTAGCTTGAGGTAGCCGTACGACGTGGTGCTTGCCTTTGCCGGGCCGTTGTTCGTTGTCCGGGCCGCTGTCACCGACGCTGCCGCTGTGGTTGCCGTCTCCGCTGTTGAGGTGGTTGCCACCGCCGTTGTGGTATTTGTTGTTGTGGCTGCCGCAATTGCTGTGGAGGTTGTTGCCATTGTTGCGGCCGTAGTTGCTTTGTTGAGGTTGGGGCTGAAATTGATAGCCTCGCCGTTGGACATTACCGGTTGGTTCGCCTTACAATTGTTTCCGAACGTATCCCGGACGTAAGTTTGCGTAATGTCCCATCATACCGCACCTAAAACAGCTTCCATCGCCCGCCATGCACATCCCGTGTGCATCTTTCGCATTTTGGGCACGGAAGAGCCCTTCACGCTCTTTTGTAGTCCCTTGTTGGAGGAATAAAAGTGGCTTCCTCCATCCTCGCCTTGGTTTGTTGAGTTCCCCGCCACCGCTGTTTGTTACCTTTGTTTTCAAAGCTTCCTACTACTATTTCCAAAACTAGCATCCCACTTTCTTTCCTCCGTCCATGGTATTCTCAGATCCGAGCCGATCCCGACTTATCATCCGCATTGCCGCCTCAATGTCCAAAGCTCGTGTAAGAGCCTCAAGATAAGTCATGTCTCCAAGACCAATGAGAGACATTCTTATTTCGGCCTTAACCCGATCTAAATTTCTCGCCATCTTTAAACCGTGTCCACTGATCCAAAGGCATATCTAGACATTTCGCAAAAATACGATCATAATCGGTTACCGACATCTTTTCTGCTTTAACAAGAAGAATTCATGTTCCTTCTTTTCTTGTAACTCTTCTACACATACTTATCATACACTTCCCTTTAAAATCTTCCCATGTCAACTCTTCCATCCGCTCTGCGTGAAAGTTTTCTTCGGCCTCCCACCGTAAATCAAGCAGCCCATTTAACCGAAAAGCTACACACGATAGTCTTTCTTGTGTTGTGCACCTTAGAAAAGTGAAAATTCTCTCGATGGTTCTCATCCACCGCTCGCATCTTCGTGACTACCTTCCCATTGAAAGTTGGAGGTTTTGTCTTAAAACAATTCCTCTATCCCGCGGTCGCCGAGGTGGAAGTGGTTGAGGTACGCCTGTTCCTCCTGCTCCGAGTTCTAACTCGTCTCCTAGGTCCTCTGCCTCTTACTTCTCGAGCTTGATCTTGAGGCATTCGTTGTGTAAAATATATCATTAGCATCATGTATCATTTTATAACTTAAATATGTGCAAATTCATTTCTTTGCCTTTTTAGAAATGATAACTTAAATAAAACATTTCATTCTTATCATACATGAATTTGTTGCAAAAGCCTTCTCGATTCACACATACATATAATTGCAAAAGCACTATAGATAACGACTTTGCAAACACAAGTCCTTACATCAAGGATTACTTACATACTTGCTTCCAAAATGTTTCAAAAGAAGAAGACCATACACATATCGGCCTTAAGGCTTTACAAAATTCAAGTCATGCACAACGGCTTTATAGCCTTACAAAATTCCGCTTTCCCCATCGCTCAAGTTTTTCAAAAGCATAAATAAAACATACATAAAAATAGATAACATAATCCTTCAAACTTTACATCAACATCACTAGCTACATCAACTCCTAGAATCTTCCTCATCTTCTTCCTGATCCTCTTCCTCCTCGCCCGAGTCATCAACCCGCCATATGCTCTAGAGGTCCACCCATTACTCTCTACCATCGGGATGTCGCGAAGGACCATAATCCACACGAATCGGGTCAGAATCGTCGTGGATGGGTTATACCCATCAAGAGTGCCACACACTAATCCGTCTTGTCGTGACTAAACTCAGCGGCGGTAGGGTGCTGCCATCGGTGGTAAAGGCGGTAGTGGTGAACGCACCGGATGTCCGAAAATCAAAGGTGGGAAAACAGGGGCTCCCAATGCTCAGCCCGGCTACTCCATCCGCTCGAACAAGTCTCGCTCATCGATACGATATCGTGGTACCACTGGGTCAACTATCCGTGGAACCTCGGTATACAGCCACTCAGGTGACTCATCACGCCATGTATACTCCCGTGGAGGGAGATAAGGTCCTCTCGGTGCTGCACCATAGATGCTATATACGTACGTCAGGTGGCTAATGAACCTGGGTAAATCACCTATCAAGTCATATCCTCCAACCGCACGATAAATGTAATCCCGCACACTTCACGAGCATAATCTTCCCAATCACATGGTAGTATAGTAAGAAGACGCTTAATGCCGCCGTAATCCGTCACGCCAGAAACTCTCGCATTCCTCCACAATCTAAAGTAATACATCGTGAACTCTCCCAAATCCTCGCCACACATCCAAATTTCTCGATAGATACGAATAGTCTCCTCAGGGGTCGGATCAGGTCCTATCCTCCTCCTCGCAATATAACGCATCTCCTCCATCTGTCACGATCAAAAACTAACCGTTAGACACTATTGATACTTAATAGCAGATAGGGTAGCTTAATACTTCGATTAATCAACTAGGATAAACTATTCAACCTATAACCAAACGTTCTAACCCGCCTAGTAAACAAAACTCCTATTGCTATGTTAAGCTACACGAGGTATTATAGGCCCTCTGTTCTATCTAAAACTCAAGCTGAACTTTACCCAGACTCTACTGTATTTGGGAGATGGAAAGAGATTCTGTCCTTCATAACAAATGAAGTTCAGAATGTTAAGAATACGCAGCGAAAACCATGCGTAAAACGTAGTCCCATCGAGGAGTATGGTTAGAAACAAATTTACTCGCAGTGCAGAAAATTTTCGCGATTATATCGACGTTTTGAGAAGGTGCCAATAATGACAACATTCACGCTATGACTTCTGCCGACTTAGTATAACTATTGCGTCCACGCCTTCAAATTGAAGCTTGTCGCTCTGAAATTTTCAGTCCTCGATCACGCAAGTTGAAAATCATGGTTATGATCGCCACTTTAACCGTGATAAGCATCCACCTTCTTCATTCCTCATAGTCGACGCCGCTTTCAATCATCTTCGCGCCCATTCTCGCTGCTCAAAACTCGAAATTAAAACACATTCATGCTTCCTATCATTCTTTTGTTTTCTTTCATTATGGGAACATACTTCCTATATCGCTCACGCTCTTCTCAAGAGAATAGCATACTTTGTTATCAACATAAATTTCATAAGTCATAAACATAACATCCAAACAACATCATACTTAGCTCATACATATCCGTACATATCATCTTGTTTTCATACATTCGTCATTAATCATCATGATTCGCTTCAAACATGCTTTTCAACTTAACCACTTCATATCATTGCTATTTAATTTCAAAATTTAGAATTTTGAAAATCTTCATTCATAACTCATCATTTCAATCATCATCACATTACAACTTTCCTTTTCCCTTTACTTCAAAATCTTTTCACATTTGGCCATCATATAAAATTTTCATCTCATAAACTCAATTGAAACTAGTTACCTTTTCCCGCTGAGCTCGATGTGATGAAGTGTTGAGAATAGCCAAGAGATTTTCTAGAAGTCTAGTGACTCAATTCTAGACTTAGTTTTAGAAAGAAATGGGGTTTCATAGAGCAACCGCTCGATACCACTCTGTCACACCCCCCCACCCGGGTGATAACCCGGATACGAGTGAGCGGACTAATATTAGGAATATAGAACTTAAGATTTAAACATACACTTATACAATTTAATTCAAAAGGTTTAGCCAATGATCCAAAGGATATAACGATCCGAAGACTTCATAGTTCACTTTGTTATAATATCCAACATGAAAATAAAACAGCTCGTAGTTTGCGTGGAAAGTGTGTGAATACATATATGACGATATGTATTCAAGGTTATCCATTTCTAACGAACATCAAGGACATACGGCTTTCTCAACACTCCTCCATCATCAAGAATCGAGCTCAACCTCGCACATTTAAAACAAACATGCGGGGCTAAGTACAAAATTTGTACCCAAAGGGACTTATGCCGAAAACATTTTATTTTCATTTAGTTACTCGCCAATATATTGGTAAGACACGAGGTTTTATTTGAAAATGCCTCAGGCTTACTAAGATATTTTCATGAGTTTATAAAAGTTGCTTGCCAAGCATTTTCTTGGTGTCGTGATCCATATCCCTTTATTATCATGTCATCACATTATCATAGTCGAAAGTCGTGAAGGAGGCCTCCTTCTACGACCCGTGACCGCCGTGAATTTTCCTTACAAAGACACAAATCACCATCGGTGTACACGTTAATCCTAGCTGTATAAGCCTTCCAATAGGATCCGATATCGATTTTCATTCATAAGTTGGGAATAACCCATCAACACCACATCATTCATGGATAGGATACAACATACAAAACGTAAACATTTTGGCGGTAATCATTTAAAAATTTTAGCATTTGTTGAAAATCGTAAACAAAGGCAGGTTGAAAAGAGCGACAAAGTTGTTCCATTTTAGTAATAAAGCCCACCGAAATTATTGTTCGCCTTTATCGCTTTTCCTTACTCGTCAATGTCCAAATTGCGTCGTCGTCCACACCTTTATATAAAAGCGATGCTTTAGTACGTCGTTCACGTAGTTCGAGACTTACAAAGTCTATAATCAAATTCGATATTTCATATCGACGTGAATCAATTCCTCAATGAATTCAATTCGTTTCTCAAACGCCAGATCAATTTAACATTTCTCGTTCTTGATAGAGACGAGATATGTGTTATAAAGGACCAATTTACCCTCTTGGTAAATGGTCCAACGTTTTCTTCGTTTTCCGATTTCACGACTTTAAACATGAAATCTTTTCATATTAACGTGATATCATTAGCAAATGATACGCCTTACGCATATTAGCGTATTTATCGAACGCCTTTCAGACGTTGATTTCAAAAGTCAACAATTTTGACTTTTCTTAGTAATTTAATTACTAAGCCTTATTTTAGTATTAAATTCTTTTGAAAATCAATTTCTAATTGATTTTTTTTATAAACTGTTTTAATATGTTAAAAATAATTTTAAACATATAATTCATTATGAATAATGAATTTAAGGATTAAAAATCCTTATTTGAAATTAAAAATAGCTCACGGCTATTTTAAGTTTTATAACTTAAATAATTTGAAAATTTTCAAATATGTCTAAAATAATATTTAGACATATAATTTATTAATAAACTTGATTTAAAAGGATTTAAAAATCCTTAAAATCTTTAAAACTCCTCGGTAATTATTTAAAATTACCAATTGGTGTCCAAAAATTTTCTAATATTATATAGTGTATTAATATACACTATGGTCATTAATATGTCATAATATCATCCAAACATTGTCCACTCATTACCTTATTATTTATATATGGTCTCGGCATTTATAAAATAAATGCCTAATAATTTTCTAAAATTCCAATAAATTACTACAAGGTCTAAACATTAGTCCATAATATTTTATGTCATATAATCCATAATATGACATTTATATACCATATAAATGGTATACTAACTCTCGACCTTTTCACTAAATATGTTTAAATATTTTATAAAATTTCTAAACAATTAAGACATGCTTATACATTATAGTGTAACAACATAACATCATAATATACATCAAAGACCATTTGATCATCACCATTTTGTGTGTAAAGCTCATCGGTTTTTTGAATTCAAATGTGTAATTGATCTGAAAAATTCTAACAAAATCATAGGATGCATAAATATCCAAGCATTAAAACAAATTTTACAAATTTAAATCATATATCATTTCATGTAGTTCACCTGGTAGAATTTCAAAATCTACACAAATTCTAAATAAAACATATAGTGTATAGTTCATACATGTCAATAATATGCTATCAGATGTCTGAAATAAATTCACACACTAATATATAAATATATAGGTAGAAATTAGAATTTTTCAAAATTCTAATTAAATCACTATAGACTTTTATAATATCATAGAGTAATTATATGTTCTTGCATGCCTCAAATAAAATGATTCATTAACATATAATTATATATATTGTTCGGTTATAAAAAAAATATAGAATTGATCTTCTAAAATTTCCAACAAATTGCTATACACTCTTAATTCATCATCATTATCACCTTGCATGTACAAAAATGAAATCATACACCTATTATATATTTATACATGTCACGGTTTTATGAAATAAAGTAGGAAGGGTGTTTTAAAATTCTCAAATAAATCATATGCATTCTCAACACATCATAAATCAATAATATCTCATTGCATGTATAAAATAAAATCATACATTCCTTGAAATATTTGTATAGGTCTCGGTTTCAAGCAACCATAGCATGGAATATTTTTCTAAAATTCCAAACAAATACTATAGACATATATATAGCATCATAGTTCATAATTTCATGCTCAAATCATACCTCTAAACCTCTCGGCCATTTCAAATATTTCTCATACATTTTAAATAAATTTTATAAAATATGAAACAAGCTTTTAAATAGCATGTTATACATTCTTAGAACATAATATGCTCATAGATTCATAAGATTTTGAGGTTAGATCATACATGCTATAATCAAATCTTTATATACACATGGATCCAACTAGAACAACACATGCAAGAACTAAACCACTTTTCAAAATTTTGAAAGCTTCAATAACCAAACAAGCTCTTATCGATCCTACCTTGTGTTATGTATGGATGGAACAAAGTACAAGGTGTCTAAGTGTTATATGAAGGAAGAGAAGAAAAATTTCAAGTTTGGCAATGGAGGTGGGAGATCTTTTTCGGCTAATTTGGGGAATGGGAAGAATGATTTTTTCTAGTAGATGAGAGATAGTAGAGATGTTGAGTGTGGTGTGTTTGAGTGAGTGAGTTAATGAAATAAAATCTGAAATTCCTCCCTCATATCCCCTCATACTCGGCTCTCTCTCACTTGCACACACGAGACCTTTCACATTTTATAATATAATAAACACTAATGGGTAGCTAATCATGAAAGTCTTACATAAAATATATCTTTAAAATAGCTAATATATCCATAATGGCTGAGCTAATATAATATATATATACTCACATAGTAAATACATGAAAGTAGTGGGAAGATATACCACTAAAAAAATATCGGTATGTAATATATATAGTGAGTGATAGAATAAAATTACACTTTGTTATACATATACACATAGTTCACGGCTTTTAAGCCTTAAACACTTTAAATAATTTAATTCATGCTAAACATACATATATACATCATATAATATAATTTAGATGATATTTAATATCATAGGTTAATTAAATAACATAAGAGAAGAAAATAATTTAACTTATGCACAAAATAAATGGCTATCGGCCATTTGGTTGGATCATAGCTTAAAAATTTTATTTCATGTTATTCATAAGTTTGTGCACTTTGGTACATGATTTAAATAATAATTATAGCATAGGATAATTAAAAGGACATTTATTTTGAAGAAACCCTAATTTCAAAAATTAGGGTTTTCAAACTAGTTATGATATTTTATTAATTCTAATGTTCAAGCATTAATTAAATGCTTATTAGTACTGTAATATCATAAAAATACCATAAGAAATAATTTCCTAAAGTTTCTTGATCATTAAAACCATCGTTCATCTTATCTCTAAACGTTGACGTTTGAAAACGTCTCAAAACGTTACGCATCGACTCATCTTTAAAATGGTCGTAAGTACTCGTAATCCCATTATAAAAATATTCCATTAAAAATGGAATATAATTCCAAGCTTGATTGCTTAAGAAATATCATGACATTTCAATAGTCGATATGCATTCGACGTTAAAAATGTACTGCCGATAAAAGTTAAAACATTCGATTTCTTTCATTCACTAACTTGAGTGAGTGTGTAATAGAAATTGTTCCTTGTAAACAATTGAAATCATACTTGATTTGATTTCACGGCAAAATTTTATTTTACGGGTTTTAAAGACCGTAATTAGGCTTTTAAAAACTGCGGGTTATTACAATAATAATTTATTATATGTCTAAAAATTATATTAGACATAATTAAATTTCTGAGGATTATTAAACATAGAATATTATGTTTACGATGAAACGTTATATTAAATAACGTTAAAAGCATAAATAATGCTTAATGTATTAAAGATTAATATTGAAAGAAAATATTAATCAAGTTTATCGATTCGTGAAAAATCGAAGATTGAAGCTTTTGAAAAGAAATCGATTGAAAATCGATTTATATTGATTAAAATATGAGTTATTGAAAATTTAATAAGAAAAGTCAAAATGGTTGACTTTCGAAATTAACGTCACAAATCGTTAGTTAAATCGTTAATCGTGAAAAACGTATTACTTTTATAAGAATATATCAATTGTGAGAAAAGATTTCATTATTGAAATCACTTTATTGAATAACATTATTATCGTTAATTGTTTAACCTAAAGGTTAAAATGAGGCGTAGATCATATTACGTCTCTCTCGATATCACGAGAATTATTTTATTGATATCGCATCGTTTCAGCGTGTTAAGGCGTATAAAGAATCATCAAACTTGAATTATTAATTTAATTATCAAAGTTGAATGAAATTTGAAAATCTCGGCGTGCCAGCGTACTAAGCGTACATTTTTGCGTAAAGGTGGGACGTGAAGTTCACTATAGCGAGGAAGAGCACGCATAGTGAAAATTGAAGTTCGAAGTAAAGGTGGGCTTTACTATACTCAAACCGTAGAATTTTACCAAATAATTTATTTATGATGCTTTATTGCAAGCAAATAATTATGAGTGATTTATTTAATTACACCTTGAAAATGTTTATGTTTTATGTATGTATCCAATCCATGATTGTTGATGCATAATGTTGGGTAACCCCACTTTATGACATGCTTGAATTGTATTCTTGGAAGTACCCCAAGAATGATGGAGAATTCGTATCTGTCTTTGAGATGGCTGAATTTTGTGCTTGATTATTTTGTATTTGTCTTGTTGAAAGGGTGCTCGGCGATCGCGGCGTCTGTGAGGCCTCTCTCGGTAGGAGGTGTTGTGAATGATTGTTGTGGTGGATGTGGATCATACATACGTGGAAAATGCTTGAAAGACGATATTTATTGAAAATGACGGAAAATATTTAGTAAGCACGAGTATTTCAAATTAAAACCTAGTGTATTCTTGTGATGGGACGAGTAATTCAAGCTGTGATAAATTATTTTGGCATGAGCCAGAGTGCATTATTTGTACTCGACCTGCATATTATTTTTAAATGTGCGATTGGTAATAATGATGGTGATGGGCGGAGATGTTGAGTAGTCGAGGGTCTTTTGGTATTTATTATGTTTGAAAGAAAAGAACCCTTGGGTGCATATCGTCATATATGCATTCACATGCTTTCATGCATATTACGAATATTTTGTATGTTATTGTGACGATTGTATCATGCGAATTATCGAACCCTCTTGTTAAAGGAACTCGTAGCCTTTACATTTGTATATGACTTTTGCCTTGTGAATAAGGGTTGAATTGCTTTTGCCTTGTAAATAAGGTTTGATCATTGAAGTTCGATAAATATTATTCTAAAATCTTTGATTATTTTATCAATTTTTTGCATTCACTGTTCCAGCTCGATTCTCTCTAATCATCCTTTGGATTAGGCGTGCGTAACGATCGAGATCATTGTTAATCTTTGGGTGCGATGGTCTAACCCACACGATTGATATGTTAGCATCGTATGTTATGTTGAAGCATGTTGGTTTACATTTGATATGCCTCTTTATAATAGCCTTTGTGTACCTAAATACTATTCCTAGTATTAGTCCGCTCAATCCGGGTTATCCGGAGGGGTCGTGTTTATAGTGGTATCGAAACCTTGTTGCTCTTTGAAACCCAAATTCTTTCCAAAACTAAGTTTAGATTGAGTCATTTGGACTTCTAGAAATCTGTGACTACTCTCAACACTCCATCACATCGAGCTCGACCGGGAAAAGGTGGCGAATTTCTTTCTCAAACTCATGAAATGAAGAGTTTTGGATGATGAACAAGTTTGGAAGAATTTTTGGAAGGATTTTTGAAAGAAAGGTTATGATGTTATGATATTACGAGGTTTTGATGATGGGAATGAAAGTATGAGCAAGAAAATTTTTCAAAACCTTTGATTTTGAAATCAAGCGAGAAGTTATCAAGTGATCAAGTTTTAAGATGAAAGTATATGTTTGAATTGAGTTGATTGATCGGTGTTGAAAGGATGAATCAATTTGATATACATGTATGAGTTGATTATGTTGTTATTTTGGAACCTTATTTCCAAATTTGAATTGTTTGATGAGCGATATGTTATCACAAGAAGAACATAGACTCTAAGGAGCATGCTCACGTATTGTGAAAGAACATGAAATGCGAACTTCCTTTCCTTACAAGAACAAAAGAATGATAGGAAGAGCGAGGGTAGCTATAGCTTGACTCGAGCGGCGGGATAAGCATGAAAGATGAGCGAGCGACTTGACCTTGGAGATTAGCGACATCGGCATTACATCACAACCCGACATGGGTGACCGTCGACTCGAACTATGACATGGACTTTGACTTTGACTTCAGAATGCCCAGCATCGACATGAATACGCGGACATGGTAGTCGTATTACGTCGACACATGCCTCGAATTATCTTGGCACGATCGCGCAAATTTTCTGCATTGCGCGATAAATTTGTTTACCAGTTCTCTTTGTTAGAACTTCAATTTACGTATGATTTTCACTGCGTACTCTAACGACCTGAACTTCATTTGTTATGAAGAACAGAATTCCTAATTCTGTCTCCAGAACACGCTAGAGTCTGTTGAGCGTTAGTTCGAGTTTTGTTTAGAAGAAGGATCTCATAGCATAGCCTATACCTTGGGCAGCTATTAGATGTCGTTTTCGAGTAAGAGTAAGAGGAGATAAGTTATGATGTGTGCGGTACCTTATGAAGTTACCTACCTTATAGATTGTTTAGTTTAACCTAGTTGCTTATCGGATGTTCTTAAGTTATCCTTATACGCTTATCGGAGGACATTAGTTTGACTTATGTTAGTTTGATCGTGACGGATGGAGGAGATGCGATACATAGCTAGGAGGCTAGGACCACACCCTACCCCGGTGATGAGCACCTATTGTGAGAGTTGGATGTCTTTGCGGCGAGGACTGGCGAATTCGATGTATTACCTTGACTTTGGAGGAATGCCCGAGCCTACTGGTGACCGATTCTGACGGCATCGGGCGTCTCTTAGCCATACTCCCATGCTTGGGAGGACTATGCGGGAGATATCGGGGATTACATATACCGGCGGTTGGCGGTTATGATCGGTTGGAGATCGCGGTTCGTGAGTCGTCGACTTACGTGTCTGACATATATGGGCTGCACCGAGGGACCCTATCTCCTCCACGAGTATACAGGCGGGATGAGTCGCAGTGGTGTATCTGAGGTCCCAAGGCAGTTGACCCAGTGGTACCTCCATATCTGTTTGGCGAGGCGGGCTGCTCGTTTGGATAAGCGACGCCCAGAGCATTAGGAAACTGTTTTTCCTCCTTTGGCTTTTGGACATCCCGTCGTCCACCACTACCACCTCTACCACCTATGACAGCTCCCTACCTCCAGAGAGCCTTTCATGAGACAGCGGGATGAATGTGACGGATGCTTCGATGGCTATAGTCCGATTCGCCATGACTACGACACATGTGGCGGCGATGACTTCGACCCGATCGTGACATACCGATGGTAGGAGATGACGGAGCGGGACCATCTAAGTGCGACCCGCGAGGATGACTACGAGGAAGAGGAAGATCCTGAAGAGGAAGAGGACCTTGAGGAGGATGAAGAGTAGGAAGATGCACGATGAAGACATTAGGCGAAGGCTTAAGTAGATTTTGATATGATTAGCGTCGCTTGTTTCTTTTATGTGTATGGGGCGATGGAAGAAAAACTCGATGTTTTGAAAGGCCATGTGAGCCGGATGTATGTTTTGTTTTAAAGTATTGTTGGTTTTGAACATCACACTACGGCAAAGTTTCGGATATATATATTTATGACCGAGTGGGCTTTGCTGACAAAATTTTGGATGAAAAGGACGAAATGTTTTATTTCAAATCGTTTTGCAATGAGGCTATGATGATATTATGTATGTTAAGTTATGAAGGAAATGAGTGTTTGATGATTATATGTTTTACATAGCGAATGCCTCTAGAAGAAACCGGAACAAGGAACTAGAGGCGGAGGACGAGGAAGACCTGGGGAAGAGGTAGGATCCCGAACAAGAAGCCGAGGATATACCCCAACCACCCCACCTCAACACGATCACGGGATAGAGGCTGTTTCTAAGGCAGAACCCTCATGTCTTGATGGAAAAGGAAGCCCGGAGGAAGAAACAATGGATGAGAACCATTGGCGAATTTTCAACTTTCTAAGATGCCTGTGTGCAGTGGTATCATGTGTAACTTTCAGTGAATGGACTGCTGATTTACGGTGGGAGGCCGAAGAAAACCTTCACAATGAACAACTAGAAGAGTTCTCGTGGGAGGACTTTAAGAAAAAGTGTGACAAGTACATACCAGGAGTTATAGGAAGAGAAAGGAGCATGAATTCTTCATCTTGAAGCAAGAGAAGATGTCGTAACCAGACTATGATCGCACTTTTTGTGATATGTCGAGATATGCACCGGAACAAGTGGACATCGACTTGAAAATATCGGAGAAATTCAGATCGGGTCTAAGGCCAGAGATACGGATGTCTTTCACCAGCCACGGAGACCTGACCTACACTGAGGCTCTTGCACGAGCTTTGGACATTGAGGCAGCAATGCCTGAAGACAAGGTAGTGTCGGCTCAGACACAACACACAATGGACAAAGGAAAATGGAAGTGGGAAGCAAGTCGCGGAAATAGCAACAGGGGAAACTATGGGAATACAAGTCACAAGCAAACTGGCAAGAAGCGTGGCCTGACCGAGGCGAGGTTGGAAGAAGGCAGCTTGCTCCTCGTGAGAGGCCCACAAGAGCAAGTGAGGGCTCCTCTATGCCTAAATGCCATAGGATGCACAAGGGAATGTGCATGGCGGCAATGTGAATTGTTTCAAGTGCGGGTGAGAGGGCACTATGCCAACAATTGCCCAGGGCTATGCCCGAACACGATTGTAAGGGCAAATCAACCCGGCAATGCCCAGCCGCTCAGGTCCATCTGATTCGAGCCCCAACCGCAGCAACAATTCCATTGACCCGAACAACGAAGATAATCGGCGCGATGGCGACAACCTCAACAACCAAGGCGGCCACCACCTCGACAACGCCAAAGACAACCACCTAGGCGGAATGAACAGAACCGGCCAAGGGCAAGCACCCGACGACCTCGGTGGCCCGGTAGGCGTATGCCTTACACGGGCGAGCGAACAAAATCGGGAAACTGGCGGTATGAGAGTCCTTCTCAGCGTACTGTTATTATATTGTTCGATCTGGTGCTTCGCATTCCTTTATAGCCAAATCATGCGTAGAAATGTTGGGACTTAGGTGCGAAAAGGCAAGTCAGGATATGAGAATCTCTTCACCTATAGGAGGGATTATGACTGTTACACATATTTGCTCGAACCTAGAGTTGACATTAGGATCACTTAAGGTTCTGGCGAACAATCTGAACATAATACCCATAGGTGACGTAGATATAATTCTAGGAATGGACTGGTTAACTAGAAATCATTCCACGATTCTTTGCAAGGAAAGGAAAATCTCGTTTCACTTTCCTGGACAAGAAGCTACGCATTTTCATGGAATCAGCATGGGAAGGAGAATCCCGATTGTATCAGCACTGAAGGCGAGGAGGATGATAAACCAGAAAGGATGCCAAGCATTTCTCGTTTACCTGAACGGGGAGGATAAACCCGAAACGAGGATTGAGAACATAGAAGTTATTCGGGAATTTTCGGACGTATTTCCCGAAGATCTACCAGGATTTCCTCCTGATAGACAATTGGAGTTCACCATCGACTTGGAACCTAGATCGGCTCCAGTGTCGAAGGCGCCCTATAGAATGGCCCCAAAGGAATTGGAAGAACTGAAGATCCAAATCCAAGAATTGTTGGATCTAGGTTTCATTAGACCTAGTGTTTCACCTTGGGGAGCGCCTGTTTTGTTTGTCAAGAAAAAGGATGGTTCGTTGAGGATGTGCATCGATTATCGAGAACTAAATAAGATGACACTCAAGAACAAATACCCTTTGCCAAGGATTGATGACCTGTTCGATCAATTACGAGGAGCAGGTGTATTCTCTAAAATTGATCTCAAGTCAGGTTATCACCAACTCAAGATACGGCCTGATGATGTACCTAAGACTGCATTCCGAACCAGATATGGCCACTATGAGTTCATAGTTATGCCGTTCGGATTAACCAATGCACCAGCTGTATTTATGGACCTCATGAACAGAGTATTTCATCCATTCTTGGATAAATTCGTTTTGGTCTTCATAGATGATATCCTTATCTATTCGAAGAATGAAAAGGATCATAGAGAACATATAAAACGGTATTGCAAACCTTGAGGATGAAAGACTTTTGCTAAGTTTAGCAAATGCGAGTTTTGGTGAAGAAGTAATGTTCCTTGGACACATCGTGTATGCGAGAAGGCATTAAAGTGGATCGACCAAAGTAGAAGCGGTGCAAGGATGGAAATCGCGAGAACTTCGAGCGAGATCGGGAGTTTCTTAGGACTAGCTGGTTATTCTGGGAGATTCATCGAAGGATTCTCCAAAATCATAAGGCCAATAACCCGACTACTCGGAAGGAATCAAGTTCATTGGACGGAAGAATGTGAGGCGAGTTTTCAAAACTAAAGGAAAAGTTGACAAGTGCACGGTGCTTGCAGATCCCTGAAGCGGACAAAGAATATGTAGTCTATCTGATTCTTCTAAGGCTGGGCTGGTTGTGTTTTGATGTAAGAAGGAAGGTGATAGCATATGCATCCGACAACTCAAACCACATGGTGAACTACCCAACTCACGACTTGGAATTAGCCGCGATGGTTCATGCCTTTGAAAATCTGGAGACACCATCTCTATGGGTGAGATGTGAGATCTTCCACGAGATCATAAGAGTTTGAAGTACTTCTTGAGCAAGAGATTTGAATATGAGGCAAAGAAGATGGCTCGAACTAGTGAAGGATTACATTGTGGTATTAACTACCACCGGGTAAAGCGAATGTAGTGGTGGCGCTTAAGTCGTGAGAATCAAACCAAGCTAGGATGTCTCTTTACACAAGAAGAAAAACTCGTCGAGGAGTTTCAAAGAATGAGGATTGATTTGGTTGAACAACGAGAGCGATCATGAGTTGTATCGCTATACTCACATTGACGTCCGACCTAAGAAAAAGGATTGTCGAGAGCGAAGGATGGAGAAAAGTTAGAAAAGATCGAGAAAGGGTAAGTGCGGAGGATTTAAGAACTTCCGGGAGGCGTCGGACAACGCCTTATTGTTTGAAGGAAGGATATGCGTTCGGACAACGCAGAGCTTCAAAATAAAATAATGAGTGAGGCTCACGATATACCTACACCGCCCACCCAGCGATACTAAGATGTACAAGACACGAAAGAAAAGTTTTGGTGGGAAGGCATGAAGCGAGACATAGCTTCTTTAGTAGAACGTTGTCTTGTCTGCCAGCAGGTGAAAGCGTTACATCAACGCCCATATGGAAAGTTACAGCCGTTAGAAATACCCGAGTGGAAATGGGACGAGATAACGATGGACTTCGTTACGAGTTTACCCAAATCGAAAAGAGAGAACACCGCCATATGGGTAATTGTTTATAGACTCACAAAGAGTGCTCATTTCTACCAATTGAGTACTTACGGATCGACAAGTTAGCCCGGTATGCGTAAAGGAAATTATACGATTACATGGAGTGCGAAAATCTATTACCTCGATAGAGACTCAAGTTCACATCAAGATTACGGGTTAGCTTACAAAAGAATTGGAGTGCAATTGAATTTCGATGCGGCATTTCACCCAGGATGGGCGGTCGGAAAAACGATCGAGACACTAGAGGATATCTTTGAGAACGATGGTGTTGGATCGGGGTGCAAAGTGGGAAGATATTTTACCCTTATCGAGTTTGCTACAACAATAGCTATCAGCGGCGATTGGTATGGCCCGTCTGAAGCCTTGTATGGCAAGAAATGTAGATCACCGCTTTATTGGGATGAAGTAGGTGAGAGGAAAATCATAGGGCGAAGCGATGAGCGAGATGATTGAAATCGTCAACAAATTAGGCGAAAGAATAAAAGAAGCTCAAGATGGCGAGAAATCTTCTGACGTCTGGCGTAGATCATTGCTGCGTTTGAAGAGGAGACAAAGTGTTTCTCAAAGTCTCTCCATCGAAAGGGATCGTCGGTTTGGTGAAAGGAAAGCTAAGACCCGTTTTATAGGACCATATGAGATCTGAGAGGATAGGTCCGATGGCTTATAGGTTGGCTCTTGGCGCCAACGGGAATGTACACAATGTTTTCACGTGTCACAACTAAGAAATGCGTACGATCCAAAGCACGTGATCCATCAAAGCGACATGATACTCGAGCGGACATGAGCTATGAAGAAGAACCCACAAGAATACTTGACCATAAAGTTCAACAACTTGAAACAAGTCGATTCCATTAGTCAAGTCTTTGTGGAACATCACGGACAAGAGGAAGCCACGTGGGAACTTGAAGAAGCGATGAAAGAACGATACCCCGAGTTATTTTTTTCTAGAGGTATGCAAATTTCGGGATGAAATTTTTTTTAAGGGGGGTGGAATGTAATATTCCTAAGAAACGAACGTCTATTTATGGTATTTTAAACCCGTAAATTAGGATTTTACCGTATATTAAATTTTGAGAGACATCGAATATTGATTCGATTCGATGTGAATGTGAATTCCTTTTATATTTACTAAAATTTTGAATTAAGGAATAGCATGTCGTGAAGTAGTTCGGCAGTATAATTTTAACGTCGATTGCGTATCGAACGTCAGAATTTTATGAAATCTTCTAAGCAGCGAAGCTTGGAATTAAATTCCTATATTAATGAAATATTTTTTATAAAGTAAGTACGAACTTACTACGACCATTTTTGAGATGAGTCGATTATTAACGTTTTGAGACGTTTTGAACGTCAACGTCTAGAGACGTTTTGAAAAATGGGTTTAATGATCAGGAAATTATATTATTTAATTTCCTATGATTATTTTATATAATTAGAGTATTATTAAGCATTAAAATCAATACTAAAATATTAAGAACTCGATAATGCATATATATGATTTTCGAAACCCTAATTTGCAAAACTAGGGTTTTCTCACATGAAATGATACCATTAAATTATCATATGCTATTATTTATTATCTAAACTATATGTTATGACATATATGAGTATATTTAGCACGAAAATGACTTGTGAAATCAAAGGCGTGACCTACGTTTTATACGAATTCACGCCATTTTAGTATATAATTTACTATGTGATGTTTTAATTAATTAAATGACATGCATTTTATATCTATGATTTATATATGGATTAATACATAATATTATGGTATAAGAAAATAAAGACCACCCTTTGGAACCCCACATGGCCGATACATCACCTTTGACAAGCATGATTTTTTCCCTTGCCCAATCCATGAGAGCCCTTTTTGCACTCCCTAATCATCATTAACCCACTAAAACAATTGCTGCAAATATAATATTCATGTGTGTGTGTGAGCCGTGTAAATGAGAGAGAAATATAGGGAGGACTCTTCACTTCACTCCATTCACTCATTACACATTTCAAATACACACAACCTCCCAAAACACTCTCTCTCTCCCATTTTTGCTGAAGAAGCAGAGCTCCTCCCCCATTTCTGAAAATTTTCTTCTCCTTTTCTTCTTCTCTCTTCACCAAAGTGATACCCTAGCATTGTTCCTTTGAATCAATACCATTCCAAAGGTAAAACATGGACCATGGTTTCGATTTTTACTTTCATTTTTACAAAAAAATCGAGAGCATGTTCATAGTATATATATATGTTTTGAATGTTCTTGAGTATGAGATATGGTTTATGTTTATGTTTTGATGATTTTGTTTACAAAGAAATAGAAAATGCATGATTAGATGAACATATGTTGTTGTATGTGAAATATTTAAAAGGATCTAACCTATATATATTAAGATTGAAGCATAGATCTTGTTAGAAATTTATTTTGAAAATGCTATAAAAATGTTTATCAATGACCGAATATTTTTAAATTATTTTGAGGATGGATTATTGATCTATGATATGTTTAGAGTTCATAGTAATTTATTTGGAATTTTTGAAAAACCCTAGACCTATATTTCAAAAATACCGTGAGCTTATAAATGTGTACCTTGGTGTATGATTTTCATTTTGAACATGCAATGGTATATTAATGCTTTAGTACCTTGATTATGTGTACCATGAATTTATTAGAATTTTTGAGAACCAAATGCATATTTTTCCAAAAAGGACCGTGAGCTTAAAATATATATGTTGGTGTATGATTTTTATTTTAAACATGCAATGGTATATTAATGCTCTAGTACCTTGATTATGTGTTACATGATTTTGTTGGAATTTTTGGAAATCAATTACCATTTTAAATCAAAAAAGTCGAGAGCTTATTGCTCCTTAAGGTGATGATTCAAATGGTTCTTGATGAATGTATGATGTTATATTGTTATATTATAGTGTATAAGCATAGCGTATAATTATTAGAATTTTTGAAAACCAATTACACATTTAAATAAAAAAAAAAAGCTTCATGCTCCATAAGTGATGATTCAAATGGTTTTTGGTTAATGTTATGATGTTATATTGTTATACTATAATATTTGAGCATGGTATAATTTTGTTGGAATTTTTATGAATTGTTTGGTATTTGTTTTGATTATTACCGTGAGCATAAGGATTAATTCATTGATGAAAAAATGATTTATGATGGACTATAGGTTATAAATGTGTTATATATTAATGTTGGAACCTTGTACTAATTGTATAAAATTTTTGAGAATGGTTGGACAATTATTTCATAATTATTTTAAAATGCCGTGACCTTAATATGTTAATTAAGTGACGATCGAATGACATTTGGATGATATTAATACATATTAATGACCATAGTGTATAATAATACACTATATGAATTTAGAAAAAATTGAAAATCATTTGGTAATTTTCATAATTACCGTAAGCCATATTAATTTATAAAGATTTTAAATCCTTTTTAATTAAGATTAATGATAAATTATATGTCTAAATATTATTTTAGACCTATTTGGATTTTTATAAAATTATAAACATAGATTGATATGTTTAAAGAACAATACGTTATATTTAATAACGTATTAAAAGAAAAATATGGTTTAATGATTAAAAAGATTAATATTCGAGAAAAATATTAATAAATTTCATCGATTTACGTGACAATCAAGAATTGTTGACTTTGTTGACCTTTAAAGCCAACGTATGAATTACGTTCGATAAATACGTTAATACGTGTAAGACGTACTAATTAGGTAAGATACCTCATTAGTAAGAAAAGATTTCATGATTGAAATCCTTATATCGAGAAACATATAAGTACGTTGACCGTTTAAACCGGAAGGGTTAAAACGAAATAGTTGAATGTATCTCGAAGAACGAGAACTGTTCAATTGAAATACGTATTTGAAAAGCGTGTTGAATTAGTTAAGAATTCGGTTTGTATCGATATAGAATATCGAAGTTTATTCTGAACTTTGAAAGTCTCGAGAAATGTGAACGGCGTACTAAAATATAAGCTTTTACGTAAAGGTGTGGATGCGAACGTGACGACCGGACGTTGACGAGAAATCGGATTAAGAACTCAAGTTAAGATGAACCATAGTCCGGTGGGGCTTCTTTTCCAAATAAAATGAGCTTTCTTATTTAAGTTACTTTCCAAATGCTTTATTTACGATGCTTTCAAGCGATGATAAAATGTTTACAAGATTACGCAAAAAATGTTTACATTTTGTGTATGTATCCTTTCCGGAATGAATGATATGAAATGTTATGAGTTGATATGAAATGAGATGAATGTTGTTGTTGGGTCGCTCCCAACCGAGTTATGAAATCGATA
Source organism: Salvia rosmarinus (assembly GCA_036937905.1). Taxonomy (NCBI): domain Eukaryota; kingdom Viridiplantae; phylum Streptophyta; class Magnoliopsida; order Lamiales; family Lamiaceae; genus Salvia; species Salvia rosmarinus. Next base: position 48,015,100 of record CM072816.1, read on the forward strand.
TCGGATCCTATGCGGAAGGATAATGCACAGCTAGGATTAACGTGTACACCAGTGACCGTCTTTGTAAGGACAATTCGGGGCGGTCACGGCGTCGTAGAGGAGGCCTCGCTTCACGGCGTTCGAACTATGATGTTATGATGAAATGAGGATATGGGATACGGATCATACACACGAAGAAAATGCTCGGCCGGCGACTTTCTGACCGATGAAAATGTTTTAGTAAGCAAAAGGCATTTTCAACTAAAACCACTTGTCTTACCATGATATTGGCGATGTAATTCAATTATGATAAAATGTTTTCGGCATGAGTCCACCGAGTGCATTTCTTGTACTCGACCGCATGTTTATTTTTAAATGTGCGGTTGAGCTCGATGATGGTGATGGAGGGTGTTGAGGTCGAATGTCCTTGATGTCTTGTTAAGAATTGGGTTAACCTTGAATACATATCATCATATATGTATTCACACACTTTCATTGCAACTCTGAATTTATTATGCTATGTATGATGAGTAGATGATATGAGCTGTTGAAGTCCTTGGTCATTAATATCCTTTTGGATACATTGGAGGATAATGTGACAAACACTATTGAGGTCCGTCGGATCATTGTAAATCTTTAGATGCGATGGTCTAACCCACTTTGATTGATATGTTAGCATCGTATGTTATGTTGAAGCATGTTAGTTTACATTTGATAAACCTCTTTATAATAGCCTTTGTGAACCCTAAATACTATTCTAGTATTAGTCCGCTCGATCTGTGTTATGTGATTTTATAAGAATTTTTGGAAGAGTTTTGATAATTATTGTATAAGAGCCAAAAGCTAGGTTATGAGGATTAAGGGTTTTAAATTCATTTTATTAAGAAAAATCACATATTATGTGTTTAGAAAATATTTTAGACCTATTATGAATTTATGGAATTTTAGAAACATAGTATACTATGTTTACGGTAA